>KK114620.1:1967519-2061058 GCA_000611955.2 Stegodyphus mimosarum
TTAGAAGCGAATCGATAAATCGCTGCGCTGTCATAATATTTCTCTAAGTATATACAGAGTGGAAAACTTTAATCATTACAAAATTTATTCAAAACGTCAACTATTCCGTACTATAGACTATAAAAAAATAGCAATTTTTTACATTCATAGACATTGTGACGTATTCTCATGTAAAAGCTAGACGATTCTCTTTTATTAACTAAATCCAAGAATTCGAGCTTTCAATTACTTTCAGTTCATTTTCCTCCTTGACAGTCAAACAGTCAAAACATAATAAGCATTTGAATCAGGGATTAATTTCAGCCGGAGCCTAGCGGAATCCGACTCCGGTATTTCTCAATTCTTATGTGAAACTGTAATACTTACAGAAGACACAAACAAGAGGAGCTTGGATACCTTAATATTTTATTTAAATTTTTATCATTAATTTAACTTATCGTGAATTGTTTATTTATTCCTTTACATATTGTTGTGTGCGGACAGGTTCGTAGTGGATTGAATGCACACAGAACCGATGATAGCTTGACAAAATTTATTTTATCAAAAGAAACGCTTCACAGTTTTGGAACTTTCTACAAAAGCACGTGTACAACTCTTCACAGCATCACAGAGTACTATCAGTTGTTACACTTCAAACTACTAAAAACGTTAAACATAATACCATGAAAAGCAAGTCTAAAAGGCGAAGCTCTCACGGATATTTCAATACTTCAAAGTGGCTCTGAACTAACAGATACTATACTGATGCTCTCTATGGTCTTATATACTTTTCTCCAGGCAGCCAAAAAATCTCTAGTGGTTCTCAATATTACTGGAAGGCATATGAGGAACGGATACAGTTACAATTACACTTATTCAATTGCAATAACAATTGCAGTTATACAGGGAGCGGACTAAAATGTCGCCAAATGGTGATTACTCGCCAAATTTGGCGAAAACATTAGTCGCCAGCTTAACTATATCTCCCCAATTTAACGAGATAGACATTTACTCAATCTTAAATAGACTTGCCCCTGCATTCTTACTTTTCCGGCAAAGTATCGCCTCTTTATATTTTCATGTTACATCATTCAAAAAAGAAATACTACAATTTCACTAAAATTATCTACATGTGCCCAAGGTTCGTAACAGTATTATTCAATTTGAATAGTTATTTATTAATTCCTTTTTATTTGCCTTTCTGGCGGCCATCTAATTTCAGCCCTCATTTAATTGAAATGAAAAAAGGTACTGTAATTAGGAACATTTTGATTACACGGTTATTAAGCTAATGAAGAATTCAGTGAGTAGAAATAGAGGAGGATGTTAGTAATTAAAACGTTATTGATCTAAAAGAAGTAAATCCAAAGTGCAAGTTAACAAAGAGAGGTTTCCGTAAATTTAAAGTTTCTTTCTTGTAAATGAATCTCGTATTATGCTTAGCGGTATAATATGTGGCGTGATATAAGGTTCTTCTAGAAAATAATCGTTTGCATTTAACAGATAAATGCCAATTTTAGATAATATATTAAGTTTTCATATCAGATCCATATCACTTAATTATGTAAATAAAGGAAAATTAATTATTTGACAGTGTAAGCTTGGAAAATCTTAAATGAACTATCATAAAATGAAAGACTTATGTGACTAAATAGAAGAAAAATGTCATTTATGAAAGAATTTTCTCATCTTTTTCTAATATCAAATGTGTGATCTATTTTAATATTTCATTTAAATGTTTGAGTTCTGTTTCGCAATATTTTCAGAATGTCAATATTAAAGCATATCTTCAAATTAGTATAATTGACCTACAATACTGCATATCTTCAAATTAGTATAATTGCCACTCATACGATGCCCACCAACAGTCGAGACGCAAAGTGGCTGAACACTGGTAGTTCGGCCTGGGAGCGAGTCTCGGAGAACGGGATAGCTGTATAGTTGGTTTTCGTCGTTTTCCTCATGTGTAACGTGGATATGCACCAGTTTTCTTTTAAAAAGTCCTCCACGACGATATCCCTCCCCATAGGCAGATAGCCTTCGAATTGCTTTGCCTTATCACTTAATCTAACTTAACCAGGTTCCAGGTTCTGCTAGTCACCGCGATTAACATACTAAATGCATGTTGTTTTCTGGTTGTCTTGATGTGCTTGCCTCAATGGGCTCTTGAAGTAGAATGATTACTTGGTCAATGAGTACAGGAGGACGGCTGAGATGGATGGAGGGTGAGTAATTGTTACATAAAATAGTCTTATAACAGTCTTAATCGCTATGTAGATTAACTTGGATATAAAATCTGAGTTCATGATCGCATGTATCACTCGATTTGGATTGAATTCATCCAAAAGTACAGTAAACAAAATACATTACAGTGGAATATATAATAAATGAAGATATAAGATTATATATAATTAGTTGTAGAAGGCAGTTTATGAATCTATATACAAATCATAAGTGCTTAAGTTCAGTAACAGGACCTACATAGCACAACGAGCAGAGGTCGGGGTCACATAGGTGGTCACCCACCCCAGTGCTGTAGCTGAAGAACGCTGCTGGAATCTACAGGAATTAAGCTACGAAAATAAAATACATGTGTATAAAGTAGTGTCATAACTGCACAAAAACTTTTCATAAACTTTTCAAAAACTTTTTTTAAGTGGAAAGTCCTGATTTTCACTGAGAATGAAGGCTGCATGGGTGCGGAGATATCTATCTTCGTTGAGCACTTCGTAATGAACAGTTCGAAAAGAGTTCATTTGATCACAATATTGAGAATTTTTTGTTAGCATTCCTGAGAAAGTTATCCAATCTACCCAGTTTGAAATCAGCATGTAGAAGTTTATTTCGAACAAAATAATTTGCATTACTGCTGATCCTTAACAATCTGTTTTGCACAACTTGAAGCTTGTGTATATCCAAAGGAATAGCAGTAGCCCAAGACGGCGGAGCATAAGTCATCAAGGGTTTAATACTTGAACTGTAGATGAGTTTTCTTCTTTGAATGATCAAGCTTTGAATATTTCCCTATGATTGGAAGTAGGCACTTCATGACTTTGATTGATTTGCTTCTTACATGAGCAGTGTGATGTGACCACGTGAGTTTGTCATTAATGATGATTCCTAGGTAAATAACCTTTGGAACAATGGGTACCGGCTCTTGAAACAGAAGAGATTTTTCTTTAGCTTCAAATTCCTCTTTTTCTGTCTAACAAGAAGCTGTGACTTTTGGGCATTAATACATATTTTCCGATAGCTATACCATTGTTCAATACACGGAATGGTGGTTTGCAGAATTTTAATAGCATGATTGACATTGGCTGAAAATACGCCAAGGCGGTGTCATCCGCATTACAGGCTAGGATTGCGATGTTATTGAGTTGCACCGTAAGGAAGTCTGCTACATAAAACAGATAGAGTACAGGGTCAATTACCGAATTCTGGGGCACTCCACTAAGAATTTTTCTGGAAGAAGATACAGCATCTCCAATGTCTCCATCTCCAAGTCCTGTAGATTCTATTCGAGAGGAATGAAAAGATGAGTAGGATAAGTTCTCGGTCTAATTGGAGATTAATGAACTTGGCAATGAATCCCTCATACCAGACGCTGTCGAAGCTAACCTAACCATCGCATCTAGTCCCCATATATACAGATCTCATAAATAAAAGCAGTTATATTTGATAGGATTTAAATGAAGACTGTAGCATACCCTTTTCAATTTCAGTAAATTTCTTGCTGTGTTGCTATCTGTCTAAAATCTGCTAGGATACTAAGAAAATTTTGGTGATCCTAGACATTTGCGATGTTGCTTGCAGTTCATTAGATCTTTTATTTAATCAATTAAATACAAAATAATATAAACAATGAAGAAGTTTGAGTTACTTCTTACAGGATTTGGAACAGATTGAGTGATGCTGGATACCGAAGGAGAGTGAGAGTTCTCTCTAGAAACCAGTTTTTAGAGTACTTATAAAATGTTCTTGAACTCAGAACAGCTAAGGCAAACATCTTGTTAAGAAGATAAAATTTGACATTTAACTTTAATTTTGATAAAGATACCAAAGTGTTCACAAGAATAAGAAAGATTGAAATAAATATCATTCCAAATCGACAAATAACTTACATATCAAGAACAAGTTTTGGAAAATGTCAGTTAATCGCAATAATTCTTAAATAACTGAGTTGCCAGGTAAGTGCAATATTCGTGCGCATGAAGAAATAAAATTACTGATTGTAAAGCTAGCTTGGCATTCTTGCAGTGGTTAGAATTCTTTCGTACACTTGATAAAGTAAGAAGCTTAAACGTTATATTATGTATGGTTTATAATGTATTTCTCCCGCCTTCTTAATATGTCTTCGTGGTGTAATGGTCAGCACACTCGGACTGTATTCGAGAGGTCCGAGGTTCGAGTTCCGGCGAGGGCATTGCACATTTTCCATCACTCCTGCTTCAAAAAAAAATCCTAATGACCCTACAGTGGCGCCCAAACTAAAAACGGTGGTGGATGATGATTTTCCATCACCAAGATTTCGCAATTGGGTCTCCTAATCTCCACTCGCTCTTTAAAAGAAGGAGTGTATAAGATATTTCTCTCGCCTTCTTAGCATGCCTTCGTGGTGTAATGATCAGCACACTCGGCGCGTATTCGACAGGTCCCAGGTTCGAGTTCCGGCGGGGGCACTGCTCATTTTCCATGACTCCCGCTTCAAAAAAATCCTAATGATTCTACAGTTTTATAAAATTTAAATTATATTTCCAAATATTTCAGTAATTTCGTATTGAAGGATTTTTAAAATTATTTACATCCAAAAATGGAAAAAAAAATATATTTCCTTCAGTAGTAAACAAATTTCAAACAAAGCAGCATAATCACTTTCTAAGTAATTAAATCTATCCTTAGTGCTTCTTTTTCTTAATATAAAATATCTTACTGAAGTTTTTCAATTAGCACTTTCCATGGCAATTTTAAAGTCTTTATTTTTGCTGTTTAATCAGAGTACAGGAAAATTTGTGGTAAAATTTATTACGTACTTCTACGGAATGGTTGCAAGAAAAAGAAACTTCAGCAAAGTTTGTTTGAAATATGTTTAGCTAAACTGTGCTCTCCTAAAATTAAGGTTATCTGCAGAGAGTTAAGATCAGAAATACTTTCTACTCCAATAATGTAAATATTTTCCGCAGGCAGATGAATGCGAATTTGCGCAATTTCTAGGGTACGTCGTTATTTATCAGTACGTAATCTGATCACCGGTTTGATTTCACGATGAAAGAAAAAATTACTGCTATTTTACGAATACGAAGAGAGACCGTTACAGATCATCGCCGTACGATAATATCGAAAACTCGTGCCTTAGGTTTATATTACGTCTATTAAATATGTTATGATAGTTTTCCTTTCGTTAAATTTAAATTAACATAAGCTATCTTTTCCAACTAATCAATTAGTGAAAAGAGCAAAGAACGATAATTGACAGACAGTCTAGTGACGAAAATGGTTCTTGTTGATAGACACTGTCTGTGATTCTTTTTATTTAGATGGAAAATGAAATCACTGTCTTTGCTACACACACAGGCACAAACACCCAAAGTAAAAATTTTTAAATTTAAAAAAAATGAAAAATTCGTAATTCGTTTAACATACTATTTTTATTGGAATTGCTTAGGTAATTAAAAAATAATAAACAAATTAAATGCATCGGCTTTAGGAAAGATGAAAAAGGAAACAAAATAGAGATAAAAAATTTGTATACGCGAAAACATAGGAATCATATCTTTTAAGGTCATTATTTTATTTGAACCAATTATTTTTAGTTTTCTTTCCTTTCCCTCCTGATTTCAGTTTCCTGCCAGATTGTAAATTTGTTACGACGTAGATGCCAATTCTAGACGTGTTTCAGAAACAGTATTTAAGCTGCTTTTCAAGAGTTCGAGAAAAGTAGTAGTAGTAGTAGAGGACTTAGTTTCGAGTTTACGGTGCGCGTTTGAAAATTAGCTCTCTAGCCGGTGTTAGACATTTTTCAGATTTATACTGATATTTCTAGTATCGGCTTTACTGTATGCAGCCGATTTAACGATGGTTAAGCGAAGGTGCCAGTCATTAGATCTTAATTTACTAGTGATTTGCTAAATTCATATTTTCTGTTTATTTACGTAGCCACAAGTGGTGGTGATTTGTGAGCACGAAGTGCGTACATTTGTTTTAATTTAGTTTAAATAAAAAGGTTATTTAGACCTTTCTTCTGCCGTAATTATGCTTAAAGATATAGCAAGAATTTGCTACTTCGTCTTCAACCTAGGGTCAAAGATCGTATGTTACCAAACAAATCTCAGAGACTCTACAATCTGACTTATTTTTCGATAAAAACCTTCGTTTGCCATTATCATTAACAGAAAAAAAAAAGAAACATTACATCGAGTTTTAGCTTGATTAACTTCAGAAATAATACTCCTATTCTCTCATGCGAATGAAGCAAAGACATTTTAGTCATCGATAAACATAACAGATCTCAAAATAATGGTATTTAAAAAAAACAGCCACTTGTAAAAATGAATAAATAAATAAACGCATAACGGGGAAACGAATAAACGTAAAATGGGCTGCAGGCTGAAAACAAAAATAGATATTCAAAGCTTCGTAAAACCCTTAAAATGAAAGTGATAATGATTAGATTATTATTACTGACTGCAAACTACTGTTGATAAAAGGCATAGTAAATGAACTAATTGGTAAAAGAAAATCTCTGTACCTATTGAACTAACTATAGGTAAAAGAAAATCAAATGTGCGATAAATTAATGAATGCTAGTAGTTTCATTTCAGCTTCAAGTTTCCCATCCGACTGATGTGTACCTATTGAGTATTCCTGATTTGCTTTGCTCAAGGCCTGCATTAGTCCCGGTACAATCAGTACGCCTGTACTGTGCGGCAAACGATTATCATAGCTTCTGCCTTTATAATAATATCCATAACGCACATGCAAGCTAGTACTTGTTAGACAATTCTCCATTTAAATGCTAAAATACGAATAACTATCTTGAACTTATCATCAATAATTAATATAATCAGGATTTTATAAAAATCGTACATAAATTGTTATTGTTATTACTGTTATTTTTTACTTACAACGTTGTATATAAAGCTACAAAAGTGCTCTTGCTGAGTACATCTATTAAAAAAGTAGTACATGACATAAAAAAAATTAAGAAGTACAGAAACAGTTCAATATCACGGAATGTTTACAGTACTGTACTGCAGTTTTATACCTTAAAACGTAGTGTCGATAACTCGTTGATACAACTGATGAGAAAGTAGCTTATTTATTTTATCAGTACACAAGTGCCATGTGAATTTGATTTACATCAATATCCTTTGTATTAAATGTGAATAATTAAAAATGAAAGTAAATATCTGGATAATTCCAACTTCGTTTACCTTAAATAATTTTCCAACTTCATTAAACTCGAGATAAATGAAATTTATTTCAAACTTTTATCACAAATTGTAAGCTGTTAGTTTTACCTGCAAAGGGTCGCTTAATGAAAAGAATTTAGCGGCAGCTGAAACAGACTATGGTACCGCAATTTGTATACGCATGTTATATCATCCTTATAACCGCAATAGTTTTAGACAGAGTAATCCAAGGGATTGATAATTACGTCACATGTGTCACAGTAATATATAAAATAAGAAATATGTGTTACTATAATACATAACATAACATTTATACGCTGTGTCCATAGAAATTCTTATGCGGGCTTCATTTTTACAACCATTTATGTGCATATATACTTTCAAATGTCAAAATATTTTAAATAAGGAAAATATTCATGTTACAGAGTTTCAAATTTAGAAAGCTAAATAGTTTTGTAAAAATTACCAAACCTAATTTTTCATACGGATTTCCGTTCCCTATAATGATATTTAGTAAAATTTTATAATCTTTCTAAAAGGTAAAACACAAAATATTTTAATCCCATACGATAAATATTGACCGATATATTTAAAGTCATTTACGTTTAATCCCGTTTGAGTGTCACACAAATTGAGCAAAGAAATCTTTGCATTTATACGTAAGTAATATGAATTCAGCTTAGAAAAGTGTTTAAGTTGTAGACTAACCCTTAAAAAAGGAAACCCTTCATTTTCTTAAGGGCAAACCCTTAAGAAAAAGGTTTAAGATTGTTAACAGTCTAAATGACGAGCTTTGCTATGCAGATTGAGGTGAAAAATACTGACCAATATTTTTATTTTTAGTTTTTTTATTTATGTACAGAATTTTATGGAATTCTAGCACTGGGAAACAATGGCAGTCTTTAGTACTGACACATAACCAATTTTTAATGTTATTTGAAATTTAAAAATTAAAAACATTTCTAACCTAGTGCTTTTTTGTATGATTTTGCATGATTATGATTCTACAGTTATAAAACTAGATGGGATTTACATAAATAAGGAATCTTAGTGCTTCTTTTTATGATTTAGTTCTATTATGATTCTAGAGTAATAAAATGATATTAAATGGACGTAACTTCTTGTTAAAAATAACTGTAGGGGCTGGGGGACAATATATAATGCCAAGTTCTTGCGATTATTCACTAAATTGATTTTTTTTAATTTAAAAAATGTCAAAACATAAATAATTGAATTATGTAAAGTATTTTTGTACTTGGAAGTACATGTCTACGAACAGTGGTTGCCGAAATGAAGCCATGTAAAGACTGTGGATACGCTGTATACAGATGGAACAAAAAAATTAAAGCGTAATGGAGGTAAAAATAGATCAAAATCCTTAATAATATTAATCAATGCTAATAAAAAAGTTCTATTTAAATATTTTAACACTTTTAATCTTTATTATTATTATTATTATTATTATTATTATTAAATAGTGAAAGTGATGTATAAAAAAATCCTATACCTTTCCATTGCTACTGGTGACGTTTATTTATTCGTTTTCTTCGTGCTAAACAGAACCTAACAAAACAATTTAAAAATTTGCTACAATAAGTGGGTTGAAGCAACAACAAATTTAAGAGATTTTTCAAAAATAGAAAGCTGAAAATAAAATTAATTTAAAAATTTACATTTGACGTCACTTCACGGGAACTTCTTGTCAAAAACAAACAAGCATTTCCTGATCATAGAAGTAATTCGAAATAATGGCATCAATTCACATATTACGAAATTGCACGTGATATGAACCAAAATTATACAAATTTAAGAAAAGAAGCCATCTGCCATTCTTTCGTTTCCATTGAAAACTTTATAGGTAAGAAATTATAATAGAGTAAAAATGCATTTTCTGAAGAATGAAAAAATAAAGCAAGGAAAATAACAGTATTTTTTGATAGTTTTAAGAACTGTACGGCTAGAAGATTTTATACAATTTTAACTCCAAGCCCTTTCATATTAAAAATTTCGCATTTCAGTGTAGATCGAGAAATATTATTTCTGTTAAAAGGAAGCATTATTGAATGATAGGCCTAGATCATGATATAAAAGAAGTGATAGTTTCTACAAACAGAATAGGTACTTTCACATTCTCTATCCGAGTGTTTAAAATAAAATTCAGTCAGATTATTTTCGATACTCTTCTACTATCAAGACCGGATTCAGAAGTGTATGTATCCATGCATATGTGCATGTATGTATGAACGTATACATATGTATACACTCACAGATACATATGTATGTACATATATACATGCATACACGAAAACATCCATCCATGCATATAAATATACATTTCTGGGCCCGGTCTTGATAACAGAACAGTACCTTATTTTCTTTAGAAATGTGTGTGTGTGGTTGATATGTTTAAAATAATAATAATAATAATATTAATAACAAAAGGTTTCAGTATAAAAATATAGCATCAGAATACTGACACCTCTAAACTACAAAAATTATTCTAGAAAGTTTTGTGTGTTCTATTTGTAAACTGTACTTCGTTGTGGCAAGTTTCATATAAATATTCGTCAATAGATGGCGCTACTATGTAGTCAACTCCAAATATTTTCGTTATATTTTGCTTCGTTATTTCAGCTGAAAATAAGAGAAACAATTTAACAGGCCGACGAAGGAATTTCAAAAACTAAAACTTTACTCTTTCCTTTGTCTTAAGTTAACGCCTACGTGCAAATGTAGCATTTTTAAAATATGTCTTTTTTTACGATCACAATAAAATAAGACATTAATATGGAGTGGCATTTAACTGTTACAGACTGCAGTAATTTTAAAGTGATGATTTATAGAGGTATTCTGTAGACGTATTCATTACTCTGGTGTCACCGTTATTCTGGTTTAATGTCATTCGTTATACTGCGGTCACCTATACGCCGGACAAAAGATAGGGTATACGGGCTGCACCCCAGGGGTTAAACCTAATAGCGCGCTAAATATGCACGCTGCTAATTTAAAGCTTTTTTCCTACCTCTAAGAGTATATTAAAATACCTCAAAGACATCCTCACATCCTTTGCTCGGGGTACGAAAATATCTTTAGTACTTTTATCTTTAGTATCTTTGTTTATAAATCCCCTATGTCTTGGTCACCTTACCACCTTCTCATATGACTGACTATGTAACTGCTATTCATTCAGTAAGATGCAACATGACTATTTACACAAAAAGTTACATTCCTGGCCACCCAAATTGCAACACCAAGAAAGACAAGAGATATCACAGCAAAATTTATTTAGTAGAGAACATGTTGATCAAGCATCAAATGATTAAATTTATAGACTTCTGCGAAGTGTGGTTCCTTCCAGAATCAGTAGTCAGAATAACCGCCATTGCTGGAGATGACCGCTGTCACACGCCTCGGCATTGATTCAAAGAGACTTTGGATGTGTTCTTGGGGTACAGCAGACCAAACAGCTTCCACACGTTGCCAAAGTTGATCTGGTGTGGGAGCTTGGGATGTAATCTGGATCAATCATTCAACAACCATGGACCACATGTTTTCTATCGGCGAAAGATCCGGAAAGCGAGCCGACCAGGGAAGCAATTCAATCTGGCGATTGACGAAGAACCCTTGGACAATGCGTGCCACGTGTGGTCGCGCATCATCCTGTTGAAATATGGCTATGAGGAAGCCCTGAAGGTAAGGAAGGACAACTGGCTCCAGTACCTCTCGGAGATGTAGCGCTGGCTGTTTAAAGTACCGGCAATGCGTACTAGAGGAGTGCGAGAGTGATATCTAATACCCCCCATACCCAAATACCCGGCGCAGGACCAGTGTGGCGGTGCATAACGCAGCTGTTCAGCATCCTCTCTCCACGGTGTCTCCAGACTGGAATCGACATCATCGTGGTGTTGCAGACAGAAGCGTGACTCGTCAATAAAGACAATTTCATTCCATCCTGCCGTCCACATCCTTCTTTCTTAACATCATTGGCGGCGGAGATGTCTGTGGTTCTGCGTCAAGGGTAGACGAAGCAATGGACGTCTTGCGGACGGACCACTCTGCTGTAAACGGCGTCGAATGGTACGCGCAGACACTGGATGATGCGTTATAGATTGAACGTGCTGTGCTATGGTTCGTGATGTGATTGAGCGATCCGTCAGTGCCATGCGCACAATGTTCCTGTCATCACGTGAAGGGGTGCACTGAGGTGGATGCGATCGAACACGTCGGTCCGTCGTACCCTTCTGCATCCAACGGTCACATATCCGCATTACAGTTGTTTGGTTTCGTCCAACACGTCTACCGCTTTCCCTGAAAGATAATCCACATTCTCGATAGGCCACTATCCTTCCTCTGTCGAACTCGGATACTTGATCAAACGATGATCGCTTTTACTACGAGAAACTACTACTAAACTTTACTACTGTTTACTACTTTGAAAAAACCACAAGAAAAACACAATTGCCGAACTTGAAATCGTCGAAAACTGCAAGCCTTCAATAGCGCTTTGAAGTGGCGCCACAGGCGCGCGTGATGCGCGTCTGCGCTGAAATTCTAATCATTTGCATATTTCACCTCCGCTAATGCATGTTGTAAATTTCATGTTATTTGCATGCTTCCTTCAGGGTGTTGTATTTATGGTGGCCAGCAGTGTATTTATGTTTAGGCATAGGCATTTACAGAGTAAAAGCAATTAATACTGCGAATTTAGAAAGCCCCAACTTCAGCATAATAATATCATCTTTTCAGCTGCAAATGATGCTAAATGCTTTGGAATACTTTTTCAAAAGAAAATGTTTCCTTGACACATATTTCTCAGCCATTTTTGTATTAACTAATGTAATCACTAAACGTTATGACATGAAATACACAAATGCCGGCTTTAAACTGAATTATAACTAACGTATCGAGAGCATATATGTATATAAAAAAAGTTTGCTATATATATTGAAATGTTTAATTCAAACTTAGTTTTTGTCCTCTACAGTGAAATGGTTATTAGAACACATTTAGATGACTGCGCTTGAGATGGAATAACTAAAAAAGTGGATGGGAGTTGAAGTGTGAGAAACGTGGCTAACCATTTCAGTAATGCCTCTAACTTTGTAACACAGACGGCTTTCAGAATAACAGATACAGCTGTTCGAAGGGCTGGAGATGGTTAGCCATGAAATATAATATGTATTAATAACCATTATTTCTTATTTTAGATCATGAAAAAGAGATACAAAGTAATATATATCAGGTGCATAGATGTTATTTTCAAATAGATATATTGTGCATTGCATCTCATAAGTAACATAAGCTGAAGTATTCTGGTTTCATTTTATGTGAAAAGCAGATTCTGTTAGTTTGCTGGATCTAATAAATTAGAGAATCTTAACTCCTCCGAAAATCGTTAGCTGATTTTTTTTTTAATTTACATTACTGTTGTGATTTCTGGTTAATCTGCATACAAGGTTTACTTTAAGACGTGCATCACAAAGTGCTAGTTAAAATAAATTTTTCTTCTACACTCACGTTTGTGAAAATTGCAACACCAAGAAGGAATCGTCATAATTGAATGCAATTTAATACACAGTTGAGTGGTAGTGGTACAAATAAATGATTAAATGTTCAAAGCAAACAAACAAGAACAAGAGATCAGAATCAGTATTTTGTGTGGCCACCACGCGCCGCAATAAGTGCTGCTACACGACGTGGCATGGAGTCAAACAAAGTTTGAATGTCTGACTGAGGAAGAGCATTCCATATCGTTTGTACGCGTACCCAAAGTTCGTCTGCAGACGCAACAGGACGAGGATCACGAGCAAGACGCCGACCAATGACATCCCACACATGTTCAATTGGCGACATATCCGGGGAACACGCAGGCCAAGGAAGAAGCTGTACCTGCTGCGCTGCAAAGAAGGATTTAACAATCCGAGCAGTATGAGGGCGGGCATTGTCCTGTTGAAATACAGCGCCTGGCAAGCTTTGAAGGAAGGGAACAGCTTCGGGCTGTAGAACTTCACGGATATACCGGTTGCTGTTCAGATTGCCCACAATTCGTAGCAATTGAGATCGTCTATGATATGCTATGGCGCCCCAGACCATAACTCCGGGTGTTCGTCCACTGTGGCGTTCGATAATGCACTCCGGAAGGTGGCGTTCACCGGCATAGCGTCTGACACGAATGCGGCCATCATGGTACCACAAATTAAAGCGGGATTCGTCAGAAAACACGACATGCTGCCAATCAGCACGCCAGTCTCTATGCTGATTGGCCCATTGTAGCCGCAGGCGGCGATGGTCGTGCGTTAGGGGGATCCTGTATAAAGGAGTCCGTGCGCGCAGTCCACACTGCAGCAGACGTCTACGAATTGATGAAGCACACAATGAAACACCTGTAGCTATTGACCACAGTGCTGCCAATTGTCTAGAGGAAGCTGTACGGTCCGTCCGCGCCATGCGGACCAGGTGTCTATCATCGCGAGCTGACGTCACATTTCGGGGTCCACTCCCGGATTTCCGAGTTGTCCGACACTCGTCCGTCCACTGCTTCCAAACGCGCATCACTGTGCTGCTGTTACGCTGCACACGAGAGGCTACTGCACGATACGACAATCCAGCTTCACGAAGGCCGATGATTCTCCCTCGTTCAAACTCTGTAAGTTGTTCAAATCTCGCTCTCTTTCGTCGACGAGGCATAAGTACAGATTGAGTTAACGTTTACCACTAGCAGATAACCACCAATAACCATACACGCCTCGCTACAGCCGTCTATTTATTCAAATCCATCAGCCGTTCAGAGGGCGCTGCTCAGCATACGCATGCGCTACGGATTTGCAATTCTAATCATTTGCATATCATGCGCTACTTTGCATTTCCTGAAAATTTCAGCTCACTCGCGTAAGTCCTTCATGGTGTTGCAATTTTCACAAACGTGAGTAATATAATTAACTTGTAATATTGTGACAATTTGCATATTTTCTATCACTTCTGATTTAGTCACCCCTCCCTCCATATGATTTATGTAGATTTTTTAAACGAGCGTATAAATAAGTTAACTGTAACCGAGAAATTGCCTGTAGTTGTTTGAAATAAGAAGAACGTCAGCGATAGATAAACGCAGTACACTTTTATCTTTGTTACTAGGATCTCTTCCCGTTCTCATACTTAGAATTATATGCTAATATAAATACAGTGTGCCTGAATTTGTTAAACTAGTGCTTTAATAAATTATGAGGGTTAAATTAATAAATAAATACTGTGTTTAATTAATAAAAAATTTAATTAACAATCGTATTTTAAGAAAATTTTCTGTTTCTTTTCTTTCTATAGGCCCCCTTCTTTTCTCTCTATTACATTTGGGCCATTTATTTTTATTTTATTTTGTCCCGTCTTTTCTTTCTGGCTTTTTGAACTCGCACAAAATGTACGAGTTTCATTTTTACTCTCCTCTGAAATACTAAATTGCCCCCTTTCTATATAAGTTTCCTTCGCACCTAAGCTTGATAACTTAAAGGAAAAGGAGCAGCATAAAAATTTTCCAAAACTGGTTTGACAGTGAACCATGTAGTGCAAAACTGTAAATAATTTGGCTAGCGAAGAAAATATTGCCAAATGATGATCTAGCTCAATCTATTGAATGTATCTAAAAGCAGATACCGAAGGTGGATATGCATCAGAAGCAAACCCGAATGATATAGAGAATTTTCTGATCGCTACATTTTGCTAAATAATTGATAAAACTGAAAACTGAGAAGAAGAAATAAAGGAATGCAGTTAGCGACGCTGATTGCCGTATCAAAGGACCCGGATTCGAATCCCGGAGAAAGTATAGATGTTTGTAAATGTATAGTGTATATGCAGCATGGGAGCACTCTAAATATGCGGCGAGTCGAAAGCCCTCTCGAGAAGATGATAATAAGGTATGAGGGGTAGAGACCCTCGGATCCTTCTCCCCTTGGGATACTCTTCATTAAAATGCAGAACTGAGCAAAGTCGTACTGTTTCCTGTACGCTTCTCGAGGCTCTTGTCAACGACAGGTGCAGTCTTGCACTCCTTGTCACGATGAATATCGTAGGCTATGTTACTGACAGACAAGTGAGATAGGTCCCAAAAAAAGGCATGCAAATAAATAACAGATATTTCCTTTCAAACTGATATATCACAAAATTTCATTTCTTTATCTATTGAAACTGACAGGTTTTCTCAGCGTTGTGAAAAGTTGAAAACGCGCCTAGAGAACTCGAACACTAACTTCTCGGTTGAATTTCAGTATTTTTATTCCTAAAGGCACCATCAGCGAAACTAAAAATGGAAAACTAGATTCAGTCTTCCTAAACTTTATTAAATAACTACAGAGAACGATATTTACTGTTACTGTCTACCTACAGACATTTGAAAAACAGTTGGAAACGCTCCTATAGAACTCGAACACTAACTTCTCGATTGAGTTTCAGTTTTTTTATTCATAGAGGTGCCATCAGTTTACTGTTACTGTCTAACTATAGACATTTGCTTTCGCGTGCTTTAAGAATCAGTTGTAATTGCTTATAAAAAAGTTTATTATTTTGCTTGAAATATATTAAAATCCCCACATAAAGCTACGGAACAGAACGGGTTATACGGAGTAGAACGGAAGTACGTAGAACGGAGCAGAACGGGTTATGTAAGTATAGAAATAGACTCTTACGTAAGATTAGTTGAGGAGATCTACTCAAAGATTTTGGAATTAAAAAAAAAAAAAAGATTGGTCAAAAGTTTTCAAAGATGAATAAAATATGCTAGAATGAATATTTTTGTTTCGAATGTAGTACACATCTGCGTGCTACTGTAATATCCAGAGCTTAAATTGCACCGGAACCCAGTGGAGCCCGGCTCCGGTACTTCTCAGTTTTTGAGATAAATCATAATTTTAGCCGAAACGCCCCAGAGCCCTAAATAAAACGGCTCCGGGGCTTCTTTTATGTAAATTAACCACAATTTCAGCAAATTAAATTTTATTTTGATAACAAATATGTCTTAAAAATCAATTCAAATTTCTGCAGGCCTGTCTTTCCCTCGGACACAGGTTGACACTTTTAAGGAAAGAAGAGTCCTCACCCACATATCGAAGGCTTATTTTCCGGGAAATTAAATGAATGTATGAGGGTGGGTTAATTTTTCGTTCTTAAAAGGGCTAAAAGGCATCACCCTGGTCGTGCACGTGCCACGCTGGTGACTACCTACTGTAGAGCTCCTGTACACTTTTTGAATGATATAACCAAACGCGTAGAGTCACTACTATCACATATATAGAGGAGTCTTACGTTTGTTCACACTTTGTTATCGTATGTTATTCAGAGAAAACTTCTACTTGATGGCTAGAATTATATCGACAGGGCATCGTGATTAGAAAGTATTGGACTCTTCCTTCTTTATTTTCAAAGCTACATTTTTCCGTTAAAACTTCCTTCCATATCCTGATACTGTTTCTAGAATTCTTACTAATCTCCTTTGTGACACTTTAATAGTTTTATCATTTTTCATTGGTGTTTCATTCACCATTTTCAATGGTTTTTGTATCTATCATCCCTTAAAACAGTTCATTATATGCATAATAAGGGCTTAAATTCAAACGAAAATTAGCTGAGGTACTTCTTAGCTTCTAAGTGGAATTTTAATTCCAGATGGAATTTGAAACAAGACGAGGTCCCATAGTTTATCCTTTATTTAACGATTTATAATTAATTCAATAATTTATAAAATTTCTATTTATCTCTTTACATTTCTTTCACTTTTAATTTAATTACTTAATTATTTTAATCTTTAGTTATTTTATTTATTTATTGTTTCCTTCCTTCCTGGCAGTCTTCCATATGGCTCTGGTATTTCTTAATTTTAGAAATTAAGCCCTGATAACATCTAAGTGTTTACATTTGAGCACCATCTAATTCCTTAATGTGCACTGCCAATACAACTATGCTGAACTTTTTATTGCTATCGTTCAAAAAAATTGCTTCGCGGGCATAGAAATTCTATGATAAAGTTCAGAAGCTATTTGCATTGATACACTGGTATTAAGACCAAGCTCAAATAACCAAGAGAAATGAATATGTTTGTTCAATCACGGCATTTCGTACACGTTTTGCTTCATTTCAAAAAATAATATATCATTTTAGAGTTTATCAATGATTATATTTTCAATACATATGGTTGACAGCATTCAAATATTTTACGTATCTCTAAACGATAGCTTAGTCCTTTAGGTATACGAGAAGCATAGTGCCATCTCAAAGACTCGGAGATTATGGAGATCATATACCAAAACTCGCTTTGTTATCAATAGTGCTGCCATCTATGGACCTATAATCGAACAAATACAACTTGCAAAGAAAAATACAACAAACGATGAATTTAAATAATTTGGCATGCTGATACTAAAAATTTCTCGCTTGTGGAAATTTGAGGAAAAAGTAATCAATATAGTGGAAAAAGAAAGGTAGTAGAAAAACCAAAATATGTTCGATATTGATATACTGTTGATTAAAAGCACTTTAACAATGTGTAATGCTGCTGCTAAGTTTTCAGCTAAAACCTATACTCAGTTACATAAGATGAACTTGCGTCTTACTGGCAAGTTTTTTTCACCCCTATCTTAAAAGATGTTCCTACCTGTTCGCAATTAAATGATATTTTAAACAAGACTAACTATTTTTGTTAATATCTACGTGTTTTGATAGAATACAAATCAAAACATAAATAACAATCAACTTAAAATTAAAATGTGGTACTTTTCCATTATTCCCCTGCCAAGCATTTTGAAGGCTTTTTTAAATGATAATAATTTCTAGTTGTAGGAATAGTTTATAGATGGAATACAGTGCTTTTCCATTATGCAAACTCATACCAAAATGCGTGGCTGGTGCATAGCGGAAAAGTACCTGAAATGTTAACAGCAAGCTTTCTTTTTCTCGGAAACGCAAGCTTCTTCGTCTTATTATTCTCACCGATTTTTAACCAAGTCAACTGAATCCTATTTACCCAAAATTCAAGCTTACGGGTAACTTTAATCGCTGCTACCTCCTTCCGTACATCAATTTCGAGTTACCTTTATTTTCTTCTCCGCTACATCCATCTTCTAGGAATGGTTTAACGAAAGCGAGGGCTAAAAGTTTAAAATAAAACAAAACTAGAGAATTTAATAAGAAACTTACGAATTAAAGAATAACATCTCGACCTTGAGCGGCTTAACTATACAGTCACGTGGTCTGGTCAATTATTCATTTCATTTCACTGAATTATGAAGCCTATTATTACAGGACCCGACAGCGGTCGAGCGGTAAAGGCACTGAATACTGGCAGCTTCGACCTGGGTTCTGCTCCTGTCGAACGGGCTGGCTTTATGGGCGCGGCTCTCCTCATGTATAACGTGCATACGAGCCAGTTTCCCTTCAAAAGCCCTCTACGAAGGCATCCCTAACCTTAGGCAGATAGCCTCAGTATGCTTTGCCGTAATCTCAATGAGCCAAACAAAACCAAACTTTCATTATAGATTAACAAAATTATCACAGATTGTTCAGAAATTACGTTCTTAAAAACTTTAGTAGTAATTTTCGCTTTATCTAAACAAAAATACTCCACTCCTTTAGCAGAAAAGGTGATACTTTCTAGGTTTCTCTCACTAAAGATATGAGCAATTTTCTTCATTTAAAGAAGAACATTACCTGAACTCCAAGAAGAAAAGAGTGCTGATCAGCAAAATATTATTTAAATAAAAAGCCATTTGTTTCATTAAGCAGTCGGAGACCTGGAAAATTCTTTTTTAATACGCTTTCACTAGCACTTTCTTACTTCAATTACTTACTTTCTTAAAGCTTTTATAGTGTCTCAAATCTCGGTATGACTTGGCGACTATCACAGATCAAAGCTGTCCTGCTAGTAATTGCAAAAGAAAGTAACAAGAAGATGCAAGTCTTCCTGTTCTAAGTTCCAAGCTGTTTTGTACGGCAATAAGACATTCTTTTTAGTGCACTCTACTCGAAACAGATATGAAGAGTTGCTTCTGTAGCCTTGAGCACGTTTCAAGTCTGTGATTCTATAGTTTAAATACATTCTAAAAGATTAAGAATGAGAAGTACGAGTATAAAACTTTTTTTTTAAGTGGAGTTTAGGAAGATCTAATTATTTTTACTCAGTGGTAAAGTAGAACAGAAAAACGCACATGATTTGTTTGCAATCCTGTACAATGAAAAAATAAACTTTTTATTGATAGTTATGTAACAACCTTAAAGTGAACTGAATTACTGTTACATACTAAGTTTTCCTCAAATTAAAAGCGAGATGTGGTAAATTATACAAAACACGCCATAAAAATATTGCATTTTGACATCCACGGATTTCCATGAAGGTTAAAAATTTTTGTTGCATTTTAAAATATTTCATTATTTAATAATTACGGTTTGAGTGGACCAAATTAAATTTTTAACTCATTTCAAAATAGTTTGGTTACATAAATTGTGAGAATCTATTTTAACTGATTTTAATAGTTAAAAATTTTAATAATTTACGTAATATAAAAAGCTCGAATCAATTTCACATGAATCACTCACTATTTCTAAGGCAATAAAGAGGAATTCTTTTACTAATCCGAAGTGATGGTCCTAAATGCAAAGATGAAACCTTATGCATTAGGCTCTGAAAAGACAGAATGAAATACTTTGAAAATTTTTAAATCAATCTCTTCACAATTTATTTTATTGAACTTATTATTTTATTTATCAGAATAAATTATTAATTTATTTATCAGAATAAATTATTAATTTATTATTCTGTTTAATATCAAGCACTAACACATTGTTTTAGTTATTATCATTATGATCATTTTATTCATTTACGTTAAAATAAGCTGACTGCCTTACACAAGGCTCCGGCACCTTCCTAGAATCATATATATTTAGGTTCCAATTTCAGTATCGGTAAATAACTCATTGAAATTTTTCAGTTTACCAGCACAAGAAGGAATTTAAAAGTTACACGCGGTTTATATAGATGGCAGCACTAGAGATGAAGACTGCTGAAGATTTTGCGATTCAAGAATACCACAGAAATAATCTGAGGAATTCAACAAAAATTCAGCAAACTTTTGCATTCGGAAAAAGCTATCCTAAAGAATATGCATTAAATAATCGTCCAGCTGAGAGGCATAATTAGTTACCTAACTTATAACTCCAAAGTTAAGCAGCATTTCGAGGGATCTGAAAGCTGGATGGGTGACCTATACGAAAGCTCTCAGAGAAATGTTTGCATTTTCGTCTTTGTAAATCTCAAATCACACGTAATGCTGATGTTTATTTGCTTTAACTTTACAGTTTCTTATTTACTTAAACATATGAAATCCCCTTCGTCCGTGTGGTTAAAATAGCCGAATTCTGGCAGTTCGAATCTGGTTTGATTCTACGGGTTAGCTGCATGGTTGAATATCCATATGTTTGTGTATATGAGCCATTTTATTTAGAAAGTGTTCTAAAAAGGCATACTTTCCTTTAGGCAGATAATTGTCGTGCGCTTTACCATATTCATATATCTTAGCCTTAACTTTAAATTGCCAAATCATCTAAAGTAACCGTAACTGCAGGTGACTTTTAGGCCATCAGACTGGTAACTAAATAGTAACAGTACTAACGTAAGAGGTTAAAATAGAGCTATTTATTATTGTGTCAACCTAACAGATACACAAACTAAAATAGTAATAGGAACAAAACTCCACTAGCTAATAGATAACCAAACACGCTGAAATTTAATCAAACATATAGTACAAAATTAATGTGTCTAACCTAAACCTTGGTCACCCCTGATTATGTGCTCGCGAAAAAAAGTGCGACTAGCAGATATTTACGTCAGTAAGTTAAATTGCAACAGCAGGAAAACTAAAACAGTGTGACTGCCGTGCTGCCACGCTCGAAGCTTATTTCTACTTTATCTAATTTGCAATCTGGTAAAAGCTGACGAAAGCAGAAGTTATAGCAAAATAAAATAATAAGATAACTGGGCTACTTAAAATTAGCACAGTTAGTTTTTGATATCTTTATTCCCTAAGCAGTTGATGATGTATGAATATGAGTATAATGGACTGTTAATGACTTGTATCATTATTCCAGATAATTCTACTTAGCACTGACTGTTTAGAAATTACTTGAGATCGCCTTTCAAGGTGACAGCCATGGTCTTTGTCAAGAAGCTCTTTCTGCTCATCACCTATACTCAACAATTAATTTCAATTCTTGCCATGGTTTGCATAACTGAAAGATATTTTCAAGCTTCTGTATCACACTCTCTCTATATATGCAGAGTAAAGAAGTTGCAAAGCTAAATAATTTCTTAAAGTTTGCAGGAGAACAATGGCTCCAGCTTAAAAATGAATCAAATTAGATATACATCTAATTTATGGTAATTTTGATCCCTTGACATATGTTATTAAAACATACGAATTTAAAATTTTTATGCTGGTCCTGATGAGTGAAGAAAGTGCCAATTACTATATTGCTTCTTATCTCAGTAAAGGAATTATAGAAGAAAATCGGCTCACAATGCTTAAAATTGGCCCTGGACATTGGGAAAAAAAGGAAGAAAGAAAAGAAAAGAAAATCTGAAATGATTCACATTTTAGCGTCGCGTCAGAGGCATAGTTAAGGTTTTTTTTATACTCTCGTTGAGCTTGCACTCTATCTATCTGGCTTTGGATTCCATCCTGCTGACACAACTTCTTTTATCTTTTAACTTTATTATTAAACCTCCCCTTACTCTGCATAAAATTCATCGGCAAAATTACAAAATTTGTAAACGCAACATATCTTTAGAATTCTCGATACAATATTAATACATTTTTTAGCAGAGAAGAGCTCTTATTCTCAAACCTCACTTTTGCGTCTAATTACTTCTGCTGTCCGCTTCACTTTTCAAATAACTAGACGCTGGAGCGTCAAGCGGTCTAAAATAGATAAGAAAGAAAAACATGCACAATACATTTAATAAATCCAATTAGTATAACATCAGGGTCCAGCTGTTAATTAATAAAAGCTATAAGGAACAGCGTTCATTTCTTTCAAATAGCTTAATGTGTTAAGCGGTAATAGGCCGATTATACTTAAAAGAAATTTTAAATATCCTATGCTTCACCAGGTGTCAAAACACTGGCTCTTGGAAGTTGAAATAAGTTACAGCAGATATCTTTACAATTGTCGATAAATGTTAAACGTTATTGCATACATTATTTCTACATTCGCTGTATTATTTCTTTAAAATAATACATGGCGATAGCATTTGGTAGCAAAATCCTTTCATTTTTATTGCTATACATTATTTTTCATATTCGCTATATTATTTCTTTAAAAATAATGCATAGAGATAAAATTTGGTGGCAACATCCTTCTATTTGTGTTGCCGTACTTTTTTCATCTTTTATTCGCTGCGTTATTTATTTAAAAATAATATATGGCGATAACATTTGGTGTCAACATTTGATATGTAATAAGGACACAGTGTGAAGTTTGGACTAATAGCTCCACCGGTGAATTAAAAAAAGAGTGAGAATTAAATGATTTAAACCACTTTCATTTGTAAGGAAACTGTAAGAATGAACTGTAGTTTTAGGGCCCATTTGAAGCTGAATTACATTTCATAATTTTTAGCTATTTCTAAATCACTTTATCCCAGAAGGGTTATTAGTCTCGAAGCGCAATTTTAGCTTAATTCACTTTTCATCCAGTTTACTGCCATTATTCAAACTATAAGCCATTGATTTTTCACTTTTATTATTCTGTTTGTTATTGATGTAAAACTAAGCTATTTAAAACGAATAAATACAATTCTTAAGAACATTTTTTTTCTTGATTTAAATAAAAAAGCATTTAATTCATGATATAGCTCATTAGACAAAACATTAGCTATATATTATATCTGTATTTTTAATTTTGAAATGCACCATAGATGTTTAACATTTCCCTGTTAGTCTAAATGTATATTCATCTAGCATCTTAGAAAACGTTTCGCTATTCCACCTGGGCCCTGTCTACTGATTAACCATTTTAAACTTTAAAAGAACTCTTTTAAGCGCACCATTAAAATCTGAACCCTTTCAGATTTTTCTTTTTTCTTCTTCTTTAGTTTATTTACTTTTGCGTAAAAAAGATATCTTTTGAACCTCCTACGTTTGCAAGTTAAACATGTAGTTGCAATTTAAGCAAAACTGGGTTTAGCCGTACAGCAATATCCCGAAGTTATACAGACTATCAGAGAAGGAACAAATGTTAAAAAAAAAAAAAAAAAAAAAAATGGAGAGATCTTCTGAATTTTACCCGGACATGCTTTTCATTTACACCACGAAGGCTTGAAGGAAGGAGCAAATCCTTATAAAATAACCTAACAGTTAGCTCCTAGATCGGTGAGGGAAATCAAAACACGGGAATTCAAACACATTTTTCCACAGAAACAGTTATAAAATAGAAATTATGGTACCAAGCAATTAATATTAAAAAAAAGCATAGATTCCCAACTGAAAAGTATTTTAATATTGATGAAATTAAATTATATGACAAAGATTATTAAGATTTACAAATATACATAATTTACAACAGTATTATGAAATGAAAAGGCAATGAAACTATCTTCGATGACTGGAAGCATAACTCGCTGAACCATTAAGCAAAATAAGTGCGGGCTTAGATCGTCGAAGAAAGAGGAACCGCAGAAAAAGTCCTTAGGGACTCAAGAAAGGGCATCACAAAAATTTACCATTGTCGGTTTTACTATGAATGTATGGTGCAGCCAAACCAAGATCAAGATAGAGGGAACGGGGAAAAAACAGGCATAAATGTATGCTGGGGCATCAAAATTTTTTAAATGCTTAGTGCTTGGGGCTTTTAAGGTGTTGATACGGCTCTAACAGGAAGATATTCTTTTTGGAAGTCCGGACCCACAAAATCCTCGTCTTCCTCCTAAAAGCGCATCATATCAAACGTTTTAAACAAACTGTTTTTCATAGTTGTTTTGGACGCAGTGTTTTTTTTTTTTTTCTCCTGGTTGTTGCTACTCACTAACTGTACGAATCAACTTTTTCAAACATGTTCATTTACCTAACATCATGAGATTTAATTTTCTGCATATTTTTGGTACATTTCCACGTACTTTTTTAATATTTTTTAAACTTATATTCCTTCCTAAAAATTAATTTGAGGACTTATATGAGCGGATACAGCATATAGTAAATGCTTATGTATGTGGCATAAGTAATACCTTTTTATTTTCATGAGCTGGCACTCTAAACCGTATCTTTTACTACGGGATTATAACTGTACTATCTCTTACAGAAAATAACAAGCATGTAATATTGAAGATCATAATATGATATTTTAGGTGAAATGTTTAAATTGCTATCCATTTCATGTGATATATTCTCGTATGAAATGGCCACACTCAAACAAGATTTTCACATAAATTGAAAGTTAATGACAGCGAAATTACAAACGGTTGCATTCTTACTCCGACTGCAGCACTGCATCGATATGCATTTTAACATTTTATACTACATTGTACTTTTTCCTAAACCTGTACATATGCACATGTATGTGTATATAAAAATATCAGTTTTTTTAATTTTATACTAAATTACGTATATCTATCTGTCTATCTATCTATACCATCTAATATGGGAAATGAAATATGTGAGAGAATTATTATTTTCCTAGAAGATAATACACAAAACTCTTCTCATAAATAAATTCTTAATTTATTACTTAGAGCTTAGTATTTGGGTTTTTAAATTATACATAATTACCTCATATATATATATTGCCCTAAAGAAAGCGAATTTTTCTTTTCAAATGATGATAATTTTTCCTTTTAAGATTTGCATAAAATTTACTTCGCAGAAAACTATATTATTACTTTATAGTTCATCCCTAATTTGTGAATCCAAAAGTTGAAATAATATTTTTTTCTTGGCGAAAAATTTGTTTATGTACGTCTTACTGTAAAATTTGGTAATAAACAATTTAAAACTTTATGATAGCAAATCATTTAGCTTTAGGACTTTTATATAAGTAAATTGCTCGTAAATGCAACAGAAATTTAAAATCCAGGTTGTGTTAATACTTAAAGGCATCCCTCACTTATATGTCTAGTAATCTACCCACCGCAATGCACTTACGAAAGACCTCCTATAAAAATGCTTGAGAGTGAAATTCGTTGTTTTCTCCTCGTGCGAATGTAAAATTCACAAGTTTTATGACTAATATCGGTACTTTTGATGTTTGCCCATTATACGTAATGATCTAACTTTTAAAAGTGAATGAAGATGTATTCAAGAAGGTCGTAAAAGCTATGTTAATCCGGTCTCCTTTTCCTACCATGCCGTCTGAATCTACTCATACAGCATTCTCCCAAATGCAGGACAGAAACCACAGTTATTCACCCAAGAAAGTGTTGAAAGGATTTTGAGTGAATTTATGACTAGACTTTTTTTTTTGCGTTACAAAAGACGCCATCTGCTTTTTAAGGTAGCAGTTTTTCACTGGCTGATCTGTAAAAGTTAGCGGCGAGACTAATTGTATCACTTTCATTTCCAACCTAACAAGACAAAAATAAATAAGATATCTAATGAGGAGGATAAAACTAATAATAAGTTTTATGAGTGCTTCTTTCAGAAAGCATCTTAAAAATTACACTGTAACTTGCCATAAAATTAAGTTTTATTTGGTTGAATGAGAGTGTATTAATAAAATACTGAAGTAGAATCTTGAAAAAATTCATATCCTAAGTAATTAATAGAAATTAAATTATGTAGATAGTACATATAATAAAGTGTAAAAGGTATGTTAATATGTAACTCACTGGAATAATTATCCGTAACATTTATAATGAATGCAATAATTCTGAGATTTAAAAGGTAATCTTAAACTTCCCCATATTTTTTAACTAGAAAAAATTAGCTAAGATAAAATAAACACTGTTCCGTTAAAATGGAAAGCACCGAGTAGTTTAGCAAATCTAACAAAATTAGTCGATCTCAAAAACTGAACATTTCAAATGAAACTCGTGCGTTGTTTAAAATTGCACTGGCTACGTTAGTGGACCCAACTTGTTATTTACTGCATCAATAACAATACTAAAATAAAAATAGTAATCGTAATAATACATAGCATCAGGAAACTTTGTCTTAAGCAACTTGGAACACATCTCCTTGATGTTTAAAGCAAAAAATATAAAATTATATATTATCTTCAAAAATTGTAAGTTAGTCGCACAAGTTATATATTATGCTCAGTTCAAAACATTATATTTCTGCAGCGAATCAAATTTACGAATTTATACCCCTTCAGCATTTTAAATATGCAGTGATATTTTTTGCCTTTGATATGAACTTCATTAGTCTGCAAACCAAAATAACACTTTGGCACTGTAAATAAAATTTATAATTATGGAAAGAAACTTCGTTTAAGATACCGTTACCACAACTCTGCGATATTCCCAGATAAAATGATTAACGTCTTTCTCTTCATTTAATTTTTCACACGTACATCGTACATCCATTTTAAAGAAGCTATTGACATACTATGGAAATTTTTCGCGTTCTCTTATGGCCTGAATCAGATCAAAATTTGACTGCAGAACGGGTTTCTAAAACCATTGTTAACGATCTATATACTATATCCCTTTTTCCTTGCTATTTCTCTTTAGTTTCTTTCGTAATCAAATTTCTAATAATTCTTTCTGATAAAGGAAAATAATATCAGTATCTTTCAAAGCAGCTGCAGAATTTCAAACGATTCCATCATTTCATTATTAGTTACCGTTAAAATGAGTCGTGAGGCTGAAGATGGAGAACTGAATACATTTATCCGCATTTCCTCAGCAACTGTTGCAGTTACTTAAAGAGTGTGATATAGAATGAGAGATTGACGAAACATTCAAATAAAATTAAAAAGAGCCTTAGCTATTTTATTAAACATGATTCAGAATATTCAGATATTCATGGGTTCTCGAAAACGTTATTAAAAGTTAATTAAATATGATAAGATATGGACCTCTTTTTCACCTAATAGTTAATTATTTAACTAAAGTAAAATTAAGAACATTAATTAAAAAAAATTATGTTTATATATTCATGTATGGAATGATGCTATTACTTTAATTAATGTAAATAATTAATGATACATATATTAACATAGTGACTACTGCCTTTTATGAAGTTCTAAATATTCCTATAAATATCAATCATAAAAGTTTCAAATTAGTTTTATCTGTATATTTGCGGATTTTACAATATTAAGGAAGACTTCTTAGCGATTTGCTAATTAAGTGTTATTGTTTATTTATTTCGTTACAGATGTAATATAAATAGATCCTTTTTTTCGTCAGAAAGCTTTCCATGGGCGCTGACATGTCCATAATTATGTAGCGCATGAAAGAATATAGTAAATTAGCACAGAAACTTCTCCCTAAATGTAAAAATAACGGTATAAATGAACTAAAAATATTTAATTAAGAAGTATTAAATGTTAGACTTAGTAAGTTTTAATAGACGCAGTAAGTTTTAATATCAGTGAGTGAAACACTAAATATGGTTCTAAAATCATGGATGCGTTGGGAAATTTGTATACCCAGTGCTGAAGAGGTATTTAATCCAGCGGTATTTAATCTCACCCGGCTGAACCCAAGACTGTGTGTCCTCCTGGTATAATCCTGATGTGTCTGTCTGTGAGTTTATCGACGTGCTGTCTCTCCAGCGCGGTGCGGCTGTGAGATGCACTGAATCCTGACATGGAATGCAGCTGTCGAAGACAAGAATGGGAATAGAAATCCATTAAAGTTTAAGATTCGAGTCCTGGATAGTATCTGCTATGAAGGAAAGTATCGACTCGTAATCAGGTGCCTTACGAGCTTTTGAAATACTGAGCAGACCTGCTTGATATTCTAGTCAAGTTATCACCCTGTTATCTGCCTTACGATGTCGTAGACCGACATATACCCTGCTTGTCTATTCAGTTCAAACTCAAGGAAACTATTCATTAAAACCTATTGTTTCACTTACATTTCTTATGCTCTTTTGGTTAGCTAACGCGTATTCTAATACGCAAGCATTCACAACACCCCCAAAACAATAGGAAGGATGAAAGTTTAACTTCGTTCCAAAACATAAAAAGTAAGAATATATCAAGCTTGTTTAGGAGTAATCGGGACTCGAAAGTAAACATTTTTTTTATAAAACATGGAAGTATTTAAAAACATGCATTCGGATATGAATAATATTAAATTATATACTTAAATTTTGTCGACGGAAACTTTTGCTTTAGTAAGTTAAAAACAAGTAAATAAAAAAATTATAAAAAAAGTTTGAACACGTAAAAAAAATAGAACGATTTAAATTGTCAAAAAATTACAACAGCGTATAAAATATTGGAATTATGAATGGTGAGACTATAACAAAAGAAAACAGTACAATAAGTAAATTAAAACAGAACTATGTATTATAAACTAAGTTATAATTATTAAATTAATAATGTAAGAAATGGAATTTAGAGTTATATGCTTAAAACAAAAAGCTTAGTTTAAAAAATGCTGGGCAGTGTAAACAAATTGTTGTTAAACATGGGTAAGAAATCGAATCTATATATAAAATTATGTAAAACAGCCAAATTAGTAACGTTATAAATGATTCCTTGTGAATAGAAAATATTATAAATAAGCTAAAATTAAATAATGAATAGATAAAAAATCTGAAAAGGATAAAAATGTCAAAAAGGTTAAAAATTATGTTTAAATAGATTACACACACACACACACACATATGTATATATATATATATATGACGAGAAATGTAGCAAATAAAAGAACTAAAATTACATCTTAAACTAAATAATCTAATACATAAATAGTCTGAAAAACGAACATTTATGTTCGTAAAATATAGTAATTAAGTTAAAATTCAGATTATATTGAAAATTCAAGTTCAAAAGGGGATGGGAAAGAAATTTGCATAAAATTAAAACAAAGCATTAAAAATTAGTAACGTCGAGTATTAGGTTTCTAAAAATAAATATGGCATTGTGACCAGAAAATATAAGAAATAAGTTAAAATTAAAAGTACATAAATAAACAGAAAGAATAAAAATATCGAAATAAAATTAAGTAAAATGATAAGCAGTTTCTTTTTTTTTTTTTTTTTTTTTTTTATACAGTTTTTTTAAGACAGTTTAATTTTCATCTACACCTGATGAGATAAATCCTTTTTATTACTTTTTTCTTTCTTGTAACATGCTCTGCTTCCAGAGACAAAAGCTGAATGGATTAAATATTGGAATTTTAAAAAAATCAAGTTTAAAATATATAATTCTCTTTTGCGTCAACGAAAGCACTGTGACCTCATTCCCCAAAACTAAGATGGGCAAAAAGAAAAAATCCTGTTGGTTGCCTATTCATTGCCAATTTTTAAAAACTAAGTTAAAATGTGAAACCGAAACTAGGCGCAGCAGAAACCCCTACACCTCATTTTAATTAGCAGCCTGAAACAACTCACCTCTACTCTTGACGACGTTTATAATGTCACTGGTCACCTCCTCTACTGCGATGTCATTGATGACGACACCGCATTTAGATCCACTGTTGTAGCACTCATATTTTACTTCTACAAATGTTTATTCTTCCGTTATTTACAATGTGTTCTTTTCATTTCCTTTCTTTACAGTATATGCTTTTAATTCTTTAGCATGGTTACGTAATCAAATGAATTTATTCTCTAGATTAAACTGCTTGAAAATACAGGTTAATTTCTAATAATTAATAGTATTTTTAACAATAAATAATAGTATTTTTCTATTTTTTATGATCTAGGCATTTTCCTTTCCTGTGTTTTCTTAATTATTTTCGGATTAACCCTCATATTGTCTTTTTCTGCATCTTCATCCTGATATTACTCCGATGAATCAGCAGTTGACCACACCATTTATATGGAACTATATATTACAGGCTGACAAATAATGCTAAATCATGTCATAAATATTGCTTGGATAGTTTAACGCCTTTAATCTTAGCTGTACAATTGACCATCATAAATAGCCAAGAGATTTACTTAACATTCAACAATATTATATACTCGGATTAAAAGTTGACTTGACATAAAACTGAATTATAGAATGTACACATCATTCGCAATTACGTCAAATGGCACTTATGCCTGGAAAAAATCCAGACTACAAGGGTATTCGTGTAATTAATAGAGATAAGTTGTAAGATGACGTTATTAGACGGTGATTTATCATTTTTAAGACGCTGTCTCACGTTGCCAAAAGACATACTGGCCTACATGCTGTCAGATTTTCTGAGCCAATATACTGAAGTGGCTACTTTAAACTTGCCAGGGAAGTAAGCTTTATTAAAGAAGACATTAAAGATATTTGTTTACTTACAAATATCTTTAATGTCTTCTTTAAACTTAAAATCCTCAACACATCAATGATTTCCATACGTAATCCATTTGGATCTGGGAAAATACTTTTCTCGTTTTCTGCAATTGTAGATTCTCTTCCTGTTCTCTTAAATTCTATATCATCCTCAGAATCATTTAGTAAACCGATTGCCTTCTTCAATAGTATGATTAGATAGATCTCCAAAGCTATATAGAAGTATAATTGCTTGAACGGTTTCGTTGCCCCAATCACATTTCCCTTAATATATATATAAATTAAATTAAATAAAAAAAATCCATAAAATAAAATCTTTTTTTTTTTTTCAAATTGAAACAAAGTTTAACAGCAAAATGGAAATTTATGTTCAGTTTTGAGTATTATGTTCACATCGAAACATTTCTGCTTTCCCAAACTTTCCCAAATTGTGTCATGAGAACCTTTAAAACTAGTAATACTTTTTTTTTCATATTTGGAAGTGATATGTCATTCAGTCTGTGCCTCGTTGCATACTGTTCTATCAATTTCTTATGAAATTTTTAGAATTATTTCGTAACACTTCATGCAAATTATTTGTTGCCGAACTGCATTTGTATTTTTTGTAGAAAACATTTGAACTATTTGTTGTTGGAGCTTTCTTTTGTGAACCCGATTCAGCTGCATCTTTGCATTTTGTATCGAATCATCCGCGTTCAATACAATAACGAAAATTTATGTGATAACCCCTTCTCTTGATACAACAGAAACTTCTTATTTTACTAAATGGATAATTCACTCCTGTTTTTACAGTCTTCCTCAGCTCGGTGATTGCGCAAGATTAAGAACTTTCACGTTCCGATTTTTAATGACTGATATTTGGGACAAAGCTTTGACAAGAAGGAATGCATTCAGCAAATCATGTAGAATTCTCGAAATAATTAAATGATATCGATAAATTCGTTGCAAAATTTGTTAACATGTTTTAAGTGGCAAATAAAATAAAATCGAAAAGGAATCATTAGCAATCTGATTCCTTGAGTATTAACTCAAAGAGGGCATAGAAAACGAAACAGACTTTTTGATGAAAACCAAGCAGATGAAAACAGAAATTTCACTGGCTAAGCAATTTTTAAAATCAGTATATTCTATCTTACTGTGACAAAATTCGGATTTAAAATTATGTAAAATACAAAAAAAAAATATTAAAAAGAGCATAATATTTTAAATGGTTTGTTAATAGAATTTGAAGATTTAAAGAATGATTTTGGATTAACAAGGGAAAAATAAAGGTTACTTATATGACATTGATATTGAAGAACTAGTCGATGAGCTGACACAGTTTATTTTAATCGTGAGAAAAAGAAATTTGCATAACACATTGCATTTTACTTTGCGAGTCCTAGAACATTTTTAATATTTGGAAGATTTAAAGAATGATTTAAATATATGACTATTTAAGTGATTTATGCATATATATATAATATTTAGAATATAATTAAATTTTTTTTTAATTATGTCTGTAAAGGATGCAAGAGGAAAGATTTTTCTATTTTTAAAACGAGACTTTGGCACTTACTTTCTTATCTATAAACTGAACAGGAGAGGAAAGCCTATAGCAAGTATATTTAGTAATGCTTGCTATAGAAAAAGAAACTCCTAAACTGCTATATTGCATAGATATCAATTTCCAAAAATGAAAATCCGAAAGAGAAAAATTTAAATTTCTTAAACCCCGATTAATCACTATAATTATACATATATTTTCCCTATATTGCGTTACATCAGAAACTCTTTTATTACGCAATTATTACTGTAATAGTACTTGCATTCTGTACTATTATTAAAAATTATAAGTTCATTATTTATGATTTCATAAGAAGCAACGTATATAAGTAGGCTTTTAATTTAAATTTGTGTGACTTAACTACATTTATGAAATATCAATACAAAATTAGACTTTAGACGCATATTCACATAATTGAGCTACTTTTTAGTATAGTCAACTGTTTAATACAAAAGCTTTCAGATTTTGCAGCCAACTTTTGTTACAGGTTACTGATATGCTGCTGCCAGTGTGATCTTATCTATAAAAAATTATTTATTATACGAACTACGAAAACTCCTCAGAATGAATCTATACTATAATTTATTCTTATTGGCCCTGACAGAGATGTGAGAAGATTACATGACTGCGATAAGAGAAGGAATTTCAGCTGTTGAGTAGATTAAAGTAACGTAGGTTAAAAGGCTTATCAGAACTGCCACATGCAAAGAGGGCAAAAGCCATACGTCAAATGTCGATTTCCCTATTTTCCAATAGACCCACGCTACTGAATAAGTTGTCACTAAATAAAGGCGAAGGTGCGAGCCCGCGTGCGGTCAAAATTCAAAACGTTGCCAATCCCCATTACCCTAGGGGGAAAGTTGCGCTTTGTTCCATTCCGTGTGAAAGAGTCACACCCGCGGTCGGAAGGATAAAAGTGAGCATTACGTGGAAAAGCGGTGCTAGCTACAAACTCAATCGATGGAATGATATAATAGACCCCTTTTTTGGGCAAGAGAAGTTCGAAAAAGAGGGAATCGACACCGAAATAGGCCATTTAACCGTCAGTTAGTATCGGCACTTAATTACATGGTAGTATGATTTTAAAAGGAAATAAGTAATATTTATAGAAAATAAAAGATTTGCATGCTCATTATAATGTCTTAATTAATTGGCTTCGCACAAACATGCTTGCAATTTATTCACATTATGTTTATAAGCATGAAATTCTCTCTACTTGCCTTTTTTCTTCATTCACGCGTGAGGTTGAATAATTTAGCTGAATAATCAATATGAATTTGTAATAGGCTTTAAAAGGATAAGTTTCTCTATTTACCGATGAAGTTCATTTTTACATCTTGTCATTGCTTCATTATTTCAGCATATAATATTAATGCTAGTGTTATTCAATTCAGTGTTCTACAATTTTATATTAAGAAGAAACTAAATGTAATGAATTTAGGAATTACATGAATTAAACAGGTGTTTAATTTATGTAAACGAACCAAATTAGTCATTTCTGCAGACACTTTTGCAAAAATCCTAATCAGACTAGCTTTTCTATCCAGGATGTTAGCATTTAAAGTCCAATAATAAAAGTCACGATAATGAAACTCAAATCCTACTGGTACTTCTATTTTTATCTATTAATTATTTCATAATTTGTGTAGTTGATTTATTATACAGGCATAAGTATTTTTTGTGGTCGAAATTTCAAAACAGAAACATTTTCCCGGTTTTTAGATTCTCCTCGATTCAACAGCCATATTTCTTCTCCTTAGAAATATTTACTGGATTATCTTACCTATCTTGAACAATGAGAAGATTAAAGTGCTTGCTTGTCGGCCCTTCCTTGTAGATGCATCACGATGTGGCAAAAAGTAAATACCATTTCCTTTTCAAGAAATATACTAAAAACTGCAAACTTAAAATGTGAACAATACACGACAACAAGAACATTAACACGATGTCTTAAATATCACAACTGCCAAAGACATAGCTAATGACTAAATGACCTGAAAACGGTACGGAGTATTGTACAATCAAAGAGTCTTTGGAGTACGATGCTTTTGTTACATGTTACATGCTAAACTCTCAGAAAATGCACTTCTGTTAGAAGTTATGGAGATTGAGGTTTATTTTTAATAAGCCGCACTTTACAAAATAATAAACCGAGTATCTGCCTCAGGCAACAATAACAGTTTTTATATGGCTAAGCATGAAGACTTTTGAATAGTATTTTTTGGATACTGCAGTTCACTTTGCGTGGTATCAAATCTATGCCAGAGTTCATCTGTCGCCCTACCTGACAGTATTTGCAGTGACAATATAACTGAAATCAATTATGAAAGTTTTCCGTCGGTGAGAGATCCGCTTCTGCTGGCAATGCCAACTGTTAAACAGCTAGATATAGGCAGTAGTGGATTAACTATTGAGTGCTCCAGCTCGTACGAATTTTTAAAGCCTACTGGTTTTAAGACACAAGGAGTTTTATTGTTTTTTAAAAAAAATTTAGGGACTTTGAACGTTTAGCCCTTGGGGATGGTGACATACATGATCGTAAGGCATGAATTCAAACACGCTTTAGATGGCAGTTACAGGTACTGCAGTCTTTATAGCTTCAATCCTATGTCAAGAGATCACATGTCGTATTGCTTGGCAAATACAGTGTTCTAGTTATTCTGCAACCACTGGTTTAACCATTTCAGTTGGTTAGAAGTCTATAGAACTGAAGACATGGTGTGGCCATACGATCCCTAACAGATATGCAGACTTTGTTGAGTAGGGGCCGTTGAGGCTCCGCACGTAACTGTGTATGGCCTTCCTGCACCCATGGATCGCAAATGTTCATAGCAGTCACTGGGATTCTAACAGTCGATCAAATCGAGCAGCACTTGCGCAATAAGATCATCTACACTCTACTATTCTTCTGCGGTCGAATGCTGAGACATGCTGATATGATTTCCTTCTTCTTGTACGAGATATAACTCGACCTCCGGAAGAAAAAAAAAGTAAATGAGATTTTCGAATTAAAAGCGGCAATCCATCTTTTAAAAGTGATTTGAAGTTTCATTACTCTTACCTGCGATGGACGAAAGCAGTCAAATGCTATCTGCATATCCAAGCATGTTCTTTCTTTCATGGAAATTTCATGTTTGTTGCGTACTTCCATCGTGATATAACAATTTTAATAGCCAGTTGTGATATTTTGTCGTGCCAGATAAGGTCGCTTGTTTCCTTGAAAGTAATAAATAAAGGCTATGCGAGAAGCTGTAAAATTAGATTTTTAATCTTCAACAGAAGCTGAACTCCACGAAGAGGAGAATAAAATAAGCATATCTTAGGACACCGTATGGTGTACCATTGCACTAAAAAACATGGATGAATTCTCTGATTCCATTCAAAATTTTTGATTGAACTGCCAGATAATTATTCAAGGCTCATGCTATGATTGAAATCTTGAAATTTTCGCTATACAGGGAAACTGTAATAGTGAATCTTATGAGCTTGCGGATTTGCAATGGATCCTTCTTTTAGGGAATGAATTTTTTTTATCTTTATCAGTTTGTTGAGTATAAATGTTCCAAGTTCTATCCTCCGAATAGGGGTTTTGCATTATTTTAGTTCTTTTGGAAGAAATTAGACATTCATTTGTGAAGGCTATTGAATCTTTGTAATCCAACCATACATTGCTTGTTACAAATAATTGTGTTATCACATTGACGATTGTTCCAGAAGACCATATTCCCCAGCCCTCTATTTTCTGTGTGAAAAGCTCATTTGCATGGTAAACTGGGAATATAAAGGTTCTGAACTGAAGACAAGGTAAACATTATTTGATAAATACAAAATGGATGTAGCCAAATCGGTATGTCTACGATTAATACAATTTATATAAATCTACATTTGGTACCTTATGAAAAAGTCAAAACTCTATAATTTTTGCTCGTGGATCAAATTTGGATACGAGGAAAAAGTTGATAAAGCTACGAACGGATACATAGGGATGTTGAAGAAGCATTGCTGAAATGGTTAACTATTGAAAGAATTCGTCTTTCTGCCGGTACCTGAAAGAATGCTTCCAACAAAGGCCAAAGAATTAGTCAGAGACTTAAAAGAAAATGGAAAAGAATTGTGAGTAAGATTAATAAATTCTAGTAATAATAATTAAATTAAATCTTGATAAGACATTTTTTAAATTACATTTATTACTCGCTGTAGGTAGGTATTTAGGTAGATGTTAAAATTTTAATCAATACTGTTCTTTATACGTCATTACATTTTTAGACATTTTTACGAGATAAATCATTTTTCTAATCGGATCAGATATAGCGAATCAAACTTCCGATTCCTTGAAGTTCATTATAGCGGGTGTGACCGTATTTTTATCGTTCTTAAGTAATGCGATGGAAAATTTTAGTTTGTCTCCTTGATACACACTTGACTTTTTATTTTCTCAAATTTTTTTGAGAAAATTTATTTACATCCGCAAAGAAAACTATTTTGAAAAGTTCTTCAGATAGAAATTGTTAGCAAGCTTTAAATTTCAAGTTGTAACGAAAGGACAACTGAGAGAACAATGCGATTACCACAATTGAATAATCTTTAATAAAATTTCTTTTGTGTCACTTTCTGTAAAACTTCAAAACTAATGATGAAATTACATTTATAAATTTGATATAGAATAGTTTAAAATAAAAATATGGAAAAATATATTTATTGAATAACAAAACTTAATTTTAAAATGTAATTTTTCTTTAAAAATGTAACATTTCCTTTAAAGATCAATTACTTTTATTAGGAAAAATGCAGTTTGCCAAGGAATTATAATTTAAATTTTACTATAGAAAAAAAAATTAGAATTTTGCGTAGATGAAAATTACACGATGCAAACTGTGTTACTAAAATAGACTAAACGATGATTTAAAAGAGGAATTGTACTTCGAAAGTACTATAAAAAATTAATTTATAAAGGAAAGGAAGAATTGTAATAATTATTTAAACTATACTAATTTTAATTCAGGCCTAAACTGTTTTTAGCAATCATCCTGATTTAATCTGAATATATGCAAATACAATTGACATTCTTGCATCCTACTGAGAATCTCATGAAACACATTGAACCTTTTTTTAAAAAATTAATATTAAACAAGAGTTGAAAGATCTACCAATAACTGTATAGATAAAACCAAGAGTAATATTTCAAGCCGGGTTCGAATCCTGGTGAATTGACTGGGTGCCTAGATTTTCTCCGTGTACATAAATACAAGCTAGTCGCTGTTAAAATGTCCTCCACGAACCAAATTTTACAGACTCCAAGAACTGTGGATTTTATGAACTTTATTTTTAATGCAATTGCATTTTATTTTAATTTCAGTTTTTTTCCTCTTTTATGCCTATTTGTTTCCGAATTTATTCACACTTAAATTATGCTTTGTAATATGAAAAAAATATACGAAATTAGGTTATTATTTTTTTAAAAGCATATCTAATTAAAAACGAAGCGGTGTTCTCGAAGTAAACTCAGGAATAAATGAGAGAAACAAAATTGAAAACCTTTAAGTTACAGCTTTTTATAAAAATAAACACATTTAATATAAATTTGGGAAGGCAATGTTCTTTGTTGAATTTCTTATCTGCACTATAACACTGACTCAAATCGGAAAATTTTAAATACTTACACGAAGTAATTCTCAAATTGAAAACTTCCGCATTTAATATGGAAAAAGATTTTTTAAAAAAATTCCTGTCTCTGGAAAAACTTAACGAAAGTTCTTCACATTATTAATGCTTGACATCGTAGATTCTGATGTATTTTTTCTGTTTGATTTAAGTTCCGCTTACCTATCACGGGTTCCGATTATGTACCCGTGTTTGCTTATCGACTATCAGCACTCGTGCAAGTTTTTCCTATCTTTAAACATCAGTTCAATTTTACCAGTGGCTTTGCATGTATATAACTCAATTCAAATTTATTCGACGTAGGATGACGGTTCCGTTTAGTCCCAGTTTAAATCTACTTCACTTAGATCAAAGTAGAATTAAACGCACTACTGAAGTGAAAAATTAACTTCTGCGAAGACTCTTATATTTTCTTTTCCTTTCCCTAGATGCATTCTTAAAGTTGAAATCTTTCATTTTTGAAAACTGCATAAACGTTCTCCAAGGAAAAAGCACATTCTGGTGCAACATTAGCAAACAAACAGCCGTTAGTTTATCCGAATCTCAGAGAAGCAATAAATGAAATTACTTTGCTTCATTTATCTCCTTATAAGTAGCTGTAACAATATTTAAGCATAAAATGAGGAAAGAATAATTACGTAATTTAATAAATAATAACGGGAATAGATAACAATCGAAAAGTTATGCAAAAATAAGCCATAAATTTAACGATATCTAACCGAAAACTGAAATATTGTATTTGGAAGCAGATATTAAATTATTCTATAAATATGTAATCTAATTTATCACACAGTTAAAATTTAAAAAATTTTTGGAGGATTTCACATGATTTTCCTTTGATTTTTAGAAATCGCAGCTTACCTTTTCTTTAAAGCCTCATCTTTACATTATGTAACTTACCTCAGCTTTACATATGTAAGGTTACACGGTAACCACCTTGGTCTGTCTCATATTATCAGTCAATATTAACAACGTGCACTCTGTGACTGTCAAAAATGAGAAATACTAACATTGTGTGTTACTATATATATATATATATATAGTTTCATAATCATATTATTCTTATTTTACATATTTATAGGGCTTTTTGAAATTTATTGATTTGAATTTCACTTCTTCATATACACGCAATTTTAAAATAGTAATTTAAAATATTATTTTAAAATTATTTTTAAGTACTTCTGCATTCGCGCATAACACACACACACACACATGCAACAATGTCGAATACTTACACTTAGAAACCACTAACTTAATCAAAATTCTCTTAGAGAATAAAACACCTCTATTCAAAATTTCTATATCTTTAAAGAAAGCTGGTATTAAATACTTTTTTTTTTTAAATTTCTCATCTAAAGTGATATGATAATTATTACTTAAACCTTAATCGGAGGTAACAGTTGGATGACTACGATAAGAAATTTAATGTAAATATATACAAAGATCTTGTTTCTTTTAACTTTTAAGTATTATTTATGCTATCTTTCTACTATTTTGTAAATTTAATAACTGGCAAATCTTGCTTTTACAAAAAAAAAAAAAAAAATGGGTCTTCTAGTTTCAAAGACGTATAGTACCACGATTACGTGAAGACTTTTCTTTTTCATAACCTAGATTTTTCCTTTTCCTCAACTTTGAGCCGGTTCTGTTTTCACTTTTTAAGATTTTACAGAGGACAGCATCTTTTAAATGTTTCTTAGGCCTCCATTTTGGAGTTGGCGATCACCCCCCCCCTTCGTTAATAATTTTTATAGACTGCACCCAAAATTTGTCATCTCCGCACACAAAGTTTAACAGAATAGGACATTTTGAACCCATGTTAAAGTACTTAGTTCTGCTATTGGACACATTGAACCTTATCGCATACTTTTTCCAAGAACTACAAAATTTTCGCTTCTCCGGAGCAGTTTTGAATTCTGCTTTCTTTTGCAAGGAACGCAGTGTGTTCATCTTAAGCATTCAGTTAGTTTAGGTTACGAAGGTCGTCTTAAGAATTAATTAAGTTTGCGTTTTTTACAATTTTATTTCAAATAGGTTTTCAGTTTTTAGCTGTTTAAGGCTCAGATTAGATTTTATTATTTACAGAAACATCTATGAGAAGTTTTTCGTTTTCTTGGTATTAAAAGTTTAGTTTAGCATAACCGGGGGCCACCCAATTGTTGAGTTTTGTTTAAATGACAATTTGGTTTAAAATATATCTATTTTGCCTTTTCATTTGTTATTGTTTTTACATTTCGGATTTGCATATAATACTTCAGACCTTTTTTTTTTTTTTTTGGGTCAGTTTGCATAATGTAAAGTTTCTTTGAGTAGTTAATTTGGCACAATGTTATGTTTTATTCTTTTTCCCAAGTGTTTCGAAAACATGTGAGGAAAATTCTGGTACATTTGACATTCGATTTTTCGGTTTTATATGAATTTTAATGTCTTAAATGAAAATTTAATTGAATCTGTTTCCGGTTTTTGATCTCAAATGAGCCGAGAGAACGAAGCATGCTTTCGAAACATACTAATCGACTTTTATGGAGCTTTTATTCATTTTCCCCTGATGAGTTCTGAATTGGAGTTTCAGTAAAAGAAGATTCATTTTAATATTTTTATAATTTTGTATATTTTCCATTTCGCAATTTTGTATTTTTTGAGTTTATTCTACTATGAATTCTTACTTTAATTTTTATTGGTTTAGTTATTGTGTTAAACCTCCTCATGTACGGTTGCAATTATTAATATTGCTGAGGAATTGCCTTGTTTTGATTCCAATTTAATATTAACTTTAGATGCTGTAAGTTTATTTTACTTCAATCCTGCAGCTATAGCGCAGGACGGGTTTAAAAAATCTTGTTTATAATTTTTAGCCTATTATTGCGTTTCTTTATATATATATGTATATATATAATATGGGAAATGAAATATATGAGAGAATTACTTAAGGATTGTAAGAACCATGATCCCCTACCTATTTCCATTTTTATGAATTTTCAAATTTTATAATATACATTTGGAACAGAAAAAGTAAAAAAGTTGAAAATACAAAAACAGTGAAAACCAAAGTTAATCTTTTTTTTTTATTTAAAGCTCCAAACAGAACTTGTGAAGGGAAAAGTGTTCTGAAGCTTTAAACAAAGTCAATTAATTAAGTCAATTAGCTGAACAACAAGAGCCGGGTTTCATTCCGATCAACTCACTGAGACCTCTATCGTCAATTAGCATAATGGTTATTAATTCTAAAAATTTTTTTATATACAATACTTAAAAAAATTTATACAGTTTTGAGGCTCTCATTGAATTGGTCTCTTTTCCGTACCCGTTTTTGTTGTCCGAACACAAATAGAAACAAATGATACAAGGAAAAACTTACATGTAATGCCGAAATAAAACATTTATAATCAAGGGAAAAGATTGCACAAATTACAATCGAAAGAAATGTCTATAAAATTGGTAAAATAATAAGACAATAATAAAAGTAATAAAATGCTGTACTAATTACAATGTAAAGCTCGAATTTTTTATCGAAGAATTTGATTTTCAAATGTAAAGGCTAAATAAGGCTAAATAAAAAAAAGGCTAAATAAGGCCTGATTCGAGTGCGTACTTAAAATGAAAATACTTTTGCTAAAGTAAAAGGAATGGAGAAATAAATGTGACCATTGAGGGGAATTAAGTAAAAAAATTGCTACAAATGGAGGGGTTTTTCAATAACAAATTATAATAAAAAAACATGTCCTACCTGGAGGTGCTTCTATTCCAAAGCGAAAGTAGTTATGCTTCAGGACTGCCTCGCTGTAGGTCAGGGCATACAAACTGCTACGTGATTCGTGACACTTTTACTATGTTCTGAGAAAGCATGGATCCAGTATTTTTTTTGGGGGGGGGTTGGAATTTGTTAGACGTAAGCATATGAATGATTAAAAAAGGGGGTGCGACTGGTAGAGTTGGCCAAAGTTTCGGAAATGGAAAATGTTTTTGTTAATAAAAAGTCGTCATTTTTCACGCATTCAAGCTATAAAAACGTCTTTTCAGAAAAGGTTAGGTTAGGTTATTCAATTATGGCAAAGCACACGAGGGCTATCTGCCTAAGGGGAGGGATGCCTTCGTGGAGAACTTTCTAAGGGAAACTGGCTCGTATACATGTTACACATGGGGAAAACCACGAAAACGCCCATGCAGCCAGCCCGTTCGCGGGATTCGAACCTCGGATCTTTTCAGAAAAGGAAAAGGCTCTTAATTAGTAAAAGTTCAGTAGTGGCCAGCAAATTAGAGAGTATTTAATTGTGTAAAGATATAATAACTTAATTCACTGATGTAGAATGTCAAAGATAGAGTTCTGAGGAATTAAATTACATATATACATTAAATTCTTTTTAAAGTCATCCAAAAATTACCTCTTTTCGGTTTAAGCAAAAATTTCATATCACTTGTTACAAGGAATTTAAAGATTAAGGTAAATGCCGGCTTTTTTAAGCGAAAGAGAAATTATTTTATTGGAAGTTTTATTGTGTTGAAGTATATTAATGACGTAGTAAATTTCTTCTTGTAGAAATTCTGTATCATTGTGGATTCTTTTTATCCTGAGAAGTTGGGAATTAATGGTATTAATTATGTCTTTTTTCGAGATGTTAGATGTCCAATTGGTCAATTTTTAGCGTGTTAAATTTGAATTCTCTTCGTTTATCGTAAATTTTAATTTTCTTGTAATCAATGATATTTAAGTCAAGGTATATTATGTTGTTTTGCATTATGTTGTTAAGTTTTAAGCTGGAAGAATAAATATTTGCTCTTTCAATCTTGTTAAAGTTATTAATTGCTATGATGTCGTCGATATATTTATAAATGAAGGCATAATATTTAAGTTGTTCCTTATCTAGTGATAATTGAAACTCATATTCTTGCCTAAATTGCTTCTTCTAAAATAAAAAAGGAAAAGTGTGCAAATATCTGAAGAACTATTTCCTCCCATTGGAATTCCATTTATTTGCCTATAAAACTTGTTATCAAATAATAAATAATTGTTAAAGATGACTACTTGCAGGTAAAGTTTCAAATCTTCTTTCGTGATGATCCGGTTGATCTGTGGAAAAAGATTTGGTAACGTAAGAAGGCTATTTTAAATTTCCTCTAATGGTAAAGATGTGTATAGATTTTCAAAATCATAGCAATTAATATGCTCGATATCTATTGTCTGCAATGTATTCAAGACTGTTTCGTTGCTATTAATGATCCAGTTGAAGTTGTGTTCTTGAAGATCGATATCATTAATAAATTTGAGTATTGGTCTTAGGAGGAGCACAAAACGATAGTCGATTTCTTTCAAGAAATTTTTTTTGTATCATTAGCGATGAAGCGGAATTTAATTGGATTTTTATGGAATTTAGGCAGTGCATAGAGATTTGCAAAACGATTAAAATAGTTGTTGGGGCGAATTTTAAGTTTTTTATGGAGTGCCTTAAACTTTTTAAGAATGATTTTTTCATTGGTATTAATGAGTTCATAAGTGTTAGTACTGTGGAGTTCATTATTAATAAGGTCAAAGTAGAATTTCTTTCAGATAATGCGGAAGTTATTACTAGCTTTATCAATTTTGGTGATGATAAATTTATGTTGAACCATCAGCAACAGCTGTCGTATTTTGTGTTCGAGATCTTTTTTGTTGTGTATTAGAGTAAAATCGGTATTGTGGTTGATTTTGTTTATATGCATGCAAACTCCCTGAAGTTACTGGTAGGTATATGGTATTCAAATTACGGACTTCCTCAAAACATTAAGGAGCAAATGAGATTTAAGAAATAAATATTTAGGCAAACAATATATAAAAATAACATTTAATAAATAAATAATTTGTTTTATTTTGAATGCACGTATACATTGAACTTCTGAAAAAAGTCTTGATAAAGAACCACACGACTCTTTTCCTTCACATGAATAAAGAAAATGAATGGCTGTTGCGGAAATAACCGAAATGTTAAGGATATAAAAATATTAGTTTTTATATATGAGTTTGGGACTTCACCAAGTGTAACTATTAAGTAATTACTTATATTATTATTCACAATACATATTTAATAGCAGATAAAATATTTACAAGACATATATAACATTAGTGCTGTCTTATCATCTTACAGCGACATCGTACGTCGTACCTGCTTTTTACAGTTCTTAAGAATAACTAGAGTTCTCTTTCTATACACGTAGTTAACAGTTAACCAGAACTTGAGTGAGTGTAAAATACTTAGACCATGGAATTAGTTTTTAAACCCCACATATAGCTATTACTAAAATAGTGATAGCTGAATGGCAAAGCATGCAAAAATTCTCGAATCTTATCGTGAACCATCAGCAACAGCTTAAGAAGAAAAGTGATGAAAAATAGTTTGTTGGTTGACAATTGATTAAGGCACCAAAATATGGGAGGGTTCTCTGGAAATATAGGGAATTAATTACTCCTGAAATCTTCCAGCGATGTCCTATTCAGAGCATAAAAGCAGGCAATACAAGTAAAAAATAAGCAGTTGATCTGTCACATGGAAACGAAAGCTCGTTAAATACAATGAAACACTAATTCCTTTCTTTGTCCAGCTAGGACTTATCGATATACCAGCATTAATCTCAAAGCAAATTTGCAAACGGCTATAGAAGTTATTTTTTTAGTATTAAGAAGTGGTAAAAACTTTAAAATTTTCTGTATTTGTTTATTTACGAAACAGAATCATGAGGAATGGAATTGGGAAAAGTTTTTCGTTTTATAAATGCTTCGGTTCCAGGTAAAATCGGACTGACATATTCGTGAAGGCCTTATATGCACAGAATTTATTATTCATCTTCATATATTTGTACTCTACTTGTAAGATGTTTCCAAATGCATACCTGAGCGGGGGGCAGGGCGCTAACCTATATATGAAGGAAAATGTTCTTTAATGGCGTTAGAAACATTTTATTGAAGTGTTTAAAACATTTTTGAAGCGTTATGTTATGTTACCTACTAAGCACTTATCTCCATTGCTTTGGCAATTGTTGCCACCACAACAACACTGCATTGCCCTACACGGGTTACTTGAATACCCATAATTCACCACAGACCAGTGACCTGAACGATCATTGTTGAGCATAGATTTGACAATCAGCGCTGTCCTTCCATTAAGATTAGTAGCATCTTTCAATTCGAACTAATTGAAAGAAATTATCTAAATTTTCTAGACTGAACTGCATTGGTGAGTGAAAAGCCGTATGTCACCACTGACCAACGGCCTTGACATCTGTAGTGACCATGGATTTGGCGATTTACGGTTATTTGCTTCATGGTTTTTATTTAATTTTAATAATTTATCTAAATTTACTGAACTATCGAAAACCAGTGATCAGGGCTCACAGCCAGCAGCCATATTCGCATGGTAAATACTTAATTCAACAGTTGTCAATAACCTTGATGGGCACCAGTGTCCTTCAGTTTAATTTCATTTTTTTTTAATTTGCTCCACTACCCCATGCTCGTAACCTATGAACTGACCACCAGTGTGACCAATGGACTTGTGTGTACTAGTCCGCTTGATTTTCTTTTAGTTTAAAAATCTATCTTAAATCATTGCACCGCTCATATCGTCAACATACGGGTTGATCCCAAGTGACCGTCATCCTGTTGGTCGCCGGTGACCAAAAGTCTTAAAGGTCACTTATACCTTTCGATTTAATTTTGCCATCGAAAATTGTCCTAGTAGGGTTCTAGTATGCTAAAAGCGATCTTAGCAGAGCGTTTCCAAACTTTTTTAGTATTATATCATGCTTTACTACCATAAACGAATCTCCTGCTCGCCTTTGGAAAATTTTACCAATGTGCGAGACATAACACATCTAATCTAACATCCAAATGCCTCCTGTATGATTGTTTCTCAAAATATTGCCATTAAGTATCATAAGTAAAAAAGTATCATTTATTATTCGAATTTGATCAACCTGTAATTGTTTAATAAAGTGAAAGAACTAAAAGCAATAAATGTATTTTTTGCAGTTTAAAAACTTTTATTTTTAATTGTCTAACTGATATACACTAAAATGCATTAAAATACATGTTTGTAATTAAAAATAGATGTTTTGAATGCCATAAATTATGCTTCTAGTACAGAATCGTTTAATTTTCTTCTTTAACTCACCACAGTATTTCATTATAGATTAAAAATATATAATATGTGCTTAAATTTTTGCATAATGTATAAAACACATTTCACCTAAAATCTACAGTATTAATTCCCAAATAAATAGTTGTGAGCGATGCTGGTATGCACAAATCTATATATTTCAATAGAATTAGTTATTCGACTAAGGCTATAGCTTTTCACATGTTTTTTGGCTTAAGTGATGAAACAAGTTTTTTTACCCTGAGGGAAGTGTTTACTTTGTTCACCTAGTTTACTTTGCTTCTTATGCATTCATGCATCTGAAATTCCAGAGCTGCTCATACATTTGTACTGGTTAAATGTGAGCACCTGCCTGATGTTAAGTAATTAGTTTTGAAGTTAACTCTTATTTCTAATTAATTAATACAAAATTATTGTCATTTTCTTTTTAAATTGATAAAATTTTCAGGAAATAATCACAAATTTCGTGATTCAGAACAATAAAAAGAAGCACATATTCTTCTAACTAATAAATTAAGAAATAAACCCGTATGGCTAGTATCTTATTTTAACCTTTATTTGTACTTTTATTCGCTATAAACACGAGTCATATTTAACTAGTGGAATAATTACTAGAATTTAAATTCTTTATTATTTAGCAAATTTCATAGAGTTTTTATCATTGAAGAGTTACAACTGCAAGCCTTTTTCTGAGAATTTATAAATTTAACGCTGTTTATCTTGAAAAGTTTCACCATTTGGCCGCTTCATTAATAACGCAATGAAAGAAAACAAGATCTTCTCACTTTCTTGTAATTCGTATGTATCAGATCCTAGCTCGGTTTAATATCTTTGAGCAAAGAACTTAAGTGCTTGCGTTCATTTAAATGAAAGTCGATAGTCGAGAAAATGCATGAAATATGTTTCATGGAGCAACATGGCGAGCAGTTGATTTTCTCTTCTTCAACTTTTATATTTATTTTATTCTGTTCCTATTCTACTAAATCGGACCACCAGTAGCTCGTCGACTTTATTTTTACAATAGATCCATGACATTACGAAGGTGGTAAAATTCTCTAAGCGCATAATTTATGAGAAACAAACTCCGCATAAAAATTGTTCTCCAATTGAAGCCTGGGCTATTAAACGCAGGTGCTGCCAATTAGAGGTGCACAGCTTCGTGAGGTCTACTGATGCAGTGGACCAAGTAGTGAATAAACGTGATTTTTACTGCTGTAGCGGCACTAGGAAGTACGGCGTTCTCCGCCAAGGAAACTATTGCACTTGTCATTGAAAAAGATCCTACTGACAAAGATAAAATAAGTAGTACTTTGATCGGGAATGCTTTCCTCTTTTTAAAAGGCCACACGCAATAATCTCTAGGGGACAAGACATTTCAAAACACATTGACACTAGACATATAATAACGTGAATTGCTAGCAGGTTTTAAATTCCTGCTTATTGAGAAACTTTAAATTAATACCAAAATCTCGGAGCTTGCTTATTGAACTAGTTCAAAGATGAGTTGCTTTCCTTTGGAAGGCTACGAAAATTACTTGATCGCGAGGGGAAAGTTTTATTCCTATTTTAATCACGTAGATTATGAATACATTTTTTTTTGAAAACTTAAAAACGGCTGGTTTCTATAATTTTTCAAATTTTGCTCATATATATATATATATATATATATATATTTCTTTGGACGAAAACAAATGAAATATTTTTCGCACAGTGAAAGAAAAGCGCTTTCTTAACAGGTTAATTTTATCGGTTGCTAAATATAAAATCAATTACCTGTAAAAAGTTGAAACTAAAAAAACTATACGAAAAGTATTATTTAGGAAGGAAATTTGCTTGATACAATGTTATAATATATTAGGTATTTCCTCTCTCCTTTCCACGGGCCTTCGTGATGTAACTGGAAGCAAGCTCCAGTCATATTCGGGATGTCCGCAGTTCGAATCCAGGCGAGGACCCTGCACATAACCTAATGTCTCTACAACTGTATACCGTTTATTTGATTTATAATTGTAATTAAACCAAGGAAAAGGAATAAAAAGAGATAAAAGAAAATGAAGACAAACTTGTCATATCAGATCCGTTTTCATTTTAGCAAAATATTACAGTAGTTTTTAAATTAAATCAGGGGAATTTAACCCGGGTATAATTAAAATGCATTGCGAGACCAAAAATGTGTTCTTCCTTTCCTCTTCAAATATTTATGACCACCTGCATGAAACAAACTAGTAAGTTGATTCCATAACATTTTAAAATTGCTCAGCCTAGTTGTTTATAGATAATTCCACAGATAATTCCATAGATAATTCTCGGATAAAGGAGCTATAGGTGTGCTAGTATATCATTCAGTTTTATTCACTCTGTCCGCATCTGTCGCTGTGAAGATGGGAGACAAAACATTTAACCTTTGCGTTTGAAAGACCCAACACATAACTTCTGGTCTTATCTGCTTCCATGCCATATGAAAAAAAAATCATGTTTCAAGAATTCTTTTAGGCAGCTCTCACGATTCATTACCATTTGTAGAACTGTTGATAGGCTTTCTTATCTCGTGACTAATGACATATTTTTCATACCTTACCACTCACTTTATAATGTAGGTTACATTTGTTATGATTGAGTAGTATCATCAAAATAAACATTCAAAGGAATTCTATTGATCTAATAAAAGAGAAAATATTTGAAAGCGAAGAGTGTTTGTTCTTTTAGGGAAGTGGACCCTCTCAACAATCTTCAACTTTTGTAAAGTAAAATTTGGAATATTTTCCACATGACACCGAGAATTCGATGCGAATTAAACTTGAAATTTCTACGTATTGAAATACACAGCTTAGTTATTCAGCTCTTCTAGTACAACTTCTATTTAGACCCATCTTCGACAGCGGTACCTTAAATAGTATCATCATTATTGAATATTACTTAAGATATAACTATGAAACCTAATGCAGTCATGTCACCAGTTCCTTCATTACATATATATTGCAAAAACAATGCACATTTATTAACGTGACTCTCTTTTATTACGAATATTAAAACACGTTTTTGCTCTTGTGAGAGGATACTTCACGAAAAAGTGAAGTATTTTGTTTCTTCAGTTTTTCAGAAAATCTCTTTTTAGAACAAATCCTTTCCTTCCAGGTATTTTCTATTCTAATAAAAATATAATTGTATATTATTGTAGCTTTAAATTGTAGTAAGAAATTTTAAACGTTGTTTGTCAGTATTTATATGTACATGTTGTCTTCGTCAGAATTATGATTATTCAGATTATAATTCGTCAGATTATGTTGTCTTCGTCAGAATGTATTTGCATGTTGCCTTAGACAGAGTTTAATGCTTATATACCTTTTCCCTTCATCTTTGAGCAAAATGTGTATTAAAACCCGAACTGCTTCGAAAGTAAGACAAATGATGCTCTTGAAATACGTTAAAAAAGTGAGAGGCTATATTAATATGAAAGTGATAAAAAGAATATTCAGGAGGTACAAATTTTAGACTGGGGTAAGTTAAAAATCTGCCATCACTGAATAATACCAATGATCTCTTTATAAATTTTCTTTAATGATAAAAATTTTAAGTAAAGATAGGATTACATCTTTAACCGTAATTTATTCTGTCATAAATAATAATGATTGCAAAAATCAAATAATTCATTTTCTTACATAAATTTGACTTCACCGATTTAATGTAAGAAATAACTCAACCATTCTTTAGCTTTAATATAATAAGAAATCAAAAACAGATAATAGTCACCAGTTAAGTATACTTTCGAAATTTTGTTAGCGAAAATGAAATAAAATTCGGGAAAATAATATCAGACTTTCCCTTTCTATAATTAAAGAACACACTGTTCCCTATATCCCTGTTAGTGACGTATTCTTTCTGCCTTTTCATTCCTAACGTTAGAAAAAATTCTCATTTTTTCTAACAACGAAAGTTTAATCTTATACCAGATTTTCAGCTTTATTCGATCACCCTAAAAGTGATCATTCACGTTCTGAAACTGCGGTTGTATGATGCGAATCAGCGTTGAAGTGGTATCTGATATTTTTGTTTCTTCAAGCGCAGTCTGTGATGATGAAAAGCAAGATGAAAATCTATAAGAAATTTAGATATTCCTCCAGTATGCAGCTGCGGTTGTGGTCAGTGTGTTTAGTTTATAAACGGAAGACCTCGGGTTGAATTCTCGGCAAAGGGATGGTTGATTTTTTCATATTTCTAATGACTTTACAAACTATACATTACGTTAGTTTCTTTAATCTAGTTTACATAGATACCACTCCCAAAGAAAAATTCTAAGATCTTTAATTTCTGGTAGATCACATAATTTTAAGCATTTCGTTTAGTTAAGAAAATTGCATTACTCTTTGAGAGTAAAAAATTATTTATTCTCTAGTGTTGCTATGTTACGAAAAATAGCAATTTCTCTACATTTTACGGAAAATGCTGTAAAAAGTGTAAATATTTAAAAAGTAGTTCATTTAATTGGAATTAGAGAATTCCACTACTTTCGGGTGGAATTTTCCATTAAAAGTATGTTTTTACTAAGGAATTCCCTGTTTTAAAATTATATCATCAAAATGTGATAGCAATGCCTTTTTGTACAAAAATAGATCTGAATAAAACAAGAACGATAAAACTGTGAACCCAAATAAAACGAGAAAATTTTTCACTTTTTTTTCCAAATGCAAAATATAAGCATTTTACTTTGCACAGAAATGCTGTTAAATAACTAATTTCAGAAATGTTATTACCTTATTACAAGTGATTTAACTTTCTAATAAGTTATCATATTTACGCATGTTAAGTAAATATGATAACATCTAGCCATTATTTTTTACTGATTTTAACATCAGTTTCATAAATAAAGAAACTTTGTTTGTGGATATTCTATTTTATTGACATACAGGTGCTCGGTCTCCCTCCCCCATTAATATTACTTTTCAAAACAGAAGACAAAATCAACCGTTTCCTCACGAAAAAGGCGAAACGACCTGGTAAACCGAGGATTGAACCCTTAATGAGACTGTAACCTTAAGCGACTACCGTGACGGGGTTATCTATCAAGAGGCGCCCGTGTCTTCCCTTAGTGCCGAGACGACAGTACGACTCCTTTCTCCTGTGGTTCATGTATTCAGCTGAAAGCAAAAGCACAGTAGACATTGCAGTTTGTAAGAACAGAGAATTCACGTTAAGAATATAAGGAAATATAGCATTTGCTTTAAGAATATAAGAAATTAAAATTTTATAATTAATTAAAAGGTTTTAAGAATTTTAAACGCACTAGAAAGTTTAATATTTTATTCGCATTTTATAACTACTAAGAAATCTCATTTTTTTCATAATTCTCCAGTTTTCGTAAAATATATAGATTATAATCCACTCATATCTGTACGATATTTTATGATAAAGCATACAAGATATCTGATAAAAATAAAAGCTGTTGATAGATGAAAGTGGCTCACTGAAATTTCCCCGTGATTTGGTTGACTCTGGTTTTGAAATGTAAGTCTGTAAATATTCTATAGACTGAATAATTGGAAGAAATTGGAATTCCTTTTCAAGAAAGTTTAAATTCATAAAATGTTAATTATCCCCCCCCCAATGGCGGGCCCTCAGCCGACTTCGGCTTGGCCACCACTAAGGCCAGACATGGTGGCCACTTTATTTTGCAGGCACCTAATGGGTGGACCACCTTTGCCTCCTATGAAGAGACGGACACTTACAACCATGCCTTCTCCGGAATTCGAAACCGAGCTCGTTGGTATCGCAGTCGGCTCCCCTAACCACTTATAAAATTTAAGACTGCAAACATTTGACACGCCTAACAAGAAAGTATGTTTTGCTGTATTATGCCTAAATGGCTTATGATTTGTTAGTTATGTGTTGATAAATTTGAACATGCCAAAATAATTGGTCTGTATTTTATTTAAATTTTAAAAAGCAATCTTCAGTTTGTTTGATATTAGAGGTTTTTAGTTGATTACAAACAAATATCAAATGTCCCAATTTTGAGTGAAAATGTACCCAGTTGTTCAATGTAACAAGGCTGTAAAAGATAGGAATGATCAAGAGCTGAACATTATTATATTACGTACTTTAGTTAATGAGTAATTTAATTATGCAAGTTATGGAAATGAGAGAAAATGGAACAAAAATTCTTTAGGAAAAAATTACACTTGCGTTTAAATACAATAGATCATTTGCGGTTTATATGAGTCAGACTGCTTTCAAGGCTTAATCTTCCAATTATTTTAGTCTATAAATATTATACTAATAAAAATTTATAATGTTCCTCAGTACTTTGTCTAAATTAAATGTAGAGGAATGTAGGAATGACTTATCTCTGAGTATTTGCGACAGAGTCTCGAGAAGGGTTAAAATACCCTTTTATTCACTCAAAGAAATAATAAGAGACGGCCGCTTCTCGGGCTTACAGGAAAGCCTCCCCTCGAGCTTCTAACTCAAGATAAGAAAATAATCTAATACTAAATTAGCAGACTTAACCGAAGCTAGACAGAAATACCTAACGTAGTTGACCTTAATTTAACCTAGCCGGCGAGTATCAACAGGCACGTACAATAAAGCGTAAGAATTAAGTAACCAGACGGCAAATACGCACCACTAAGGACTCCTGAGCTCTCTCTCTCGAAGTAAGTCGAACCTCCCTTAAATACTCCTTTAAGATCCAACCGTAACCGGGGTGCAGTCTCATACGCAATTAATGGACTCAGATTTACTTTATTCACACACTCAAAGTAAACTATATACACTTTGTACAAATAGAAATATATCAGTTAATAGAATTGTTAAATTTATAAAATTACCACACTGAACATACTGAACATTCGGGGTCTTCCAACGAAAGCCAGTCTCCAACTTACCCTTTTATCCGCCTAGAGGGCGCTACTTATTTTCAAGGTTACAATTTTGGAGGACCATACACTACACTCCTTCTAACTCATTCGCATAAAACGCGATTCTAAAAACTTATTCTGGTAGGCAATAGTAGATGAGAAACTAGAATAGACAGTAAAGTATGTTAAACTTAAAATAACTGTTGAAAACTTTCAAATTCCTCTATTGAAAGGTGTTCTATATGTGTAGTATTCATATATGCATTAAATGCAAGCTTCCTGGGCAATAGACCGGTCTACAAGGTAATGCTTAGCAGTCCACTGGAAGCCGAAGCCTAATCACTCTAGTTTTGCATGCAGAGATCAGAGATCATTATTATGCGTCTTCGTTATACTTCGAGAATTTTGCCAGTCTGCAATAGTTGGAAGAATCTATCCGCCAACTTTTCATCAGATTGATTTTACTGTCATTTAAACGTGACAACTGTAATGGAAACTTTGATTGGATCTGTGTGCTACGAATAGTGGGGGTCATTACGAAAAGACTCTACAAAATTCCTAGTGATGCTTTGCTTACGCAAGTAAACTACATGTATAAAAATTCAAGGTTAACCTGGAGAAATAAATCTACTCAGGGAAACTGTCTGTGATACTGAGAAATTTCAGTAAATCTTGTTGTTTTACATTTTAGCTTTCTTTATGAACATCCTGAAAATATTATTCTGACTGGTAGCTTATTATTAGATGGAGAATTCAGGAAAAGAATACAAAATTACATCGATTTTGTGCAAAATACTTAGTTTATTATACTATGAAATATCACAAAAATATATTTTGATATTTTATTCCAAACTTATTTATTAGTGAATGGTTAAAATGAACTTTAAAATAAGCTGAATGAAACAGTTGAGAAAATGTTGTGTACAATTGAGTGTTGAGAAGAGTACAATTCTTTACTCTTTTTATTGAACTTAAAGTAGTCATCCAGATATTCATGGATAATTTACACCAAGTTTAACATAAATTTACGAGTATATTGGATGAGTTGAATGTAAACTGAATTTCAGTTAAGTTAGATTAATTGGTTAAGGCACAACAAGTTGAGAGCTACCTTCCTTTGGGGAGATAGGCCTTCGTTTAGGACATTTTAATGAAAAGAGGCTGATATCCAAGTTACACATGAGGAATACTTCAAAAATTCTCCTGTCATCAGCTCATTCCCAAAAGTTCAATCTCTGATCGAACTACTAGTTTTCAGCGATTTTATTGCTTGGTCGTTGGTGGGCTCTACTGAAATTGGGAAAACTTAGCTATGGCAGACAATAATATTCTATTTCTAAAGTACAAATCTAGAAGCCCGCATTTGATACGCATAATTAATTTCAATATTACTTGATTAATGAATGTGAAGAAATAGAATTCCGCTGATAGAAATAGAATTAATATTCTAAATTAAGCCAACTTAAAAGCTGTGTTTGATTTTCTCCAAGCAATGCAATGTCTAGTACTAAGGAAACCACTAAATTTTATTTTGTGACTAAAGTTTATTCAGATGATTTGGGTTTTTAGTAAGTGAGCAAGCTAAGGAAAGGTTTTCAACCAGCTTTTTAGAAACACTTTTAACTGTTTACTTGTTATTCCTCTCTGTGGTTAAAGCGAATCTGTAACCAAGTATCAGAGTAGCTGCTTTTACATTTAATTTGATTTTTTTTATTAGGATTTCCCTTCACTAATGAGCTGTGGTTAACTATTTCTTCCACTTTTACTTTCAGTGAGCAATTCTTTAAGTGCTTTTTAATACTTTTCCGGGAAAAATGACTTGCTCTTCAATGTTAGCAAACTGGCCAACCAATCGACGACCTAAAGGTAAAATTGCTGAACATTAGTTGTTCGAGTCGGGTTGAAACTTTGATGAACGGGCTAGGTGATATGGAGATTTTCTCCAAGCCAATTGTGAATGCGACTCAATTTCCCTTAAAAAGGTCCTCCATGATCCCCTGAAAACTTGTGTGACTTGACGTAATTTAAATCATCCAATCCCCAAAGAAGTTTAAATTCAAATATGAAGCTTTTTTACAGCATTAATGTAAACAGCTGCACAAAATATTTTTAATTCAAGGGCTACTTTATAACCTAGTCTAATGATAGGGATGGATTTGAAACAAATTTATCAGTATAGATTAGTGTCAAATTATATTTTGTACCATAAAAATTCGCATTAGCTAGCTTATGACTTCTTGAAAGTAGAAATAAATAGCATTTCACTGAATAGTGCTAATTCAGTGTCGTACAAACTGAGTTCGCGTTAAGCGGGGTTTTCTTGCACATATTTCAAAAATTTTAAAGAAAATAAAGAGCTTTAGGATAAAAAGGAAGCAAATAAGGATATTTAATATTAAAAATTAAATACGTTTTCAACTGTTCATGTCGAATTGCTTTGTCAAAACATGCATTTCGCTTTAAGTATTAGCTTTTGTAAAGACTTTCTTAAAGCCGGAGGGAGTATGCGGGTGGCTGTTTCGCCGCCTTGTCACTTGGTACTGATGGTTCAAAAGCCATCTGAGGGTGAAACATTAACTATAATAGTTGAATGCATGCAGCATGAAACAATAAAAACACAGGGAAAAGATTTATAAACGCTAAAAAAGGTAGAAAAGAAGAAGAGAGAGAAGCATAATTAATCGAAATTAAATGAAAGGTAAACCTTTTCGGGTGATTATCTTAATGCCGTCCTCTGCAAGCTTGTCTCAAAGTCATATTTTCATTTAATTATACAGTCTGCAATTTAGTATAATTAGAGGTAAAAGCAGAAAATTTCCATTTTCTGCCATCAGGATGTCTTCAAAACTGTGCCCCGACATAAAGGTCTGGGTACATATGCAAAAACTGCTTTCTTCAAATTAAAAATTGGATTCCTTAACCAGCTGCAATGAAGGTTGTTTTCGTTAAATAAAGCTAAAATTTAAAGACGTTGATTAACATTACCAAAGTATTAACGTAAATACACTGCTCAAAACAATTATCGGATATTATGATTCTGGATACAAACGTGGATGAGAAAATGTTTTGATGACAGATATATGTTGTATAGGTGTTGTAAGCTATGAGAAAAGAAAATGAAGCAAAGAACAAGGAATAATTAAATTTTATTGAAAATATTTGTCGGTAAGCAAAAAATGCACAATGTTTACATATTATACAAACAAACAAAAAATGTTATATATCGGATACAAATGAGTTTCAATAAGGGTTATGGTTTCCTCTGACTGAAAGCAATGTCGCACATCTACAAGACATGGAATCAATGATGTTTTCAAAGAGAGACTGGAGAATTCTCTTCCACTCCTGTAGAAGACAGCTTTGAAACTGCTGAATTGTTTCTGAGGGTGAAAGCAACTAGCAAACTTTCTTCCTTGAATGTCCCAACCATCTTCTTTGGGGTTCATATCTGGGGAATATGCTGGCCAATCCATTCGAAAGATTTCTTCTTTGAAAATAAAATTGTCCACTAGGCTGAGCACGATGTGGCCTGGCGTTATCATCCATGAGAGGGAATTCATCCCTGCTGCAGTTTAAAGACACAATAGGTGTGAGGATTCTATCTCTATATCGTTGAGCCGTTAATGCTCCATTTCTGATAATGCACGGTTTCGTGAGGCTATTGCTAGAAATACCGGCCCAGATCCTCAATAAATCTCCGCCAGATCGGACACGTTCATGCACAAATGCAGGAGTATTCTGTTTGCCAGGTTCTCTCCAGATAAGATACTGCCTGTTGTCAAGTTGTACACTAAAGCGGGAGACTTGCGAGACGAGCACGTTGCTATACTCAACTCTTCTCCATCTGAGATGCTTCTGTTCCCACATTCTGAAGGCAGCATGGTGGTCCTGTGTCAATGAAACACAAACTATAAGTCTGGGAGCATGCGAATCCACATGATGGAGTCGGTTTCGAACAGCTTGAATCGAAACTCTGGTACCAGCAACCCTCTGAAGGTGCTGTTGCAGGAATGTGGCGGTTATAGTTAGGTTTCTTCTGGCCGTTAGTGGTAAATACCAATCCTCATTTTGTGTTGTTGCAGGCATACAATCTTGTCCCGATCTTTGGCGAGCATTTCCAATTTCCAAAAATAGTCTGAAAATGACACTGAGAAACTTCTAACTCTTCCTCTACAACGGATTGAGTTCGACCCGTCTCTAAACGCCCGATGACCCTTTAGGCTACCGATTCATCTCAGTCATCTTGCTGACACATCGTTTTCATTGTTACAAAACATTCAACGCACCTCAATTGTTTTTAATCTCCTCCTACAGAACGAATTGCAGGTCGCTTTTCACTCTTTATCTAAAATGAATATTTTTCGACGTCACAGACAAAATTTGTATATTCTCAACTTTGTAAACGCTGTAATTTTCTTTCTTAACCTCTTTTTAATTTTTGTTAAAAATTTTCTGGATTATTTTCTTATTTCATACAGAACTCACAATGTTCCCAAATTGGTTTTAGCAGCGTGCAAGCCAGTTTTCATTTGAAAAATCTATTCTCCTCAGGCATTTTCATATGTTTCGTTGTCGCTTGAGAACATCTCTTAACATCTCATAACTTTTAAAATAATGTTTTTGTGTACTCATCATCATCATTATTATAATACACAGTTTTTTTTCAATTCAGATGCTGTGAATTATATTTTACGTATGAGTGCTCACAGCTTAAGGAAAAAAGCAGGCAGTCGGTATATTTTCGACGGAGGAATTTTTTAGTTATTTACTAAGCAATCAAAACAGCAGTGTTATTTGATTTGCTATTACACGTTTACCAGGGTTATCAGGATACATTGAATACATTTTACCGTGCATTAATTTATGCAAAATGAATAAATTGTTCCACTGTGGAACAAAAGAAGACATATATGTATTTAAATATAGTTTTTCAATTGTCAGCATCTTAAATACCATAAACTATGCCTCACCAGTGGCCGAGAGGGTAAGAGCGCCGCTAAATACTGGTAGTCCCACCAGAGTTGGAACTCCGGAGAACTGATTTGCTGCGTGGTTGTTTTCGCGAGATTTCCCTACGTATGCCCTACTTATTTCCTACGTAAGGCATCCCATCCCTTAGATAAATAGTCCTTTTGCGCTTTACTTTATTTAATAAAATGAAAATGAGAATGTGAGAAAAAAAGAAAATAGAAGCTATGTGTTGTTCTCTAGGATCAAATAAACAGTAACTATTCATGAGTTTAAAATAAGTTACTGTTTGTCTCGGTTTGTGTGCTTAACTCAGTAAGGCAGCTCTCAAATACATTTTTAAACATATTTTAATGTAACAAATAGCATTTTAATGCACATGGGCAAGACAGGACAGATGTTGGCAAAAATCTTACTGATCTTGCTTTAAGAGTTTAAATCGTCATATACAGTATCTCTTGCACATATTTTCTAAATAAAGTTCTCTTTTGGCTGTACTTTGTTTGCACTGGTTTATAACTAGAAAAGAAATGAAGCTCACGGAACAGAAATCCACTTTAGGTCTACGTTTGCTAACGTAGTTCAACTTGAGTATAATCACAGGCAGCGAAAAAAAAAAACATAATGATGACATATTACCTCCACCGAGCGTAAAATCATCTGACGATGACATTTGCACTGGAAATCGATTGTTTACGGTTGAAAACGAAGGCAGTTGAACTAATTTTTATTTTAGGTGATTGAAAACTGAGTTGTAATTTATGGGATATGCGTCATGGCTAGTTAGGCTATAAACTCAATCCACTTTAGAAGGTGCATTGTGCAGTGGCTCGCTACACCTTGCATGAATTCTAAGCAGAAGATTTAAGCCACATACAATGTTCTGTACAATTTTACTTCAAGCAAAATTTGCTATGTACATGATATGACGGAGCTGTCAATAATTTAGAAAAAAAGATCACAAATTAGTAAGAAATTACATCTAATAAGATGTAATTTTTTAACTCTCAAATACCACTGTTCAGCTTTCTGTTCTGGAGGGAATAAGAGATTTTTTAAAGAATTATCCTACATTTCCTTACTCATTTTTCCCCTTCCGTTCACCAGTTTTATCCTCCGAAAATCGAGAGGGAGAAATTAGGCGAATAGTTAATTTCCAAAAGACATGATTACAATAAGAACATAACAAATGAAAAGTAGTCATGAATAAATTGCAGGTAACTATTACAATATCATTTCTTTAAAAGAAACCTGCATTCCAGTAAGACCACATAATAATATTAGCATTAAAATATCTAATAATATATCTTCATTTCTATGTCCCTGTAACTTGAATCTCACCCTTTCTTACTGTTGTCTTTCCTATACTTTAGGCTTCAAAACATCCATAAATAGAGAAGGTGAATGTGCAGATGAGTCAGCGAAATCGTAGAATGAATGCCAGATCGTGTTTACTTCGCTGTAGTTGGTCAATTCTTATATTAGGCTGCCATAGAGTTCAAAAGGTTAGAAAGGAAAGGTTCGACATAAACTTCGCACTTAGTTTGTGAGGGTTGGTCTTGTTTAGTAAGAGAAAAACAATCATTGCATAGACTAAACGAATATATTTTAAAATTCAAGGAAACTTGTCCTCTGACTGCATTAAGGTTATATTTTTTTCAGTTTTCAGAATTAGGCTCTAAAACACTTTTGGGGAAAATATGCCAGGAAATATGGTATACATTCTGTGCAATATATGCATTAATAATAACATTTATAACTTTCTTCAACCGGAAAGAAATTCGGTGTCTCATACGACTAATGTAACAATTCCTAGTAACCTAGAAAATTATAGCTTAACATTTCATTCATAATCCTTATTTTTGTAATTCCTCGTTTTAGAACACATAACAGCAAATTCACATATATCATATACATTTTCGTCTCATTCTCTGCATTAGTGGCCGAGTGATAAAAAACTCTGAATGCTGGTAGTTCGTTGCGGGTTCGAACGCAAGCGAAAGGGCTCTGTTTGGATATGGTGCTGACATCGTCTTCTTTATGCTTGGGAATGCCTTCACGCCACTTGTTTGAATTTTGAGAGCAATGCGAAAAGACTATTATTGTTAATGAAGTGCGTTGCTTTTGTATTACCATAAGATTGCATTTCTTGCGGCACTGTTCTGCGGGGAAATTAATATAAAACATGGAGTTTCTTTTTGTTAAGAGATTAATTGCAATATCTTCTAGAATGCTAATTCCGTAAATGTCTATTAATTTTGAGTTTCCTATAAAGAGAGGTTTCCAGAGGTTTCCTATAAATTAATTCTTGAATATTTAAAACCTTTCGTATTAAAACTGTTGTCATTATTATTATATTACTGTTCATTATATATCCATTCTCTGCAGATGCAAAGCTCCAAAAACAAGAGACAAATCGCTTTTCACAAATAGCAGAAAAAGCTGGCAGCTAATACGAGTTTAGTTAGCCTCGGAAAATTAAAATTTGATTTTGAAGGTAGACGACTAGGGATTTGGGAAAGATAAACGGGCATGCGTATTCTTGAAGTGTTTTATATTTTGCCCATTTTTTCGTGTGTAACAAGTTTTGTAGCTTTGTATGAAAATAGCATTTACTCGTTCATGTGTATTATATTCAGCGAAATATACGGTTACGATGGTAACACTGAATACATTTTTTCTTTCACTGAAGAACAGAAATATGAAAGAGCAGTAAACTGTGAATTGACTTTGAAGACAAACAGAAATATGAAAGAGCACTAAACTGTGATTTGATTTTAAATTGTTTTAGTGTATGTAGACTTAGTTTTAAGAATCCATACATGAGAAAACTTTTCAAGCACAGAAGCACGCACGCACACATGTATAAAGATAAATGAACATTTTTGTATAAAGTATATTAATGTTTTGGAAATTTTAAGTATGTTTTTAATTCGTAATGAAAACTCCTTTCTGACTAATAAGTGCTCACATATGTTCCAGTTTATAAGACACATGAGCACTGCCAGTTTGTTTTGGATTTGGAATATGGCGAACTGGTTGATCCTTTTCATATGCGTAATTTGAATAAAGGATAACTTCCATAAAAAGTTCTCCATGAAAGCATTTCTACTGTACTTTTCCGCAATTAATAACTAAACAGCTTTTCTGTAAGTATCTGCACTTTAAATTTCTTTCTGTATAATTTACTTGCATAATAACAATAAAATATGCTCAACATCTTCTTTTCCTTGTTAAAATTAGTGACTCAATACGTAATATAGATTATTTTTCTGAGACTTCTTCGGTATTATTCTGTCAGCTTACAATAATCTTCACTTTGTTTATAATGTATTATTGTACTGAAAAACTACGAAAAAAAACAATAAGGTGTCGGGCTGAGGATAATGAAAATGTCACTTTCTGATTATCCGCATCCCTGTTTCAACACGAAGAATTATCAAGTTTTTGATATATTTTGAAGTATATACACTACAGCATAGGTTCCCAACCTTTTTCGAACTGGTGCCCCCTTTTCTAGTGAATATTTCAATACCGCCCCCCTAGAGAAATAGGAGCGTACATAATGCATGGTGAAAACAAGAATTAAATAAAAAAATTACTAATAGATAGAATGTTGTTGGAATTGAAACGTTACTGAATTTCTTCGTTATTTAAAAAGAAAAATAAAAGTTTTAGCTTACCTGTTATAAGGACAGGCAGGGGTTTTGATGATACGAAATAATCCATAATAAACTATTGCTTTCTAAATAAATAAAATGACAGTTTCAGAGAACACTCAAAAGGCATACTTAATTATTATTAAAAAGTATTTTTATTAAAATTTAAAGGCATCGAATTTCTAACTTAACTAATGAGAAGGCTGAATTTGATGCATTTTAAGAAGCTTGTTAATATCAGGCTCGATTTTACTTAAAAACAATCGTAAATCGCCGCGTTCAGTAACATGGAGCCGATTTCTCTTTTTCGTTACCAATGTTGCTACAGCACTAAATCCACGTTCTGCTAAATATGAAGATGGGAATGCTAGCAGAAATCGTTGCACAATCGACCATAATCTTGGATACAATTGCGAAATCGACTTCTGCAGCCAAAATTCTTGGTAGCCATTCTTGAATTTAATTTTTAATTCCTCATTTGTCGTCAGTTCTATCAGTTCTTCTTCTAACTGAGATGGTCCTGCTGTGTTGACATTGGAAAAAGGATCCAAAACCCAGTCTGGTATGTCCATGTTTAAAATGTCCTCGAATCGTTCCTTGAAGTCATTGTAGAGGTTTTCCAAGTGCTGACAGTAAACAAGCAAGTCGTCGTGCTTGAATGATACTGCTGATAAACATGGGAAGGTATGGAATTCACGTCTGCCTATATTTCTTTTATATAATAGCAGTTTAGACACGAAAGCAGCAATGCTATTTTTAGTCTTAATCAAGTTTAAGTCTTCTCCTTGAAGTTGGAGATTGACATCATTAAACAATTTATAGAGGTCTGCTAAGTACGCAATATCGTTTTTTGATGCGATGAGGTTGTCGCGCAATTCCGTGTCTTTGTTTCCTAGGAACTCTATCACAGATTCAAACAGATTGTAAAATCGAGTCAAACAAGTACCTTTTGAAAGCCAGCGCACCTCTGTGTGAAGCAGCAATCGGTTGAAATCTTCATCATTTGCAATGCAAAGCTGACTAAATAATCTGTCATTCAACGAGTTACTTCTGATTTTATTAACTGCTCTTATAACATATTGCAGTGATGTATGGAGACGTTCGCTCAAATTTTTCGCAACCAAATGCTGTCGATGAATTACGCAATGCACAGCAAGCACGTCCGGAACTTTATTTTTTAAGCATGCTATGAAGCCTTTGTGACGCCCTGTCATAGCCGGTGCGCCATCCGTAGCAACCGACAAAATATTATTAAAAGGAATTTCCTTTTCGTCAAAAAACTTTTGCAGTGTATCAAATATGGTTTCTCCTTTTGTATCTGTTTCCAAATTGGTAGCAAACAACATTTCTTGACATATTTTTTCATCTTTGATAAACCTCACGTACGACAATAACAATGCTTCATTGGTTGGTAAAGTGGACTCATCCAGCTGAATTGAAAATTGACAAGTCTGCAGATAATTGCACAACGATTCTTCAATGTTTTCAGCCATCTCATCAATTCGTCTTTGCACAGAATTATTGCTCAAAGGAATTTTTCGGATAATATCTGTAGCTGGTTTATGGAGCACGGTGGTTATTACTTCTTTAACTGCTGGTAAAATTAAATCTTCCCCAATAGTATGTGGCTTGCCTGTTTTAGCAATCAACAATGAGATATTGTACGAAGCTCGAAGTCCGTCATCGTCTTGTTTAGAAGCTGATGAAAATAATTTTGATATAGTTGGCTGATTTTCAATCTTCTTTTTTATCTCTAGAAAATAGGTCATATCTCTGTCTTTCTTATCCGGATGCATTTTATTAAGATGATCTTGAAGCCTAGAAGGTTTCATCGCTTCATTCGAAAATGTTTTTTGACAAATAAGGCACAATGGAGATGATGGATTTGAGGGATTTTCGATAAATCCGTATTTTATATAATCCGCACTGTACTGCCGCCTCTTCTTTTTTGCTTCCGACATGGGTTTTTCTTTACTTATACTTGATCCAAGTTAAGGGAGCTGCAAGGGATACTGCCGGTTTAAATAATATAAGTTGAAGTAGCAAAATATTAAGGCAACGCCGTTTTCATCGTACGCAGTACATGCTGCGATGAACGATAGATAGTGTGAGCCTGAGTCTGTAGCATTCTGCGGGGCTGTTCTATTTTTAGCTACCTACAATTTTGATCGGGTAAACCACTGGCGACGATTTGTCTACTCCGCCGCCGCTTATTTCGGCGCTCTAATTTTTTCCCGCGTCCAACGTCGCCTACGCACTTTTACAGACTCTCTTAGAATACAGTTTAGTTGGAGATCTCGCTATCGTTGCCGCTTGTAAGTGGCATTTTTTAGTCCCAGTGACATTTTTTGTAAATGTTACGGCCAAAGCCCGAAATCGGCCAATTCGCATTTTGGCCAACGTTGCTGTAAACTTACCGGCGAATGTCCAATCTTTTTGTTGATTTCTGGCTTTGACCGGCCAATTTGGGAAAAAAGAAATCAAGGGCAGATGGTTTTACACACTGTTAAAAATGAAGTATTTAAAAATGAGTACTTCTGTGAGTTCAACGAGTAGAAACTATTCAGTGAACGCATATGCTGTAACAATGTGATAGTGTGAAGATTAGATTTGCGCCCTTCAAAATGACGAATTATATCTTAAGCAAATGCGTTGCGTATCGAGTATGAATACAGAGGCAAATTGAGTACTCAATTTGTCAACTACCTTTAAGGGTGATCCTTAGTCTTTTTCTGCTCCATAGACTCAATCTACCATTATCACATCAGGCTTTGGCCAAGAATTCCCAGCCACTTCGCGAAATGGCCGGCCAAAGTATAAAATACAATATTAATTGCAAGTATTTCGGACTTTGGCCAAACCTCCTGGCCAAAACGCGAACTGGCCGAACTTCGGGCTTTGGACGTAACATAAATATGTACATAAAGACAATAAAGATATATTTTTGCACTGAAGGCTTTTCCTTCTGATATTATGAACTCCGGTTCTACTGCTCCTTTCACTAAAATGGTGACCCTTTCAACAAAAGTCAACAGTTTTCTGCGACTTTTCGGAGTGCATCTCGCCAAATTGGCAAGACAGGTTGCTAGTTTTAGCACATGCAGCCCCAGAATCGTACATACTAGAGAGGTATGTCTTTCTCTGAACAGTGAAATCTCATATCGAAATATGTGAATTTTCGCACACGTGATAGAAATGAATTATCACCGTGATTTTAAAGTCTTTTTCAGACTATATTTGGCTAATCTTCCAACGCCCCTCTGTGCCATATCAACGCCCCCTAATTTTCTCTGGGTTTTTTGCCGCCCCCCTGAAAGCCTGAAACGCCCACAAGGGGGCGTTATCGCCCACGTTGGGAACCTATGCACTACAGTAACCAGCCCACGCAAGCATATCAATCTATGTGCTCGAGCATATGTATATTTAACCTCATTACGTTAGGTGTGGTACATTTAATCTTCAGTAAAGTATACATCGGCTATAAAAATGCAAATATCAGTCATGTAAAGTTTTATTATTTCTCATTAAATTTATTATTTTGTTATAAAATGCAATTTCTTTGTTATTTACGAAAATTTATTTTCATTACCCGTAAAAGTAGCCAAATAAATATTTTCCACAAAATGACAAATTGAGTTGTAGTCTTTTCATGGGGTGGAGAGATAATCAGAAAGTAACATAAAAATGAATACTGTATAGTATACTGTGCCTTACGAAATTAGGGCATACGTTAATGTTTATTTATAAGTTTCTTTTTCAGCAGATGCAAGTAATAAACTGCTGTAAATGTTAATTCTGTTTGACTTAATGTTGTAATAATCGCTTAATTAAACCTAGAAAACCTGAAAATTGTGAAATGCTATTGTTTTATGCAGTTTCATTCCCCTCCCCCCAATTATATATCATCATATTATTCGTTTTTCAGTAAAAAACTCTTTATCTGATTATCTACGCAGCAAAACCTGATACCTACCACAAGAATAATATTTCTGTTGGTGGTTGACAAATATTAATTACATCGCATAAAAGCATTATATTGTTTAAAGATTGAAAATTAAATGTAGTAGCACTGAAAATTAAATACTATACCTTAAATTTATTTTCTGTTTCTATCGAAGACATTAATGGCATGAAATAATAATCATATACACTGGTTATCATAAATTAAGGAAAAATCACAAAAATTGCGATTACTGAAAAAGTTAGATGTAGAATTTTATGAAACTTACCCACAATATACAAGACATAGTAAGGTATCAAATAACATAAAAATAAATTACCAGACAATTATGGTATTTCAGAAATTAGCACATGTATAAAATGAACAAATCGAAGCTGTCAATTTGCTATAGGAAAAGTACCTTCAATATGGAATATGATCGCCTCTAGAAGAAATACAGCACACACAGCGATGTGTCATGCTTTCAATTATGCGGTCTATCAGTTCCATAGGAAGCGAGAGCCATTGCTCTTGCAAAGCAGTTGCAAGCGCGGCAACGGTCCGAGAGGGCGGATTGAGAGCAGCTAGATGTTTCCCTAAAGCATCCCAAACGTGCTCGATAGGATTCAAGTACGGGGATCGAGCTGGCCACTCCATGCGCATAATTCTTTCCTGTTGAAGATAATCATCTACGATGCAAGCCCTGTGTGGTCTTGCTTGTCGTCCTGTAACAGGAGAGCATCACTTATTGCCCCGGCATACGGGCGCACATAAGCATCAAGGATGTCATCTCTATAAAGCTGAACATTCACGGTTCCCCCTAGAAAGACATGGAGGTCTGTGTGTTCACCCAAAAAGATGCCACCCCAAACACTGACACTGCCTGTTCCGTACGCATTTCTTTCACGGATGTTAGACGGATGATAACGGGTTCTAAGTTCTCTCCATATCAAATAACGCCTACTATCACTTTCTAGACTAAACCTGGATTCATCTGTAAAAAGAACAGCCCTCCATTGATCAGGCGTCCAGTGGATGTCGTCCCCACTGCAAAAGGTCCCTCCTATGGCGTGACGTGAGCGACACGGTTAACCTTGGCAACGCAAATGGCTGGTTGCCTCGCAAACAGACCACCTTCCTGAAGCCTTCTACGCACAGTTAACGTTGATACCAACCTTCCGCTGGCTGCCGCAAGGGAGGATCTAAGAAGAATAGGAGTAGCGGATCTATACCTGCGTCCAATATCGGTCATCGGCGCTCGTCGTATCAGTTGGCCATCCTTGGCTGAACCTCCTACATATCGAATTTGTGCTTTGAAATTGCCTCCAAAGTCTATGAGCCATAGAAGGACTCACATTTAGCCGTCTGGCAACTTCTGTTTCACTTTGTTCTGCCTCTAGTCTCCCAATGGCTCTCCATCTTAGTTCTGCAGGCAAATGATGCCTGGAGGTCATTGTTACGAATTGGCTATCTCAGATTTCTGATGTCACTATCACAGTGAAATAGGTAGGCTTGCTCTCAAACATGGACTTTTATATTCCTTGCAGATGACGTATTCCGAGCGCAGAGTTACTGATTTGCATATTGCGGTTTTACTTAGCTACTCTTACTTGGCAACATATTCAAATTTTACACGGTTTGGCTTATTTTTGAGAGAGTTATTGCTATTTTTGTGATTTTTCCTTAATTTATGATAACCAGTGTATATTAAATGCTGATCAATATGCGATAGGAATAATTACAAGGACAACAATAAATATATTTATGAGCAGATAATCGCTCTACAGTTGAGTCAAGATTATCTAGCAATCCAATCTGCTTTGCTTCTTGCCTAAGGTCATGAATGCAATTTATATCATCTAAGCATTTAAGTTTGCGTCTAATATTAACAATATCTTTGGACGATTTTATAAGTTCATTATTCCATGAAACGAGAAAATCACCTGCAGAAAACTGCAAGTAAATTTTTTCGTCTAACATTATTAAAGAAAAGAAATGAAAATTTATGCGCATCATCGTTACTAAAACATGTCATTAAGCGAAAACGAAAGTATATGAATCCCGCCTAAACGTCATATGTCAGGGGTATCCCAAGCATACAGAAAACTATGTCATAGGAAAATATATCCAATAAGAGAAGGGGATTTTCCCCTATGCTCGCGGAACAGTACGAAATTCTTATATGCTGACGGTCAAATTGCATGCATGACTAGTTTTTGTGGTTTCCACCCCTTATGTGTAACGTGAATACGAATACGTTTTCTGAAACAGTCCTCCACGAAGGCATCTCTCCCTTAGGCAGATAGTTCTGGTGCGCATTACCACAATCGAATGACCCAACTAATCTCTTTAAATGCATGGATACTTAGAATCACATCTCATGAGAAAATAAATATGTTTTCTTCCCTTAGAAAAGTGATAAATAACTATCAGTCAAAAGAAAACATGCGTGACTTTTTTTAATATAAATGAGTTCTTTCTTTTTTTTCCAGCTATTATAATGATTTTTTGAACTAGAAACATTAATAAAGTTTGACAATGATTTTAACAGAAATGACCTTAAAAAAATCTGGGAACAAAAAAGTAATAACTTTTCTGAAGAAATTTTTAGAAGATGTGAAAAAAATGTGCAAAGTCTGAAATGTAAAATATATTTTAATACTCCACAGATATATAAATAAGCTCTTCGTTTATTTATTTTAATGTTAATATCAAACTCTAAGCCTATAAAAATTTTAAATTCATAAAATATTTTTTATAATTAATTCAATTTTAAATTTTAGCGTACTTTCATTTTAAGTTTTCAGTAATTTATCACTACTAGTATCATTATGTTTGAATTGCGACACAAACTAAACAAACACTGCATTTCATAACAGTACGAATCCCACTATTCCCCTCTTTATGAGATAGGATTCCTACTTGTTTTCATTGAACGTGCTACGATGCGGTTTCTTACTTTCTCCCCCTGAAATGATAACACTTTTTGCTCATTTTTCCTAGGATGGAAAACGATACTACGATAAAACAGTATACGATAAAACGATACGTAACATAAACACTCATAAAAAGGCAGTCACAAACGAGTCAGGCTTCAAACTTTATGAGCAATCAGCCGTGTGTGTAAATCATGTCAACTTCGTTCACTAAAATTTAAATTAATAGGCACATTTTTTTAAATAAATGCTCTCGCTCCATTATCAGATGTATTATATTTCAGTGCAGTGTAGTAAAATTTACAAATCTTTCACCAGAAATTAATATTAAGGCTTGCAAAGCAGAGGCGTTAAAAATTAGCACTTTGTTAAGAAGAGCAGATACAACTTATAAAAGAAAGTGATATTTAGATTTAATTAAGGTAATTTAGTAACAGCTTTCAGTGGTATGTTTCTGTCTAAACTTTATTAAATGGTTAATGCTATGTGGAGTTTATTAAAGTGGAGAGTTCAGAAGAATGGGGAAAGCAACTAAGCAACTGAAGCATTTCTATAATTAAACAGTCTGGATGTGTACACCACATGACTTCCTAGTACGGAATATTAAATTATACGCATTTTTTCTTGCATTTCATTTAAACTTATTGGATTGAATTAAATCTACTTCGTCGATAGCGTATAAACCACAATAGAATAAATACACTCTTTAAAATTCACTATATTTGTTTACCATAGCGACACTCTGGCGCTAGGTTCACTTAACAGTGTTACATCTCATTCATTTTATGACTCAGAATGTACAAAAAGTTATACCATCTGAAGAATTATCTAAGCGTTGCCACATATTCTATTCAAATACTATAATAAATCTAAAATGATACATAAAACAAATTAAATAAACAAAAAAAAAATCAAGGACAGTTTTTCACAAACGATTCAGTATTTCTTCAGTATTAATTCAGTTACGATTCAGTATTAATTCAGTTCGCGACAGGAGAAAAACACATAAAAACTCAAAATATCTGCATTAAAAATTACAAAGTAAATCTTAAACACTTATTTCCTGGAATAAATTCCAGAATCGGTTAAGATTAGTCTCTAGATTGGAACAAATCCACTATTCTGCTGAGTTTCAAATGTAAACAAATTTGGCGGTAAACAAATAATATAAAAATGTAAACATAATTAGGCTTAGCCGCCCGTAAATAACTTTTAAATTGTTAATAATTCTGCAAATATTGCATGCAGATTTACTAAAGGCATAAAAACCTTAACCGGAAGATAAGAATAACATAATTCAATAATTTTTAAAGCAAAAAATGCACCATTTACAAATGTATAAGAATAAAGAAACTGAGCTCACTTTGCCGAGTAACAGAGTGGATATATATGTATATACATATATACTTTTGGTGCGGCCGATTGCCGCCAAAAAGGGAGGTGCACATCTACATGTTATAGCAGTCTGTAATACAAAGTTTCAACTTTCTGAGGCTATTAATTTTGGAGTTAATTCGAGATATATACATACATATATAGTACGTACATACGCACAGACGCCACGAAAAACTCTTCTGAATCCATTTTAAATCAGTTTTATATTTCATTTGAGAAAAAAAGAGTCCTTTATTCTGTCCTTATGTACAGATGTCACTCAAAAACATCGTTAAGTTGCATTCGATAGCTGTAAAAATTGATATTTTCGTTGAAATATGATACCCAAAATTTTTCGCGATTACAATACTTCCCTTTTACTTCGTACAAAGAAGTAAAAACGGAAATGAAAATTACAGTAAAAAAATGTAATGAAATTGTCATAATTTATACCATTGAAAATTTTAATTACTGGAAATTAAGCAAAATAAAATGAATCTTATATCGTTTTGTTGTTAATTATGCAAATATTAGTTTCGATTAGTGGAAAACAATATTTTAAGCAAAATACTCGCCAAGAAGTTAAAAAGGTGGCTACTCTCTTACCTCCCTTTGTCAGGACTGAGTGTTCTGTGCATACTTTTGGCGAACATGGTCTTAACCGTGTTAATGTCCTGATCTTGAACAGGGAGCTGAATACAGCTATGTTCTGTGGTAGAATAACTGCACGTAAGAAGGATTTAAAATCCCCTTTTATTAAACCACTATTTACAGCCACTTCCCAACTTGGGAGGCATAACAGAAAATAATGACCGCACTTGGGTCTAAACTGAACAATCAAATAATTTAAAATAGCGTTGAGTAGAAATTAAGTAGTCATTGCTCACAGAGCTATGAACGCGAGGTTCTCCTCTATGCTAAACTATCAAGGGTGCGTAGCAAGATTTAGCTAATACCAACGCACTTATATTAGTTCAATTGTAGAGACATTAGGTTAATTACAAGCAGGAGACATGAAAAATATGCAATTCCTTCGCCGGGAATCGAACCACGGACCTCTGAAATACCGGCTCAGTGTGCTGACCATTACACCACGAAGGCACGCTAAGAATGTGGGAGATATACCTTATATACTCCCCTTTTTAAAGGGCGACTAGGGTTTTAGGGGACCTAGTCGCCAAATCCTGGGTGTGGAGAGTCATCATCCACAACCCTTTTAGTTCGGGCGCCACTGTAGAGACATTAGGTTTATTTCGAAGCAGGAATGCAACGCCTTCGCCGGGAATCGAACCACGGACCTCTCGGTTACGCGTCGAGCATGCAGACCACTACACCACGAAGGCACGCTAAGAATGTGGGAGATATACCTTATATACTCCCCTTTTTTGGTTCCTTCGCCGGGAATCGAACCACGGACCTCTGAAATACCGGCTCAGTGTGCTGACCATTACACCACGAAGGCACGCTAAGAATGTGGGAGATATACCTTATACAATAAGTAATAGCGTAACAGCGCTAAGGCTTAGAATTTAAATACAAGCTAGTCAGGTGGACGTCGAACACAGCCGCAGTCAACTGAGGCTATAAGCTCTCTCACACTGAGAAGTTCCTTGCTAACCTTTTAAATACAAAACTTGGCTCCATCTCAAATTAGCATAAAGCTGAAACGCGCGCTCATTCTAACGGGAAGTTGAAATAAGAGCTCATAGGAAAGAGAAATTAACATAAAACTTTGTTAGTTTAAACTAAAACCTTACACCTTCTTTCCACTGAAGCATTTTAAAAACAATCTACTTATTATAAATAATCGTCGTTGTTGTGACTAACTTCGCTTATCTGATATCAGAGCAAGCCCACGAAATTCATCGTGGCAAGGAGTCAAGATTGAGCTTCTTGTTGGCAAAAGCCTTGAGCACTATACAGGTCACAGTACGATACTGCTCGATTCGGCCCTCAATTTTGTAGGAGAGCACTCTGGAGGAAGGGGGTATACGGGTTCAAAGCTCTGTCATTCCTCTTCCCCTACTACAACAACCTCTCCAAAGGACTTTAGGCTAGTCGCATATTTAGAGTTCCCCCATGCCGCACAGACACTATATATTTGAAAACATCCATGCCTTCTCCGGGACTCGAACCCGAGTTCTTGGTACGGCCGTCAGCGTCGCTAACCACTATCCCGGTTGGGTTCATTAGTAACCATAGATTATGAAAGCACTTGATGCTTACAAGCAAATTTAAAATAAAATTTTAAGAAGCAAATGAGAATTTGAGAGATTTCTAACAAAGAAGGGATGGTTCATGGAGAACTTTTAAAGGGAGCTTATTCAAGTTACATGTGCTTTTCTTTAAGTGCATTCAAGTTACTTAACGAACACCACTAATACCCTATGCCAGGTAGAAAGGGCTGACTGTATGGTTGGTTTTGCACATGTGTCACATGAATATGAGACAATCATCATTCGGAAGTCCACCACGGAAGAATTTGTCCCTCTGGGTATACGTACTTCGTGTTCTTTGTCAAATTCAGATGACTTAACCGAACTAACCACAAACATCATGCAGCCAGCTCTTCAACAGGGACTCGAAAAGAAATCTAAGTATCAGAATTCTGTGGTTTCATCTACTCCCAAGAGATAAATAAAGCACACCCACCAATGGTCGAATAGTTAAGACCACTGCATCTCGGTATCCGACCGAGGTGATATCTCGGTAAAAGGTCTGGTTGATGAAGGTTTCATATTTTTTCTCATTCGTAATCTGAATGCGAACCATTTTCCCTTGGAAATTCCTCCACGGATGTATCTTTGTCCTTTGGCAGATGTCATTAGTGTGCTTTATCATAATCAAATAATTCAATCCAGTTTGAACTAGAGGATAGCTAAATTAAATGTAAAGAAATGGCATTCAGTTATTACCTTTAATTTCCTCCGCCTCCCTAATTTTAATTTACGAAATATAAAATAAATGTTAGAGGCATTTATTTAAAAATTATAAATAATTTGAAACCTAAATAGTCGTTAAAAAAGGGCAAAACCGAAAGATATAGCTGTGGCACAAACAGTGTTAGTACAAAAACTGGATACAAATTAGCCAAGCCTGAAAATCAGGACTGCGAATTTATTATTATTATTTTGATTTATTTCAATTCTGTGTAGTTGGTTGGTAGATTATTTAAAGAGAACTCAGTATTGGACATTCGACCCGAGTTCGATTCCAGGCGAACGGGCTGGCTGCACGTTTGGTTTCCGTGTTTTATGTGAAATCAGAATACCAGCCAGTTTTCCTTAGAAAAGTTCTCCACAAAGACATCCCTTCCCTTAGACAGACAGTCCTCGTGTGTTTTGTTTGTATTCAAATAATCTAACATGGTCGATCATTTAATTGATTAGAATTAATTTATTCGTTAAGGATTTCCGAAGGAAAACTGGCTTTTATTCTCGTTGCCCACGAAATCTAGAGCAAGCAGAAGTGCTAATGATCAGTGGTCTTAGCCTCTGTGTTGCTGGCGGGTTAGTTTTGTGTGTTGGACACAATAATAGTGAGCACATAAGCAGCACATTTTATGAGAAAAAATATGCACATTTTTTGCTGCAACCGCAAGTTTTATTACCAACCGGATATGGTTCTCTCGTTTGAATATGCATACCAAAAGTAGGCACTAACTTGAAATAAAACTGTAGTCTGTCAGTAGAGTTAAAAGCTGTTGCTTGCATACGAAAGATTAAGACAAATATTTGTTATATCTACCATCTAAGTATTGGTTAGTTTTCGGCAAGCATCATAAGTTGGAAAGAGATAGCTGTAATTCTGCCTTCATTGTTTAAAAATAACCATATAAGCTACACAATGCAGAACATTTTCAGTGACTAAATGCGTACAAATCCCCAATTAACACACTGAGTACCCCTACAGTTAATAAAAAGAAAGAGCCACGAAATTTCAGAATGCTTAACTGCGTCCTCTAGACCAGTTAAAATAAAGTTATTTGTCGTCTCGTTCCTATCTCGTCCTGTCTACAGAGCTAGAGATTCCCACACATGGGCCGAAGAGGCCCAAAAGAAGCCTCATTAGTTTCAGAATGGAGTCGAAAGGGGAAGCTGCTGTCAGTCACCTATTTTGACTCGCAAGCATATTAGCGGTTGCTCGGAGGTCCCTTTTTGACCCAGCTTCCTGCGACCGGGGCTAATTAGTTGGGTAAACATCTCCTTTCCATCTCGTTAGAGTTAGGCACAAATCTAGACAACTCATCCCTCTCCAGTCTGATGTGGGGTGCAAGAGGGAAGTGCATCGCATTGCGTATTTGTAGGTCACATGACATTAAATAACTTCCATTAGAGTTTTAAAAAAAGTGACGCTTACTGTGTGATTTTTAGCTGAATTCGTATCTGAACATTCATTCGAGAAGCGTAATTCGTAATAAACCTGGGAATTCTAGTTGAAAGAAAACTCCATCTATATCTTAAAATTTATTGAAAAAAGAAAAACAAATTTAAAAATTACACCTCTGATGTAAACAAAATATATTGGGCGGTGAAACCTGACAAGGTTTGAATAGGTTAGGTTATTTGGATATGGCGAAGTACATGAGGGCTATCAGCCTCAAGAAGGGAATGCCTTCATGGAGGACTTTCTAAAGGAAACTGGTAGTATTCACATTACACATGGGGAAAAGAAACATTCCTAAATAGCAGGGATTTTATGCTGTAACGTAGATTGCAGATGACGAAATCTTGGCTGCTCTTGAACAAATTCTCTATAAACAAACTCTCTACGTTCTTCTGTTTTTATGTTTAAACCTATGAATGCATACTGAATTACTATATTAGGTTTAGACATCATTTTTACCACTTCGAAGCAAAGGTACAATTGTTAGATCTCTCATTTCTTCTTTTATTAAATAATGAAAAAGCTGTATGTTTGTTTGTATGTATGACATCTGTATGTATCTATGAAAAGACAGGCAATTTACATCCATGCCTTCTTCGAGATTCGAGCCCGGGCTCTTCGGCACTGCGCTCAGAGCCACTAACCACTTTTGCCTCTGGGCGACGTGAGCAAACGATATGAAGGACCCATGTTCCCAGGGAAAAAATGAAACATTCTGCAAGTACCTGTTAAAATTGGTAGTGTTTTCGAATTTATAATGGAACTTAGTGATTTTGTTTAGACAATAACTTGTGGTATGAAGCTTTTGTATTTTCACTAGTATTAACCAGCTAATTATAACTTATTATCTGTAAAAGCCATACTTTATATCCGTATATTACATACTTTACATCTATTCTCTGTTAGCCTCCCATTTAATCTTGTTTAATTTCGAAATTAAGAATTTTCAGAGTCATTAGGTTTTTAAACTCCGGAGACATAAAAATGAGCAATGCCCTCGCCGGGACTCGAACCTGGACTTCTCGTATACTCGCCGAGTGTGCTACCGTTACACCACGAAGGAAAGCAGAAATGAGGAAGAAAATACCTTATAAATTTTGTCCCATTTAATAATTTGTGTCTTCTGGATTTGTCAACTTATAAAAACAGATGCTATTTGCTTTTTCAACTTAACGGTATTTTACGGAAAAATCGGAAATATTCTGGTCCCATAAAATGAAGTTATACATCGCTTCATAAAAATATAGAGGTGTAATACTGAAAGCGTTTGATAAAGCATAAAAATAAAAAATGGGAATTGGTTTTAAGGAAATGGATTACATTCACAAAGGCATTTGTTTTATTCGGCGTTCGTGAGTGTGTGCCTGTATGTGTTTGCAATAGCGAATTTACATTACCAGATCAGTAATCGCCAACAACGACATGGTAACAACAGATATCTATGAGTAAATAAATAAGTACTTCTGCGATTTAGATTTATGACATTCACTTCAAGTAACTATGCATTAACATATGATTGTTTCACACAAATGATTGCTTCTTTAATTGTGATATTTATGCTACCAAAATCTCAGTTAAATTAGTAACCTCGATTCTTAATCCAAGATAAGTTACACTTCGAAAGCACTACAACAGAAAACGTCCAATTGTAACTGTAATTATAACTACTATTCCGTCACCTAGACGCGTGCGCTGAATGTGAGAAAAAACTCTGATGACCAATCAATGCACCAAATTCAGTGCATAAAATAATTCAAATTTATGATATAGCCGGTACATATTGATACTGGAAGTGAAGCAATAGCCATTATTTAAGATGTTTATAAAAAAGTAGGAAATTTTTATTTAAATGCATTTCATGACAAGACAAAACATTATGACCATTTTCATTTTTTTCATTGAACTTGTCTGAATGACGCGGAAGGCACGTCATTATGTGGGAATGGTATTTAACTGCTGCTGGAGAAGGTAAGGAACCATTTTTGGACTTACTTTCGCGAGTGATGATAAAGGCTGCTGTCCTAAACGAATTTGATAGAGGGCAGATTGTAATGGTCCGAAGACTCGGAAGGATTATCTCCGAAACTGCACGACTTGTAGATTGTTCACGCGTTTAGTATTTATGCAAAATGAATAAACGACGGTGAAACCAACAGTAGACGCCAAGGTGTTGGATATCCACGCGGCATCAAAGTAAAAGGACGTCGGAGACTGTCCCGCTTGGTACAGCAAAATCAGCCTCAGAGAGTGGCTCAGCTGACAGCCTAATACAATGCAGGTCCAAGTGCAAGTGTTTTGGAACGCACAGCTCAGCGGATATTGTTGGATGCGGGGACTGGGAAGCAGACGTCCCCCTCATGTGCCTCTCGTGACCAAGGTCTTTGTTAACTATGCCTACGATGGACCAGGAATATCGAGACTGGAGTATGAATAAGTGGAAGTTGTTTGGTCGGATGAGCAGGACGCCCCATGTCACAATGTTCGAATTGTGTTCGAGTGGTTCGAGGAGCATAAAGATGAATTCCAGTTAATTAATGTCCTGGCCACCTAACTCGCTGGATCTTAACCCCACAGAATACATTTGGGATGTCATTAAAAGGTAGCTCAGAGGTCAAACACAACCATGTCGGAATATCTCGACTTTACGTGACTGCTGCTTAGACATTTGGTGAACTTGTGGTATCCTTGTGGCGAATTGCAGCTGTTTTGCAAGCCAAAGGTCGCGCAACGCGTTATTGAGTAGGTGGTCATAATATTTTGGCTCTTCAGTGTATGTTGAGCGGTTTCAGTTATGAAAAAGTTAAACAAAGGAGTTATTTTACAAGAGATATTCTGAGTGATTCCGAATTATTTACTACTGTTACTTCTAACGTAAACTGCGATATTATGCCATTAGAGGCTATAATTAATATGGACATTATTTAACAAGATAAAATTGAAACAAGCAGAAAAGTGATGGTCTTATTTCTAAGTAATTTTTTAAAGAAATTATCAAGAAGTTGTACACATCAGCCATATTTCTGTTATTCAAAAATTCGAATTAGGAATAAGTCACAATACGACAAAAGAATAAGTTATAATTATTGAAAATCTCGTCACTGATTACAAAGATGTAATCATTGACGACTTTCTCAGTTGCTTCTGAATATGGACTCGAAATTAATTTTAAGAAATGGGAATTTTTGAGTGGTAGAACTGAATTCTTTTGTCATATCATCGCAAATGGTAAGCTGTTCCCACCTTCTCTTAAAACAGCGGCTGTTGTTAATTATAGAGAATCTGAAGGCCACAAAAACGAGCGAAGTTTTCTTGAACTTTCCACATACTTTCTTTAAATTATTTTAAATTTTTCAAAATTTGCTAAATCACTAATTGATCTCCTTAAGAAAAGCAACGATTCCCATTTTGATGACAACGAGAGAAAAGCTTTCAACGTTTCGAAGCAACGTCTATGTGGTAGACCATACTCAAATATAAATACATCTCCAATGGCTTTGGCTGCATTATGATGCAAAGATCCTTGACTGACAACTGCCTATATCCTGTATATTAAATAAGCAGAAGGCTATCTGATGTTCAAAAAAAAACTTACTAGTTATAAACTTGAGGCATTAGCTATCATTCAAGTTTTGAGCAAAAGCTGAGTTTGACTTTTACGTAAAGAATTGTGACTGACTTAAATGCCTTCAAGATAACAATTAAGAAGTAAGACTTAAATACACGAATAGCAAGTTGTTAAACATCAAGTTCAAGTTTTAGAAGACTTCGACTACGAAAAGGGAATCGATTGGGAACACGAATAACACATTCCGGCGCACTGAATAAATCTCCTGTTTTGCCAATCACCTAAGATAATTTTTAAAGTACGAAATGCTGAAGACCAAATGAGCACATTCACTCTACGAAAGAATTCTTAAAGGTTAAACTTTATAATGATTACTGGATTAAATCTGACATACTTAATAAATCTGTAGTTAGTAATGAAATAATTGTTCCAAAACCAATGCAAACTAATGTAATTCAGGACGCATATCTTCGTGGGCATTTCACTTCTAAACGTAGATGGTAATATAACAAGAATTTTACATATCTAAGCTTAAAAAGAAAATTGGTAAATATTTTGGGACTTGTATTCCTTGCATATTACTTAACCGTAAATGTGAAGAACTGTGATATTTTCTTCTTGATTTCTTTTCTCCCCCGATGGTTTGTATGACGACGTTTATGCTTTGCATTGTTTTCTCAGGGATGCTTTTGTCCGCGATATTTTTGCTTGTAACCCTGAAGATGAATTAGTTACAAATAACTAACTAGTTTTTAATAATAAATATTTGTTATGTTTATTATTCATATTTAAATATAATTTTCCCTCAGACTGATAAACATTTTAAAGTCTTAAACAAAATAGACAATAAGTTTTTTTTATATTGCCATAAAAAGTTCTTTTTATCTGAAAATGAATCAACTTTAAAAAAATAATGAGCATTTAAATAATAAGAAATAGCTACAGTATAAGACAAATTTTCTATAAAATAGAAAGGTACAGTATTGGTTTTTTTCACTTATACTCAGTAAAATATAAATTATTTGAAAACGAAATTACTACGTGTGATAGTGCTGCTAATCTATTTGTACTAGTAAATATTTAAACTTATTTTAAGACTCTTTACAAAGTCTTAAGTTTACAATGAAAATAATGCAGTTTTTGATTACTCCTGTGATTGCAGCAAGAATTGTATAAATATTTCTAATAATAAGAAAGTATATAAGATCTAATGGTCCAAAATATTTATCAGATTTAGGTATACTGCCCTTAGAGAATGAAATTCTTGTATCTCTGATATACTGAATGTCATTATTATATTCTCTGAGCCACTGGTAGAAAACTAAATTTGAAATAAATGTGCTGTGAAAGTTTTATTTCACAATATTCTCCCTTTCAAGGTGATTTAAGAAAAAAGAACGCCAAAAAAATTCTTGAAATCGGTGCCAAAAATGTAGTTACGCTATTAGGTGACATTGTACGTAGCTTCAAATATTTTTCAAATTTTAGATCCAGCCTAATGCTCTTTGCCATAAATTCTGTTGGGTAAGTATTATGAACTGACAACGATATATAAAACTAGCTGCTTTCTAATCAGTGTATGTTAAATACAAATTGAATTTATTTTAAGTGTGAAAACGTTAGATTGGCGAGAAAAAAATAAGCGCCTCCCGAATGAAAAGCAATAAATGGCATTAGTTTTAAGGCCATTAATTTGTTTACGGTATAAGTAAGCAAAGCAAGGAAATTTTTTATGATATGCTAAATTAAAGAAATAAATCGGCAGTGTAAAAATATCATATGCAAAGACAACATACTGTGTTTGACATATATCGAATTATTTCTTGCATTCTAAAAGTCTTTTTATCTGTGACATACTGTAAAAATAGCGCACGTTCTTTTTTTTTTTTTTTTTTTTTTTTGTTTTAAGCCAGAAATAGGGTTATTTTAAAAAGAAAATAATAATAATTCAGCCTCTACTATCCTTTCTAATACACCTCGGCTTCACAGATTAATTTTATTTTATGGTTTGAGGTAAATTTCCCGCTTCGTCAATTTGTTTTAAATTCCATTCAAAACTTATTATGATACTTTATTTATCAAGATAAAAGAAACATCACACTTCGATGTTCGATAATTTTCTAAGACTGAGATATAAACTAAAGCGTTGGGACAAGGGTGAGAAAAGTGAGGCACTTGCCTCAGGTGAACATCTAGGAAGGGCGCCAACTAGCTGAAAAATTTTAGAAATAAATTTAAAAATAAATATGACTGTTAACTTCTAATTGTGAAACATATCGGAGAGCACAGTTTTAAAATATCAAAAAATAATTAAAAGGGATGTTGAGTTCATGAGCGCTTTTAGCACCCACAAATATTTTTTAATCAATTAACCAAGTAAAATCAAAAGCTTAATAAATTATTAAAGATACATTATTTATAAAGAGGTAGAAAATCATTATCATGTATTTTGTGTAATTGTCAGCTCGCTATTATGGCTTTATATTTATATAAATGACTCAACTTCAAGCAAGTCGTCGAATGATATATCACTGAAATGGATTGAAATTAGTTGCCTCTTCAAGCAAATCAGATTAAAATTTAAGCATGGGCTTTAAAACTGCAAGAATTAGCAAAGGTAAATAAGGCCTTGCAATCAAAACCCTTAATCGTACATAAAGTTACACTCTTAATGGACAGAGAAACATACTGAATACCAACGAATGCGTTGGCTGCAGAGGCGTTTTCCTGGTTTTATCCACTTGCAGCTTAAAACAAGATAGTTTCTTTTAAAAGGTCTTCTACGAAAACATTCCTCTCCATAGGCAATTAACCCTCGCATGCTTTGCCGTACTTAATTAAATACGCAAGTCGAAGGATTATTTCTTTTTATACAGTAATCTAAATATTATTTTATACAATAATTAAACAGTAGTTTATACACTAGTTATTTTATACAGTAGTATATTTACACAGTAATTCTCTTTTTATACAAGTAGAAGGATTATCTCTTTATTTTTTTCTCTTGAAATATGTGAAAATTTATTAAAGCTGAACGTACCAACAGAATATGAAAAGAAATGGAAAAGAAAATTTAATAAATTAGATTGTCAAAAATCAGTCTCTAAAAGAACTAAATTTTTCGAAAAACTTCTTTTTCACTGCAGAAATAAAAGAATTTATAGATATATTAATCTTGCAATTAAAATGAACATATGAGAAATTAAGCGAATTAGCTTCTGATGTTTAATTCCTTAACTGCTTAAAATTAATGCCTTTGAATTTAGGTATTTTAAGAGAAAAAATAGCATTTAAATATCCAATAGCACAAATGGTCCAGATATTCCATCGTAAATATTTAGTTTAAAAAACCATGCTGTTTTAACGACTCTTATCGCTTAAGCAGAAACAGATCTTTCAGAGATGTTTCAGGAATGTGGTGTATGTCAATCATGTCTGAATTTGTAAGTGCATTAAAAATATTTTTAACCTTGTCAATTACGATTCTCTGGGTGAAGAAAGCAGTCAAATACCACTCTTATCTTTATGGAACTTAAACAATTAAATAGATTTTGGAAACCTTACTGTTAATTTAACTTCTTTTAAAGCAAGAAAATTTAAATTACAAAAAGAAACCTTGAATATTAGTGCAATATTTTGGATATTAGTTCTTATTTACTACTTATATGTTTCTATTACTATTTTTATATTTCAGTGCAATATGCTATTTATCAAAAAGGTACTCTTTAGTATTTTCAATGAAAAATTATAAATTGTAATGCATAAAATTTTCTGAATTCACTAAGTTACAGGTAAAATTCAATATAAGAAGTATGCTATGCTATAATATAATTATCTTTGATTGATATATAAGTACACAGATATAGATAATTTTATTATATATAAAGGATGCCTATTTATTTTTTCCCTTCAAGTGAAAAAATACCTAAGCACGGTTCTGATAAACTGCTATAATTATGCCCTTTAATATAGAAGTAGTGTGATTAATTCTCACAATCTGAAATATCACAAGAGAAACCTTTTGAACTAGAACCCGAGCTCACCCACACATACCAAGCAATCAGAACTACTCAAGTTTTCAACCTTTGACTCCAGTTTACAAAAAATATCACTGACATGTTCCGAATCCAGCTAAATAGTATGAAAATCCTATAGCTGAACATCGATATAATTAAATATAGAAGTGTCCTTTTCTGTTAAAGCAAATAGACAGAGCTGTCGGGTAAAGGGAGAAATGGAATCCTCATTCAGTAGAGCGGAACTGTTGATAGACATTCAGAGGAAGTAGTCGACGTTTAAACCGCCCTTCTTCTCTCCCCCACGACTCACAGCTTCGGTTGACTCTTCAGCGTGTCTATTACTCTGTCAAAGGGAACATTTCTGAGCCTCTTTACAAAAACAACATTTTCGCTTCATCTTCAATCATAAGGGAAACTCCTGCCTCTTTTACAACTACGCGTGTCGAGGTGATTGGAACAGATGCTACAAAAATGCTTGAAATATTTGGGAGTGTTTTGGAAACACTTGATCGCTAGAAGTTATACTTCTTATGCACGGTTCAGAAATATTTATGTTATGCAGCCATAAGTCGTCAGATCACAAATCATGTTTAACTGTACGCTGTCATTTTTCCTTTCCACACAAAATGGCTCCAAAAAGAAGAAGAAACGCTGAAGGAAAAAAATCGCCCAGTTGGGGTAGTGCATTTAAAATTCCTTAAAATAATTCCAGATGTATTGGAGAAGGAAAAGAAAATGTACTGTTTTAAGGAAAAGAAAGTTAAAATCGATATGTGAAAAATTTAAAACCAAAATATTCCTCCAAAAAAAGGATTTTATGAAGCTTCTTTCATTAACCAGATATTTTGTGTTAACTACTATTATCTCATCCTGCCATTTCTTGGCTGCATGAGAGTTTTCGTAGATTCCCCCCCATTCGTAACGTGAATACAAGAAAGTTTCCCTTAGAAAATTCTCCATGAAGGCAAGACTGCAGCTAGACAAATAGCCCTCAGACGCTTTTCCGAATCCAAATAATCCTATAATTGCTGTGCTCTTCGCGCTCTTGAGATATATAGGCGAAGTAACGCGTTGCTTAAAGCCGCGCACAGACCGTTATTATTAATCCAAATTACTGTCCTTATGCGTGCTTTTAGGTGTAACAGCGTAGCAGATCGCTGATAAATATAAAATAATCGCAGATAAATATAAAATTAGCAGACATTGAGTTTCATATTCTTGTCAACACGTTTGAATAGCTTAACACGAGATACACTGAGTTTAAAATTTGATGAAATAGAGTCTTGCTATCAAGCTAGACAAGAGCAAGCGTTTATCCTACATAGACATTATCATTCTCATTCTTCCCAGTTTGCTTGATAAAAGCCTTTACTTAAAGTCTTGCTGAACGCCATAAAAGTTAGTTGAAATTATTTGACTTACGATTATTCATATTAACTGAATAACAGCTTTATAAGACAAATAATTTTCTGTATTTTTGTCAATAAACATAAATAGACGTATACGTAGAAAATACATGTACACATGCGAGATTCTTACTGAAACTTTGCGATAGCTACAATTCTTATTCCTTCACTCAAAATGCGCTCCTGCTAGTACATAATAATCACTCAAACAAATCTTGAAGTTTTATTGGGAGCTCAATTCTTAATTATATATAAAACTAAATGTAAGTGACTGTCCAGTATAATCTGAGTCTGACGCAGTTATACTAGAAGTAAATTAACATTTTAATGCAATTAGAATTTCATGCTTCTGAAACCTAGCAAATCTTCTAGCAATCTTCCAGATCTTATAAGGTATTCCTCCCACCTTCTTCGCGATGTAGTGGTCAGTACGCTGGGCGTGTATTCCAGAGGTCCGTGGTTCGAGTCCCGGCGAGGGCGTTGCTTATTTTTCATGTCTCCTGCTTCAAAAATACCTAATGTCTGTGCAAGTGGCACCCGAACAAAACAAAAACACACACACACAAAAAAAAAGGTGCTTGATGATGATTCTCCCCACCGAGATTTTGCGATTGGGACCCCTGTTCCCCAGTTGCCCATTAGAAAGTGGAGTATATAAGGTATTCTCCCGTTTTCGCATGCCTTCGTGGTGTAGTGGTCAGCACGCTCGACGCGTATTCCAGAGGTCCGTGGTTCGAGTACCGGCGAGGGCATTGCACATTTTTCATCTCTCCTGCTTTCAAAAATACCTAATGACTCTACAAGTGGCGCCCGAACTAAAATTTAAAAGGGGGGAGTATATAAGGTAGTTCTCCCACTTTCTTCGCATGGTTTCGTGGTGTGCTGGTCAGCATGCTGGGCGCGTATTCCAGAGGTCCGTGCTTCGAGTCCCGGCAAAGGCGTTGCTCATTTTTCATGTCTCCTGCTTCAAAAATACCTAATGACTCTACAAGTGGCGCCCGAACTGTCTCTACAAAGTCTGCTCAGAACTAAATTCCTCTTCCTCAAGATTCATATTAGATTAACTTATAAGGTATTTTCTCCCTCCTTTCGGCATGCCTTTGTGGTGTACCTGGAAGCCCACTCGACGCGTATTCGGGAGGTCCGGAGTTTGAATCCCGGCGAGGGCATTGTTCATTTTTCACTTCTCCAGCATCGAAAACACTAATGACTCTACAAACTGATTAAGGCAAAGCACACAATAACTATCTACGTTGTAAGTTTTTTCTCTCTTCTTATAGCGTGCTCTCGTGATGTGGTTCGAAAGCACATCGGACAGTACGGAGTTCGGATCCTGGTGAGGGCATCGTTCATTCCTTCGGTTTCCCAACTCTAAAAAATTTAAATAATCTCTACATGAAAAGAGAAGGGATTTTTTTCTTCGAGGACTTTTCCAAGGGGGAACTTGTTCGTAGTCACATGCCTCAAAAGGAAAACAGCAAAAACTCTCTGTAGTCAGCCTATTCGGCGGGATTGGAAGTGACAGATTGCTGGTGTTCTTTAATACTCGGCCGCTTGATGGGCTCCTCAGTGTTCAGATCTGCAAGTAATCCTATGTAAAACACGAATACGAATCAGTTTCACTTAGAGTCATTCCTGCCTTTATACAAATAGCTCTGGCGTGCTCTGTCATAATCCAAATAATCTAATCTTGCAAGCAGTCAGTGTTGTCAGCTTTGTGGAACGATATTGAACTGTCGCAGAGCAATCTAGTGAGCATATTTATTAACTTCTAATTTCTTCAGAATAAATGTCTATGCATGCAGAAGTACCGTTAGAATACTCTTCTGATAATTTACATCTTTTGAAAAGGTTTGATCGGAAGTGAGGACGATGATAATGTTAGCAATAATTAATTAAAAAATAATAAATAAATAAATAAAAAGGAAGGGATCATTAAAATGTATTATCTGTTTTGAGAGCGTATTGCAGAACTAGTACTACAAGAATAATTTTCTGGACTACAGATTTTATACAAAGACATATAAGTGTGTAGAGGAGATTACTCTTTCATCGTCAGGAATATTCAGCTAAACAGAAGAACTGAGGATCAAATGGAGTAAGTTATCTTTTATAATAGGTATAAATGGGCAACGTCAGAAAGGAAAGCCTAGGGAGTTTTTCTCCTCTTCGAAGGGATATGTATTTACTAGAGAGTGTTGTATTGGTCAAAAATGTTAAGCTAACCTTAGCATGATGAAGAAGGAAAGTGTAAGAAGAGCTACAAATTCCTATAATATGGCGGTTTTGTATTACGGGAATATTCCACGAGGTTTTTGACTGATGGCACACTTGACTTCATACCGATGATCTCAATTTAGATTTTATTTAATTTGTTTTAGATTTTAAATTTATTTCAGATTTTATTTTTTAAAATTATTATTATTATCATTGTTGTCACTATTGTTGTTATTACGAAAAATTATTTTATTAATTTACTCTTACTAATTTGAAATAATCCGTCTCTGTTATGTTTCTCGAAGTTTTTCAAAATATGGCCTTATGGCTCACTGAGTTATAAACAAATCATGTGAAAGATACAAAATTGCGGGGATTGTCCAGTCAGTCACATAGATCCGTTAGTCTGTCAATCAAATTTAAATCTTTAAGTCCCTCCTGGAAATGCTTATTTGTACAAGTAAAATGCTTAGTAGTCTTTTAGCTCAAATGATGTTTCGTCCTCTTTATCCCCTCATCACCTGCGAAAGAGTATCTTTTCCCCATTTCCCCCACTGTACTCCTAATCTCAGCCCCACGTGCCAGATGGGAGAAATACATATATCACCTAATTTTCGTTCAATTATCATTAAAAATAATTTAGCCAACTTTAACTTTCTTTCATATATTTCTCTGTTCTCTCTCTCAAGAACGTGTTTCAGAAAGAATGCCCTATTAAGGGTTTATTGTTAGGTATCGCGGAAACGATTATTCTGCACCATGGCATGTAATATATAGCGTTCGAAACACTTTATTAATTAAAATTATTTACATTAAGTAAAAAAGTGTCCTAGATGAAACATATTATCAATAAAACGTAATTTTAATTCTTAGTTTAACTATTCTCTTTTGCAAAAATATCAGGAACAACTTCTCAAATGATGGAACCAGAACTGATAATCACATCGAAGGATGGCATTACAAGTTAAACAAAAAAAAAGGCTACCTGTCCTCTTTTAAACTTATATTCATTGATTCAGCTTCTAACGTAAGACCAGGCTGAAAATCAGTCAGTCCTGTGGATTCTAAGTTGCGGCAATAAACGACCGAGATCCCAGTTAAAATACAGAGATCTAAATGAAAATTAAAATGTTTTAATGAAAAATGATAAAGCAACGAAATTTTATTAGAAAATTATTTCGATATTGTCAGCTACTACATTCATTTAGAAACCTAAAGGATAAAATGTTTAAAAAAGGTATTTTTTTTTAATATCGAAATTTAGTCACTCACTAGATTTTTTTTTTTCTTTTTACTATGAGAATACAAATGACTTCGCTTAAAACGCTTCATAATGAATTAGGATATTAAGAATTTCTTTTTATGTGCCTAAGTTTAGAGCAATAATGTCTTAAAAAACTATGCTTTAGAGAAAGTAACATATACAGGGTGAATCTGAACAAGTGGGCAAAACTTTACGGGGTGACAGAAAGCAGCTATACAAGCAATATTCGTCACAGAATGTATGGTCGGAACGCAAGCGGTGAGAAGGGTAATTTTCCATTGTCGCATTTAAAGAATTAACACAGCATGCTCATAGAAATTGCTCAAAAGACCTTCTGTCAGCTGTAATGTAGGCTTCACACCGGCGGGATAGGGATTGACGCACATTTGCGAAGACACTAGGCATTTCCCGAATATCGCCGGCAACGGCGGTTCTGGCGACTAGATTCCATATTGGTTACAATGGAGGACTCGTAGCTTAGGTTTTTCTTATGGGAACACATAAGGGGGGAAAAGTCCAAACACGAGAGATCCGTTGATCTTGGTGGCCAAACTATGAGACCACCTCGACTAATCCATCGGTAAATTTCGTGGTTCGTATAACCAGCAATCCTCTAGACATTCTATGGTAGAAAATGCCGTTGGATGCGAGGAACGACCCTTTTATACAACATTTATTTACAATGCCACGTAGCAACTAGCCGTTTGTATTTCGACCATACATTCTATGATGAATATTGCTCGTATATCTGCCTTTTGTCATCCCTTAAAGTTTTGCCCATTGTTCAGATTCGCCCTGTATTCATGCAAAGTAACTTCTTAATGAAGAGACTCGCTACTCGGAATACCCATGTACACAACGTGATGACAGATAAATTTCCAGTTAAAAAAAAGAAAATTTCCATGAAGACAATCCTCGTTCTAGGCTGATAGTTTCCATGTCGTAGCAGTTAATCATAATTCAACATTCTTCAAAGGTAGACAGCCAAAGAAAAATGTGAGACTTTAATTAAAATTCAGTTTTAAATTAAATACCGAATCAAATTCACATTCGCCTTCTCAATTATTAATGTATTATTTCTTTATTCTTGAAATCTGTATAGTAAATTTTTATCTCATTAGGGTGTGATAAGTAATATCTAGAACAAGGATTGCCAAAATTTTGAACGTGAACTACCAGTAGATCACTGGAAGGTTGATAGTCACTTAAAAATATTTTAAGCTAATATTAAAAATCAATATAGTAAATGCATAGTTATATTAAAGTTAAATCATAATTCTTGAGTCGCGTAATGAATAAATCTGTAGCAATAAACTGCCTCAAAACTGAATCTATTCAACTGCATCCAGAATTAAACGGAATTTAACTGGAAAACTACTCATTTAACTGTATCACGGAAAATTCATCAGGATCAGAAATAGTTTGTCTTTCTTAAATTACGAATATTTGAATTTTTGCTTAGATAAAGAGTTACGTCTGTGACATTTTCAAAGCGTTTATTGTTATAAAAGAACATGTAAATTCTTAATGAATGAGTTAAACAAGCATCGTATAATCCTGAATTATTTCGTGAAATGTTCAAAATGCTTTAAAGAGGTGGGCAGTTATCAAATAAATTAAAGTTTAAAAATATTTCATATGTTTATTGAATTTAATAATAATCATAGTATAAATACATAAGAGTACGGTATTAAGTACTATTATTTATGTTGTATTGTTATGTAAAACATTTTATGCAGCCGAGAGCATCTTAACGTGGAGAAAAACGCAGAACAATCTTGGCTTTTAGGCGAACGAGAGAAAAACGAGTGTTATTGTAGGAAGGATCCTGCGCGAAGGAAGTGATTTGTGTGAAAGATTTTCCGAGGGGTGAGAGAGAACCACCTAAGGGAGGTCGAATTATTACCCGTCGATGAGGGGAAGACTCTTTGGGCGAAACGTCTTTGGACGAAAAAGCATATACAGGCATTTTTCACATGAAACATTATTTTATTAAGGTTAGTCACGTGGATCGTCGAGGCAAGTGAAGAATGATGAGAGTCTAAATTGCCATACGGGGGTAAATTGAGAAGAAAAATAGTTTTTACTCTAGGTAAAATAAAGTATTCAAAGCTATCACGTGATTTCAACAGTTACGCACTAGAAGGAGCTACATATCTAGAACGAGCTACATATTAGAGCGGACGTACTAGAATGTATCGCAAGCACAATATCTCTACCGGACGGCACTAATCTAGAAACTGCTGTACATTGAGGCGTACAAGGAGCTGAGTGCAAAAATGCCACCTAGTCTGACAAATGATGTTACTAGTTGTGTAAGGGTCACTAGCAGGAAAGAGTTTTTCTGTGTAAAAAACTGATTAAAAATTACCAATGAAAGCCTTACGTATATGCAGCTGCATTATATTCTTCACAAAGCAGCAGCTGAGTTGTGAAATAGAAACGCCTTCATAACGATGTCTCATCATACACGTGTCAGCACCTTTAAGCATAAGGCTTCTGTTTGACAAAACAACAATCATCACATAATAAGTTATTTGAAATAAAAGGGCCCTCATATTTCCAAGGGTTATTTAATTTCATAAGAATGTTGACCAATTTTGAAGTATTTAACTAAAAAAAAAAAATTGTAACTTCCGAAAATAGAACAGTTCTGCAGAACCTAAAATTTCTAAGAGATAAATTTTAATGACGAAAGTCTAATACTTAATTAATATTAGAAATGTTTTACAGTTTTAAATCATTTAGGAAATAAACAAATATGTAGCCTTTTTCTTTTTTTTAGCAATTAACAAATTCTTATTTTATTTTACCTTACGCTCTGCACATTAAATAAAATAATGCTATAGAGCTTCTAGGCATTTGAGGAAATGTAAGACTTCGAATACTTGCTACATGAATTTGAAGGCTATGTAAAACTTAAAGCTTTCAGTGTTTGACTAAATAAGTTTTCATTGCGTGTTTCGAGAAAAACGTACATTATTATGTAAAACGCACATTATTTCAGTTACGGCAACTAAATTTCAAATATAAAAAAGCATAACTATTGTTCAGATGCTGACACAACATCTGAGTACAGAGAATGATGCGTTTTTGGAGGACTTTCTAAGAGAATCAGAAAATTCATGCTGTCAGCCCATTTGCCTGGAGTTGGACCTAGGCCACACGCACAGTATTTCAGTTACGGCAATTAAATTTCAAATATTAAAATGTATAACTACTGTTCCGTAAATAATCATCTACTTTAGAACAATTACGACGCACCATCTGAGTGCAGGGGAGGATGCGTTTCTGGAGGGCTTCTAAGAGAATCACGTTACACATGAGGAAAATCAGGAAAATTCATACTGTCATCCATTTGCCTGGAGTTGGGACCAGATCGAATTACCAGCGTTCAGCACTTTAACAGGTCAATCGCTGGACAAATTTTATGTTACTGATTAATAAACCGGTCTGCTACGAAATGAGATTAATCGAAGCTTGTTTGCGATATGAAGTGTACTTGTGTTTTGATATAATAGTGGGAACTATTGGAATTCCTCATGAATTGTTTGGCACGACAGTTGACAGATGTAAGCAGGATCGGACACCCGGATGGCTTTTTTGACTACTCGGGTAACGTCCAGGGACCCGCAACTATCCATAGAAACACCCCCTGACGTCGCACAAAGGCCGCATTTGGAGTTTATTTAAAATTCTTGAACTTAATTACATGGCCAAACATGGGATAATTGGTAACATGCATATGACCGATAGAGTATGCTAATGCATTGACATACTTGGGCAGGGCATTGCAACGTGGGTTGATATACTTGGACGGGCCATTGCAATTATAATATAATACATAGTAGCACATAAAATTCATGCAATTAAACATTACAAAATATTGTATACAGAATAATCATAGAACGAAACTGTGTCAACGAAAGACAAACCATTGGTCTGCGAGTATACAAACATACATGGTGGAGTCGAATTCGAACAGTTTGAGTCGAAATTCTGGTACCAGTAGTGGTCTGAAGGTGTTGTTGCTAGAAAGAGGCCAAACATTTCTAGTTTCAAGAAAACTGATTCTATAGATTGGAAATGATACTTCCAGAAACTACTAACGTTTCCGCTACAACGGATTGTGTTTTAATCTCCTTATATAGAAGGAATGCTGCATGTCACTTTTCATTCTTTATCTAAAACGCTTAGTTTCCGACGTCGCAGAGAAAATTTGCATATTCCAACTTTTTAAACCCTATAATTTTCCTTTCCAACTTCTTTTGTTATATTTTTGTTAAAAAAGTTCACAATTGTATGGTTGTTTTGTACCTAACTTTTAATATCCCCTAATTGTGTTTAACATCGTTATTGCCTCATTTTGAGTAATATAAAGACTGAAGTCTTAAAGGAGAAATACAAAGTCTCGATAAAGAAGGAAATTGTTAAGCGATCATATTACAAAACCTGTTGATATGACCCATCAATTCATCAATGTACTACTTAAACCATCAACGTATAGGTGCAGGGTGGAGTCGGCGTGATACTAGAATTTCACCGTTGGACAGCTATAGTCCTTTCCAACTAACTGTGCAGTTCCGCCCAATTTTGAAAGAGACCGAGAGAACGCCCCAGAGGGCGTTCGACGGACTGGCGCTTCTCTTCCCTTAGACTTTTGGTATTTTGAGTATCCTCTTGTCCCACAGACATTATACACTTACAAACATCCATGCGTTCTCCGAGATTCGAACCCGAGCTTTTCGGTACGGCACTTAGTGTCGCTAACCATTACACTAGCCTGGCGGCGGCCGTCTGCGTAAAAGAATGGAGGGCAAAAACTATTCCAATGTTTAACAGCGGTTCTTTGTTTCTGCCCTCAAGCACTGTTTTCAATGGTTTTAGCTGGCTGACGTTACTTGCATATGCGCTGCATTGTTAACGTATTCTCCGCTTTTTCGTTTACATAATCTTCCATCTACGCATATCTGCCATACGTAACTAAACAAGGAAACAAGCGCTATATCTCGCAATGAAGAAAACTGATGGTCAGCACACGTATTCTTACGAAGTCTTCATTTTTGGATTTTAATTGCACAAATACCCAGTGCACACAAAGGAATTTCGTTTTTAATTAATATTACAACTGAAGTTTTTTCTGTTTAGAAAAATGAAATAATGCAATAAGGAAAGAGTTTTTTTTTTTTAATCTTGAGTGTTTTCGTAGGCGACAAAAGTATTTTTACATTTTCTGACAACATAATGGCATTTTTTATGAGTAATTTTCTTATTGATGGGTCCGTAAACGACTGAATGGTTAAGACTACGGAAATCAGGTAATTTGTCTTAGGATGAATTCCTTGCTGCCAAGCAAGCTGTTTTGCCTGTTGGTTGAGCTTTCGTAGCTTTTCTCATGTGTCGCAGAACTATAAACCATCTTTCCTTAAGAGTTCTTCATGCAGGTATTGTTCCTACGGCAGTTAGCCTTGTTGAGACATTAGGTTTATTGCGAAACAGGCGAGATGAAAAATGAGCAATGCCCTAGCCGGGAATCGAACCACGGACCTCTCGAATATGCGCCGAGAGTGCTGACCACTACACCATGAAGGCATGCCAAGAAGGCGGGAGAAATACCTTACAGCTTTTCTTGAGCCTTTCTATAAAAATTACTCATTTGTCAGGTCTAATGATGAGTGCGCAATCGGGCATAAGAACAAGCAAGTAATTAACGAATCAAGTCAGAAGGGGGAGCGGGGGCTTATCAGATTCGTACTATGTAACTAAGTATAACAAAGTCAGATTTTGCGAAATCGAATGACTCGAAAAATGTTTCTGTCCTTCCTTATAGTCATACAGGTTTTTTTTAACTATTTTTGCATATACTGGATGTTCTTTAGAAGTATTATAAAAGCATTCCGTTATTTTCTTTTATTCTTCATAAATATAAAATATGTTCTTATAAACTTTAAAATGTTAATTTATTCCTATTATACCTTTTTATTCTTTTAGGCAGAAAATAGCCTTCCTAAAATGCTATTTGTTATATATGCGAAAGAGGAAACCTAGCTCAGAAAAATTTTGTGAGGGCAGAAGACGCATTAAAAATGAGTTATGGTGTGTTTAGTCTTTTATCACTTCTTCAAATTCAGTACTCCATCATATTTAGCATTACACAGGAGACTAGAGGGTTTACCTAATTTTATTTGCAATTCATTAATTGTATTTCGTCTGTTTTCTTAAATACAATACTAAGAATTATTCAATATTTTAAATTAATTTTATTGAAATTATTTCAGTTTTTAGAAATTCAGAACTACTTCTCAATTAACTCGAAATATCCTCTTGATATACAGGAAAAATGCTGCATTTATCAATGTTTTCAGTTTAAAAATAAAAAAAAATAGGTATATATAAGCCACATTACCAAAAAAGTTGTGAACCAGAGATGATATTAATTTGCAAACTAATCATCTAGCTAGGCAAAATAATTTATTTATATATATAAAAAAGGCATATTGCTTAAGCGAACTGCTTTATAATGTTTTGTGTCAAATATTTTTTGCCTGTTTATAACCGCGTCAACAGCTATCACCATTGTAGATAGTTCAAGTTTAAAATAACTCCGACAGCGAGATAACAGACATGCTTCTAGAGAAGAAGCATTGACACACAACATTCCGACACATCGCTTCTTATCTCCAATAAGTTTAGTTACGACAAACGGAAGAAAAACTAATCTCGCATGCCTGTTCACGTGCGGCGTTAACTCAGTTTCATTTTTTAGCTATAAATATTCGATTTCCAAAAACCGGAAACCACTCGCAATA
>KK114620.1:2061131-2085935 GCA_000611955.2 Stegodyphus mimosarum
CCCGTCCAATATTACGATTAGTAAACTCGGTACCATTTTGAAGTCGCGATAGCCCCAATTAACCCACCCGTGAATTTATCAGACATGCTAAAGAAAACAAATCCAAGGGTCTTTAGAAGCAACAGAAGACAACTGCTTTCATCGGCAATCTGTCAATTAGAGCAACATTTTCTTCAATTCTTAAGCGTAATCGCCCACAAACGTAAACAGAAGCCCTATAAACACGCGAAAGTACGTTGCGGTTATGGTCAAAAGACAGCTCGATCACGTACGCCGAACTCATGATCATTTGTAGAGACCTCGTAAAAGGGAGCGTACAAAAAGAGTTTTAGTTGACTCAGTGCTGTTCGCAAGTATGAAATAATTAAGTTACGCGCATTGGGTAACTTCCTAATTTCAAATATTTGTGGCACATTTTTCTATTATTTAAATTGATTCCTAAGTAATAACCCTAATCTGGTATAGAATTTTATAATACAATTTTACAACTTCAGATTTAACCTCTATCACTGAAAAATTGGCCAAAGGAGATGAAGGTAGGTTATAAATTATAAATATTTTAATTAGGAGAGCTTGAAGTGATACCAAGTTTCCAACCATTACATTCGCACGCGCGTATACACATACACACACATACAAAATTCTTTGCAATATCCCTTATAGCACCGCTAATAGCAAATCCTTTTATTATTATTATTATTATTATTACTATTATAGCCTTGTATCTTTCAATTACTTAGCAGTGGTATTATTTAAATAAGAATTGTGAAACTCAAAAGGAAAAAGGAAAATTTCTGTTAAAAAAATTTTGTATCTATAGACTATTCTAATTCAGTAACATTTCCTTGGAATTACAAAAGCCATATCTTAATATTTTACTCCAATTCAGTCAGCTAATATCATGATAATGCATCGAGATCATATTATTCGTTATTTTCGACTTTCCCCCCTAGACAGAAACTAATTTATGCAAAAAAATATTTTCATTGTTGAAATTAAAATTTGCAATTAAAATTGCGCTCACTCTGTAAGGGTTGATTTTAATTAACGGGATTTTGCTTATGCAAATATGTGACATATAAACCTTAATACATATAAATGAGAGAAAATTGTATAGTAGGAAGATTCTGTACTTAAGAGGGAGGGGATTGGTAACTTTGGGGGGGGAGGCTTTTTTTTTTTTTGTGTGTATGTGTGTGTGTGTATCTGATGTGATTAATAGTTGCAACATTTGTTAAGGTCTGCCTTTCTTTTGAATATTAAATAGTAGTTTGTGGATTTATTAGAGCCAAGTAATAGGATATAATTTCAACGCGTGAAATGTAAATAATTCTGTGTTATCTATCATTCCGGCGAGAAGAAAAAGTAAACATGTGTTAGTTAGCTTAGTTCTGCACTTGAAGCGGACACTGTCGATAAATTTTTAGTTGTTTTTTATTTCTATTGGATTCATTTAGTTTTCTGATAGTATTAGTTAAAGCCGGACGAAAATTCGTCTTTGGAAGCCTAGAAAGTTAGACAAGTGTTTAGATTAAGCGAAATTCAGTTTAACCTGGTAAACTTACCGATTTATGCAGATTTCATTGCCTTCAACAAAAAATATTTTCATTCCAAATTAAGCAACAAGTTACTTTTACTTGGAGGAGAGAAACTTGGGATTGGAGAAAGGAAAAAAAAAAGACTTTTTTTGTATAACTGTCAGGAAAACAATATTTTACTCATGTCTTGTTTCAGAGGTAGAGAAATGTTTGTTTGCGTAATGTCAGGTGAAAAAATATTAATTTTATGTCTTCTCTTTAATTACATTTTTGCATCTTTTTTACATTCTGAGTAACTAAACATCACTTACAATGAAAACAAAAATGACCAATTCTTTTGTTAAACTGAAGTATTTCTTAGGAGATAATTAAGTGCATTTGCCTTTTTTATCTTCTCCAAAAGGGATTAATAATATATTAACATTTCCTTTGCAACGTAGTAATATAAGAATAATTAAATAATATAATAATAACAATTATAAAAAACAAGTAGTCTTTTGTATTAAAAGATCTGTTTGATATATCTAGTCTCGAATTAAAACTTGCTTAACAGTTGACAAATGTAAGCTCATAAACTCACAAAATCTATTAGAAGCTTATGCTCATTATTACCACGTTGCGCCAAAAGAGCTGTCATTTTTCATTTTTTCAGCATATTGCTTTGTTTTCAAAACGTTATCACTGTAATTCAGTGATCACTTTCATGTCCGTTCAATGAGCCTAAAAAAATTTGATTTCAACAGCTTAGGCATCATGGTCACAAATTTCTACTTTTGTCTGAAGATCAGCAAAAAAACTTCGAAAATTGAGGCATCTGAACTCTTCCGCTGCAAAATTTTTATGAGGCAACATCTCTTTTAATGTAAGTTTTCTAAAAGGAGAACAGTAAAACATTTTAATGTTCTCACCATATGTATGTGTTATAGACTGTGTCATTTTAAAAGCCTTGCAGAATGAACCACAGAATATTCACGGTAGAATAAATGGCACTTCTCATTTAGATGTTGAAAACATCGGCTATTCCTAAGTATAGCTACAGCATGTAGGTCCACATCTGTTTGCGATAAATCTAGTTGGCATGTTGATAAGAGAACGCTGGCTTTCGGTACTTCTTGTAACAAATGTTGCGTAGCAATGAGACAAGTAATATTTGTTAATGTAATGTTGTGACCTGATGGATGGTTCTATGTGTCCCCTTTGAAGAGCGTAAATCAATTTTAACACTTTCAACAAGTTAAATAGGCTGAAGTATTAGATTTAGAGGAGCACTTTTTTGCCGTTTTTATACCATTTCCGCAAAATAAACAAAGGCACATTTCTTCAAAATGCTTGTTATTCCTCTCTCGTTCACAGCGGACCGAAGTTTATGGATCGCCCATCGTTAACGGCGCAGAAGACCCAGATGCAGTGTAAATATATCTGTTAAAACTTTTTGTTCGTTTCCCGGGAAACACTCGTCTAAGAAGCAATTAGTCAAGAAAGAATATGTAAATGAGTTACACTATCTATTCTTGTATGTTTACTCGTTTCATGACTTAATAGCTATGCTTGTCATGAATGTTTAATGAATATCTTTGGTATCTACATGACTTGGACGCTTAATGAACGTTGAAAGATTCCTAGCAGATTATATCAGATGTATATCTGTGGTCGGTCTTTACTTGGCATATTCAGTACCGCCAACGAAAATTTGATAAGGAAATCGACCACCGTGATGTGGATAAAATATGTTTCCTGAACCTTTCAAAATTGTTCACATCATCTCATAATATGACACTTATAATCTCATATTGTTCTTTTGAGTGACTTTTTTTTACCTTTAGACTAAACCTTTCATTGCATTCTTAGTCACTATCATTATTAATAAGTTTTTAATTATTTTCTTTATCATTCATCTAAAGAAAGTAATTCAAAAATTTATTCTTTTTAAATTACTTTAAAATTAAAATGTCACTCTTAGACACAACCTCTAGACTATCTCAATAATGACTCATTCTGTTAATTCCAAAGAGAACACTTTCGTTATTCTCCAATTCTTTCGGATCTTTTCCTTTTCCAAAAGATCTCTGAAAACTCTCTTATCAATTGTACGAGAGCTGCTTCTTATCTACTGGCATCGCCCCTTTAATAAATAAATTTAAAAGTCCCTTCTGAGATAAGTTTTTCCGCGCTTTGAATAGGCGAAATCTTTCCCAATTGCTTTCTCACGATGCCCTGCTTTTCTTTTTTCCTCCATTCTTTTTCTATTAAACATACGACGAGCCATTTAACTTTTCCCGGTAACGTCTTCAGAAACCCTTAGAGTCATTCATCACTTAAAAACGGACTCGCGTTTTAATTCGATGCTTTCATTTTCAGAAGGAAACAAAAAAACAGTCTCGAGGGATCTAGCGCAAATAACAGATCTATAAAGTCTTCTCGAAATTTCAGTAACATAAAATATTATTTGAAATTAATGATGAAATATTATTAATTCTTTACTCTTCCATTGTCTGAACTTTAACTGTTTTAGTTCTTAAATTCCTGTCAACACGCGAGAAAATTATCTTTAGTTGCAAAACTGTTACAAAGCTAGAAGCTTGATTATTCGATAAGCTCTTCGTGCCTCGTTGTTGAAGCTTCAGACTGGGAAAAACGCAGTCATATAAATTATACACATCAATTTCATTTTTTATTTATTTATATCCTTATTAATTTTATATTCTCATCTTTTTCTCTTAATTTTACTTTATTTTGTGTTATTCTAGTTGAAGAGCCTACATCATAAAGCAGGTAAAATATCTCAGGACATTTTTCTCACTTGTGGCTGCAAATAATTCTGCATTACAACAGAAATCTTTGGGATTAATCTCAACTTATGTGTGGAGTATAATAATAAAAGGGGAAGAAATACAAAGCGGACTTTAACTATGTAAAATTAAATACTATATTCGCTAAAAATTTTCATACCTAGGTTGATGTCTCAAAGATATGACGTCAAAATTGAGCTGCTAAAGTTTCAGCACAACTATACAACAGTACTTAAATGTAAAGCTTTGTAAACAATTTTCTACCTCTAACATATTCTGATAGTAAATACTGATGTAAACAGATTATATTTGCAGAAATTATTTGTAACGTGGGAACATCACGCCTGTTTCTACTGCAATGTATAATGTCCTGAAACATGATGCCTGTGCCTACTACAATAGATAACATCTTGAAACATGCACCTGTACAAATATGTAAATCGCAATGCATATCATGTAATGTATTCCAATTACTTAAGCTTATTTAACGCCGAAAGAAAGGAGTGCCATTGATGCCGCCGACGGTGGCAGTACTTGTAGTGTTGGCTGGAGTTACAATTTCCATCACGACTCGAGAAATGATGCCGAATTGTTGTTAGTTTTCTAGTTAGTGAGTGGGGCTAATACCTACTTACTTAGGGTAAATATTAGGTGGCCCCTTCACTTCGACATAACATAAGATATAATTCTGAAAAGATTAATCATTTCGTAACAGATTTTTACTTTCTATATTGACAGAGTTTTACATGAATAAGTCAATTACAAAATACCACCTGAAGAGTAAACTAACACGAATTATAGCAGCTATGTCGATCAGTTGCAGGTAGAGAGAAAAATCTCAAGAGTCAATAAATAATTACATTTTTCTCATTTGTTTGGGCGTTTTCTCTATTTAGTGATATTTTATGAAGCTTTATGAAGCAATCTAGTAGACAAGAGACAATTCATTCCCACCATTTCTGTTGTTTGCGGCTTATCCCACTTAATTGACAGCAACATCAGGACAGGTCTGTGATGTTAGAGCAAGCTCACGAAATTCATCGTGGTAAGGAGCCAAGATTGCGCTTATCGTTGGCAAGAGCCTTGTGCACCATACAGGTGACAGTACAACTTGGCTCAGTTCTGTCCCCAATTTTGAAGATGAGAGACCCGGGGGACGGGTCCGAGGGTCTCCTATCCCTCTTCCCCTACCACTAACCTCTCGACTGGACTTTCAGCTCGCGGCATATTTAGAGTGCTCTGATGTTGCACAGACACGATACATTTACAAACATTCATGCCTTCTCCGGAATTCAAACCCGGGCCCTTCAGTACGTCATTCAGCGTCTCTAACCACTATCCCAGTTGGGTGGCTTCCCTCCATTTCTTTGTAAATTACGCCACAACTATCATCTTAATGATATTTAGTTAAAAAAAAATCTCATATCATTAACACGATGCAAAAACACTAAGTCACTAAGATGAAATCTTAATACTTATCTACTTATATTTACTTGAACAAGAATGAATGGTCTGAAAAGTGGAACAGCATTTGTCTGAAGAATGTAGAAGCACCTTGCTATCTGCTATCTCTTTCTATATGTTGGTTTATTTAATTAAAGGAATTAATTCTGTTAAGCAGAAGTAAAATATGATAGCGCCAATAATCAAATTGTCCTAATAATCTTGCGGCTTATTTGATGACTATATTTAGAAATTCTTTTCTAACCTTCAATTATTATTGCAAAAGATATATTTAAAAAAGATTTAAAAAAATTTATAAGCTTGAAATGTGTAAGGAATTAAGATTTTTCAGCTTCATTTCAAAGAATCAGAGTAAGTGAAGTGAAATGCCATATAAATAAACTGATCGTCAGCTGGTGGGGACTAAAGCGGATGATTGGTTGAATATCTGAATAAGGCAAAGCACACAAGGCCTAGCTGCCTGAGGTAAGGGATACCTTTGAGGAGGAGCTTTTGAGGAAACTGACGTGGAGAAAACTACGAAAACCAATCATGCAGCCTGCCCCATTGCCTAGGTTCGATCTTAGGACGAACTGCCAATATTCAACAGTCTAAGTGGTCGATCATTCGTTGCTTTAGGACTAAAAAAAAATACATATATAAAAAGAAAAAATAAGTACGTAACACACTTTTTTTTAGTCCAAAGGGGCTTTGTCCTTGAAGGACTATTATTTTCGTTTTACGATTTCGCGTCGAATCACTCTGAATGTCAGTTTCACTTTTCAAATTGTTGCCACCAAATATTATCGCCCTTATATTTGGAGAAATTAAATAATGAAGAATCGGCATAAATGTATGTATCTTTCTCGCATTGTGATAAAACAAAGGTACTTAGAGCCATCCAATTTTGAATGACGTAATCCTACAGCGAATATGGACATCTGGAACCCAAATTTGAAATTTGGAATTTGTTTTATTATCGATTTTATATTTTGTAAAACTTTAACGAACTTTTAATTAACAAACTAAAGGCTTTCAAAGCTAACAGTGGCAACGTTGTACAGGAAAAACATTTTTATCTTCAGCGCGTGCGACTGTGTATCGGGAAAGGATATGTTCAATTTAAAATTATTTTGCGATATTGCTCTTGAACTGAATTTTATTGTTTAAATGCGAAGAACATGATATTTAATAAATAAAGGTAAAGTACAAAATATTTAAAAAACGCCCCTTTAGATGTAACCTATAATCTGAAAACTTGGCATCAGGAGGGGTTTAAAGAGTTAATATCAGCTGGCTGCTGGTAAAAAGAGGAAATTCAGCGCCAATATATTAGGCTCAATGATTGAAAAAAAGCACACTAAGACTTTCTACCTAAAAGGAGGGATGTCCGTGGAAAACATTTGATAGAAAACGAGCTTGTATTTACTTTACCCAAGAGGAAATACACGAAAATTCTTTCGCAGCGAGTCCGTTTGCTAGTATTTGAATCTCCATCAAACAACCAGTGTTCAGCAGTTTTACCGCTCTGCTGCTGGTGAGTAAAATTCAGCACAATTATCCAACTCCAAGCTCGTTAGCACAACAAGAGAAATTCTATCAAATCTTTCTTTTTACATTCGTTTTTGTAATAGTTATCTTTTGATTCTGAAATTTGCTTAACGGATTTCAAGTCTAATGTGACGAAAACTCTGGATTTTAACTTAGAGATACTGCATGTTTTAGGTTCGTAAATTTTATCCTGGTTTTTCAGAAACTGTGTAGATAGAACATGCTGAGATAAATATGAAGAATTTTGCACTCTGTATTCCAATGAGAAGGAATAAAGTACTTTGATAAAGTTCATCTAATGGAATATTTTCGCAGCATGAAATTAGAGTGCTAGTTATTCATCAACAATCCAAGCCCAAATATATTGAAGAATATTTAAATATTCAATTAATTTTGACTTGCGTATGAGGAGTGAAATGCTTAATCAATCGATCTACTTAAATGAATGACAAAATCCGGTACTCTTATGGAAACATACGTGGTATCTTCGAGCGTAAACTGAAACTTGAAAGCAATACATTTAGCATATAGCATATGGCTAATGAAGATGCCTTGTAGCTGATTTACAAGCAACTGCAAATCGAAGAAGCTAAGAAAGACATGATGGAAGGGAAGCGAGAAACCCAGGGGTGACTGGGGGAAAAGAATGGTGAAGGGGCAACCATTGACTTAACGATCATTAAGCGTTCAGTCGGACGTTTTCAAGTTGCCTCCATGGAGACAGGGATCAGATAAGGGAGCCTACAAAGCGTGAAAAATGAAAATTGCTTTTCCGAGGGTTGAATGTGTTTTCCCCATTAATCGAGTTGCCACCACCTTCCCTGCCTCTAACTGAAAACTAAACATGCTCTTTCTTTCACTTTACTGCTTTTTTTTTCCTTCGAATGTTTTTGTTTATTTTCTTTCTTTTTCAGATAGTTAAGCGTTTAGACTCGGAGAAAATCATCCTTTCTGCCTCTCAGTTGGGGACCTCGCACAAATAATATGTGGGCGGCGCCTCATTACGGCTACTCACGCGAAGAGGTCGGGGATTACACCGAAGACGGAGCACTTCTTTCTCGTAGAAGAAAGTTTCTCAGTAGCATTAAGCTTCGCTACAGTTTAAATCGATTTTGGAATTTGGTATTAACTTTTCTTTGAAAGGCATGTCTGCTTTCATCCGTTCATGAATTTGTTGTTACTACCTTCTTACCCAAATTACGTTGTTTAATTTCATGAATGACCCAAATATCATTCTAATGAATGGAAAGCTATGAAAACAAAGAATAAAATAAGTAATTGCCCAAATCTAGTAAATAAATACTATTAAATGACTAAAAAAAATTGTGTTTCTGAGAGCGTTAAGAGGAAGGGGAATGAGTTCATTCTTATAGCTCCTCAAAAACTGAATAGACATATTACATATTGCGACAATACTAAAATATTTTAAGGAACTCAAATAATTTATCATTTAACCCATCTTTAATGACTAGAAAATTTATTTGAAAGCTACTTTTATTTATGAATAACATGTAAATTTCCTAAATAGTATAAATTTATTCAGAAATGTAAGTGTAACGGTCTGCGGTTAATAAAAGATTGGTGGACTGCTATTTTTTTGTCGTTGCTCTAGTATTTCAATGCTTAGCACAATGTAACATCCACACTGTTATCGGATAATAATAACAAAAATTTTAAGCATTTATGTCTTTAAGAGTGGAAAATAGCACGTACGATGAAACTGTTGAGAAGAGTGAACTTTGGAATATATTTCAGACGGACTTTAATTTATTTAACAGTCCACTTTTATACTTGTTTGAAAATGTATGATGCGTTGAAGGATAAGTATCCTTTTATTCATGTCTTGAAACTACGTTTGAAAACTCTTGAATAGCAGACACATTGTTTAATAAATTTAGCCAAGACGAAGCAGTTTTCCACAATTCCTAAATTATTTTAAGTTATTGATGTAATTTCTTTAAGATGTTACAAATGAATTAATAATATATGGTAAAGGCGTTCTTTATAATCATCTAAAATAGACCCGATTGTAAATTTTATTGCTATTAATAATAGAAAGCAATTTTCTTTTTTCACTCGTAAAAAAATTTACAACACGTAAGCTACATTTTCCATATGGCAGGCTACATATTCCATATGGCAGGCTACATATGGCTACATATTCCATATTTTTCTCTGAAGATAATTTCAAAAAGTAAGGCTTTATCTGCTCATGTTATTGATGAAAATAAAATATAAAATTAATATTTAGAAACTTCTGCTAAGCTCCCCTCCCATGAAAATAAGAGCTTATTTTTAAAAGTTTAATTTTCATATTTTTTACAAGCGACATCCAAAACCCTAAAATGCTTCAATAGAGAAACATCGGTTAGTTGATTATGGTTTGTTAAGACTTATCTAGTCTCAGATAATTTGCAAAATGGTAGTCTATATCAAACTTTATGGTAACTTTAGCTTTCCGCCTTGATAAAATGTACATTGACTAGCAAAATATTTATATCGTATTTTTAGGCAGTAGATAAATAATTATTCTTATTACATCTACTATTATCGAAACACATAAGATACGGAGTTAGAAACTTGTTTTATTAATTAATTACCCTAATGTTGAGAATATTTATATAAATTATGAATTAGGTTCTAGAGCAACAAGGTATTTGTCAAAGATGAAAATATGAAAGATTAATGACATACTCACCAAGATTCGAACTCCTGACCATATCTGGCTTATCAATTACACCACGAAGGAACAGAATGAGAAAGGCAAAAATTTAGAATCGCCTCAACTTATACAGCAAGTGGGATGGGAGGGCTCTCCTGTAGCTCTCCTGGCAGTCCTGCAGGTGACTGGATCTTCTGTAGGTCACTGTAAAGTCTATTTACAATTTCTTGGAGCACAAAATCAGCTATGCCTTCTCCAGGATTTAAAATCAGGACCTTCCAGTTGTGAACCACCACGAAGGCGCACAATGAAGGTAGTGAAAATTCCTTACGAAGTATGTTATAAAGTACATGAATTATAGGACATAATAACAGAAATATGAATTGCATCAGTCAAAGGTATTATTGGAAAATAAAACGAAAATAAAATTTCAAGAACTACACACATTGCTTTCAAATTCCTTAATTCATTAAAGCAATACGTTGTTTTTAATTTGGAATGTAAATTAAATATTTTTCGGAAGGTCAGATGGAAACATGTTTGAAAACTGATATACTAAATGTTGTGTATGATGCATGAAATATCAGGGTAAAACTTTAGCAAAACGTGTAATGGCAAAATTTGACCGCGTAGATGATAAATGCCCTGGTACCGTTAAATAATGTAAAAAAGAGAAAAGGCTAAGCTGTAGATGGTTTTAAAATCAAAAATACCGAAAATTAAATGCAGTTCCTATACCTTTGTTGCCAAAACAGGGGGCATCCGACGAGACATAGATTCAATGAGATACATAGCTGATACTTGATATTTGATTCATTTCATTCATGCGAACGAAAATCATTCAATATCCCAACGTCTTTTCTGGTAGTATTACAATAAATATTTGAGACCAAGAAAAGTATTAGTTTTCTTCTATTGACAGTACTCAGAATTGCAATTTTGTCACAATGAAAGAATTTAAGAATTTTAAGTGTTAAAAAAACATTCGTTACAGGAAGATCATATTTAAAGAAACTGAGGTAAGCTAAATTTGTAAAATATTAAAACGTTGTGTCTGAAGGCTATTATAAATCCTGTCCTTCAAGGATGAATCCGTCATTTTTGTTTCATCTAATTTTTGAAGAATATTTATTTTTTCTGTGACTCAATACGTGATTTTACTAAAATAGTACAGTTAGTTTTTGGGCAATTGAAGAAGAGATTAAAGCTTGAGTTATGACATTACTTTTGAGTTTTACTAACAAAGTTGATTTTTATTTACATTATAAGGTATTTTCTTCCTCCTTCCAGCTCGCCTTCGTGGTGTAAAGGTAGCACACTCGGCGCGTATGCGAGAGATCCAGTTTCGAGTCCCGGTGAGGGTATTGTAGATTTTTTATGCTTCCTGCTTCGGAATAACCTAATGACTCTACAACATCTTTCTTATTGCCTCATTTCGCTACGAAGCTCATTTATTACAGAATTTATGCAGATTTGAGCGGCAAGCAGTTTAGTATAAAGTTAGAAGGATAGATCGTAAGCGAATGTGACAGTTTTTATCAACGTGAGCTGCTTGTGTCTTTCGTGAACAGCCGCTGCCTCGCGGAAGAGTATTCTCAAGGTAGATTTGATTAGTAAGATTAAATTTTGAATAGCTGTTCATAGTTGTCCTTTAATCTGTAGCTTCTATTTAAAAATGATTATCTGATGGATTTATAAGCAGTTTAAAGGAAACTTGTTCGCCGCCAGGTCCAGGTCACTATCAGTCTTGTGTTGTAATATTTTCAACCTCACAATTGGTGAAGCAGAATAAATTTAAACGCATATTTGTCTCTGTTTGCGAGTAAAGTTAGTGTGGAAACTCACTGAAGAACTTTCAGTAACACTTAGGTAAACTGTAAGTGATTTATTTAGATAAATTTGGAGCCTAGATAAGAGTTACAGGGTTTACATTATAAAAGCAAAACTTAGGTATTTTGAAATTTAATTTTTGTAAAACTGTAATGTATTAAGTAATGAAAATGGACAGGTTTATTTAAAATGATTCATCCAACTTCAGAAGATATTATTTTTTAAATTTATAAAATCTGATTACGTGTAATGCACAAAATAGAGAAAATTTCTAATTTTATTACAAGTGTTCCATGAAATTTTCTTTAATCGCAAAAAGAGTGTCAAGGCCTCGATCTATTTTTTCGGCACATGTTCCAGCATAACATTTGTCTCTTATAACTGTAGGTACCAGAATAATCTTTTGAAAATCATTGGAAGCCCCAGAATAATCTCTTAACAACTGCATAGGTAATATAGATTAGAAAATAATTAAAAATTGGCTTTCTAACTTTTAAATGAGAATAGATACCTAAGCTAATCGCATTTAACCTTACTATTACTGTACTGTTTGTGCCCTCCAAGAAGGAAGAAGTACATTTTTGAAAGAGCGCTTCAAATTTTGCAGAATGCGAAATAATATTTAAGTTCGAATAATGTTCGAAATTACGAAATAATGTTCTTCTGCGTAACATCCACAAATCCCATTAATTAAAATGTTACTAGAAGAGAAATAAACCTTATATTGGGCATTTTTAACAAAGTATTTATTTTAAAATTTTCAGAAACAAAACGAGAGACAGTATTACAAAAGCGAAAATTCATGCATCTCACAGGTGGTCCACAGGCGAGTGAGCGGTAAGAGCGTTGAACACTGGTTGTTCGACCCCGGCTCAGGTCTCGGCAAACGGCTGGCACCATGAGAGCTTTTGTAGTTTTCTCCATTTCTATACAAACCAATTTCGTAAAAAAATCTTCCACAAAGGCATCCCTCCCTTTTAGCGGATAAGCCGCGTGTTCTTTGCCATGATCTAAATAATTCTTCTAATCTTTCACAGATAACACTCGAGAAACAGAATGCTAAATAAGAAAGAAGTATATATGAAACAATTCGAAATCTCCCTATCAACAATAATTAGAATCTAAAAATAGTTTCACTTCTCAAAAGAAGCTTTAAGAATTAGAATAAGAGTTAAGATTTTAAGTTTTCAGAGCAAAGAAGAAAAATGGTTGTTTGCTTTATTGTTTGTTTTGGTTATTGTTACTAATCTTATTTGTCCGACAAATTTTCCGACAATTTAGCTCAGTTCCCTTCTCAACTTTGATAACGAGAACTCCGGAGAGACAAGTCCGAGGGTCTCCACCCCTCTTCCTTTAACTTCATCCTCTCAAGAGGACTTTCGTCCCGCCGCATATGTAAAGGCCCCCCATGTCGCACAGACACTACACATTTACAAATATCCATACCTACTCCGGGATTCGAACCCAGGACCTTCGGCAGTTAGAATCACTAACCGCTATTCCGGTTGGGCTGCGCTTAATTGTTTAAGCTTGCGAAAGAGCCCTGCCTCAGAATGGGAGTTTTGCCGAAGGCTTTGTAAAGGAAACGAAGTAGTATTCCCTATACATATAGAAAAAGATCACGTTTCATCACGTTTCCTGGAAAATGAACTCTAGAAAAAGAGTATTGAGAGATCTTTTTCAATTGGCCACTGGTGAAGAAAAGGGCAGGCGAACAGCAGGAAGCACAGTAATTAATTTGAAACTTAAAACAAAAATTCAAATGCCGCATTAAATAAACTTGCCATAAAATAATTTTCAGAACACTGACAGCAGCTGGTTAGATATATACTAAAACTTTATACACAGGAGAAATATTAAAAAAGAAAACTGAACTCTAAAGAAGAAAGCACAGAAAAGTTTCAATTTCTAAACATTTGCTTTTAGTTACTTAGAGGTCGAGAATTATTTCCCTCTTTAAGACACAATTTACGGTAACTATACTGACCTGTACATTTAGGGACTTAAACTTCTCTAAATTTAGGACTAAAATTATAAAGTTACTTTCTCATTTCAGAAGTAATTTAAGATAATGGACCCATTTCAACTTTTAATGCGTAAATATTTAATATATAAGATTAAATGCTCTACAGTTTCGTGTTTTCTTTTATGAATGATTCTTGGGACATTATTTTTTCTTCTTTCATTGTTAAATTTGTATCCGCATATATATTTAACATGTACCGATTTAAATCTGTCATAAAAAAAAAAAGAAAGAAAAACCTGTCTGCTTAGGTGACATGTCTTAAAATTCGAAAAAATTCTGGCTCGATTTTTCCAAACCATGCGATGAAAGTTAAATAAAATTTTAATTTATGCTGCTAAAATAGTTATAAATTTGATTTTTGTAACTATGAACTTTTACATGGCCGTATGGAAAAAAAAAATTATAATTACATTCGTTATCCAGACACGAAATGTTTTCACAGGTTTTAAAAACGTAATACAGTGCCAAAATCCATTCGCCCATGTAAAAATCTCTCTAAATTGTAATTAATAATCTACTATTCCAAAGAAACTTTGACAGTTCAATGACCAAAAAGCTTACGGTGGTTAGCCCACCAGCGGCCGAGCGGTAAAGACGCTGAACACTGGTAGTTCGGTCCGAGGTTCGAATTCCGCGAACGGGTTGGCTGCATAGGCGTTTTCGTGGTTTTCCCCATGTGTAACGTGTATACGAGCCAGTTTCCCTTAGAAAGTCCTCCACGAAGGCATCCCTCCCCTTAGGCAGATAGCCCTCGTGTGCTTTGCCATAACTGAATAACCTAACCTACGGTGGTTAAGAAATGTCGCCTTTTGGAATCATATTCTATCTAAAAAATTATTTAACTCTACTTGATGTACAATGTATAGCACAAAGTGTTCAAAAATTAAATAAACCTCACTCATACAGAAATATGCAGACACACACAAAAATACATAGCAATTTACAAGCATATAAATATTCAAAATTAAACACATAAAAGAGAAGTTAATTACTACTTACAAATTTCTAAAAAGGAAGAACTCATCTATATTATTTGCATGGTTAAAAATTTTCAGTAGCCAGTCAAAGCACAAACGTTTCTTTATAATGCGAATGCATTACAATTCAATAATAAATCTCCATGTTTTAAACACCTCTATCAAACCCTACGTCTAATTAGGAGATAGTTCGAATTTGAAGAGGAAGTCTCGTAAATTGAAAGGTAAAATGTAAACTTAAAACTGATCTTAAAGTTCCTCTGCCCCCATCCAACACAATGACACTAGAAGAACTTTTTAGTTCATGGGGTATTTGAATTATTATAATAATCGCGATTGCCATTCCCTAGAATGTTTTAATACTATCTTGCTTTCATTCTGATGCTGAGATTTTGGTATCAAATACAGTTGCAAGCTTATCTGACATCTCAAACAACTCATTTGATAACAAGAGAAAAATTGTCAATGATGAGTTCTTTTACAACGTTTTTTGCATTTACTAGAACATCCACAAGTTTTTTCATGTTTCGAGTGTCCTGCGGGGTTTTTAAAAATAAAGTGGAATAGCTGAATTCAAGCGCTTTTGATATTTTAATTAATATGAGTAGCTTGCAGTCCTTTTCACGTTAAAACTATCTTTGAGAGTCATTTAAAGGTGAAATGCCTACATAAAATATTATTCTTGATTAAAATTCCCGGAAAAGGTCTAGACTCAGATTCGTGTGGAACCCTTTCTTCAGATCTATTACTTTTGAAATGTATTCGAGTTTAAATACCACTTTGTGAGAAATCAAGAAGCACTTGATTACGTAAGAAACACTTTTGAGCTATATGACATTTTAAATTCAGAAGAAATGGAAGTTTTGTCATTTAGGAAGTGGAATTTGTAATCGATAAGAAACAGACAATTTCACCGTCAGAGTGTCACTTTCAGTATGTGATGAAATATAAAACGCATTTTCGAGACTAAGTGCTATCCTAAGCTTCAGAACATAAGATTTCGTGAAATCCTACATTTATTTACTTATTTAATTTTTTATTAAATTTTATCCAAAAGCTGAGAATTACTGTAAGCTAGTTAATGTAAAAGTCCAATATCTGTTGATTTTACAATATAAACTATATGTAGGAAATTTTTTGGTTTCTGGATCTCAGATTTTTGAAGCATTTCATGTGAAATAAACAAGATGGGAGTAAAAAAATTGGTTAACCAAATTTAAGGTAGAACGAAATATGCGCCGCCCAACCGGTATAGCAGTTGGCGTCGCTGACTGCCGTGCCGAAGGGCTCGGGTTCGAATCTCGGAGAAGGCATGGATGTTTGTATAGTGTCGTGCGGCATGGCGACACTCTAAATATGCGGCGAGCCGAAAGTCCTCTCATGTGGTTTGGTGGAAGGGGAGAGGGGTGGGAGACCCTCGGACCCGTCCCCCCGGAGTGTTCTCCATCAAAATTGGGGGCGGAACTGAACCAAATTGTACTGTCACCTGTTAGGTACTCAAGGCTATTGCCAACGACAGGCGTAATCTAGCGCTACTTGACACGATAATTCTCGTGGGCTTGGGCTGACTCTGTCAGAGAAGTGAGCATGAGCAACAACACAAAATGTGCATTTTCTTGGAAATCTAGATTGCAAAAACAAATCTTATTTGCCAGCCTTCTTTAGACAAAAGATATTCTATAAGAATAAAGCATCTGCTGCATATAGAATAAAACTTACTCTTATAACAATTACTTAATATTATACCTTGCCGAGTTTATTTCATTATATATAAAAAAAGCTTAATTTTTGAAATTACTCGTTGGCAACTTGTAATATTTTCATGAACCCTTTTTGCCCGTGAAAAAATTGCTCTTGTTTCTGTCATCTAATATGCAGATTAATCCATTCTTTTTTCCCAGCATTCCTACTGAGTGAATTTTGGTAGTATTTTTAAGTATTCGAAATTAGCGAGTATAACCTTTATGCAGTTTTAATATTAATAAAACTTAATTTTTGTAACACATAAATACAGAAATACCTCATTTGATAAAATCCTCAGCTGATGGAATCAAATATTTATTTGTTGCTTCATGCTCACGTTTTAAAGTTACAAAATTTAAGACCCAAAGCTCAGGTTCTATAACCATATAAAAGACAACTTCATTATTACTGAATAATCCAAACTCGAACTAGATGATAAGCTTTTATGTATAAGTTTAATTCGTTAATTATAGGTTGAATATTAAATTGTAGATACTTTAAGAATCTTATTCAGACTGATGAAGGAAAGGAAGGAAAAACTAATATTATTTTGCTTTAGTAAATAGTATATTTGACTCGAATGTAAAGAAACTTAAGAACTACAGAAACAAAATTACACCAGATATTCATATATTGCGTAGTTACGTAGAAAGTGCATACGCGGGTTAAAAAAATTATAAAAAGGCATTTATAAGAAAAAATGTTAATAAATTAAACAATTTAAAGATTAAGATATTTTATTTAACGAGTTTCCTACTTACATCAAACTATATACGAGGTTATTTCAATGTTTTGCTCTAAAAAGCGAAATAATAAAGACGCTTAGTGGAACTCGAGGATAAAATGAACTTTAATTTAAGAAGAAATTGTAATATCAATTTTGTCTCAGCTTCTGGCAAAAATTTAATGAGATCTAGAAATAATTAAAAGCATTTATTTCATATAAATTTTGAAAAGCCTTAAAAATTGAATTAAATATCTCTGAAGTACCTCAGTATTTCGGTATCATGTACGCATCCCTCTAAATAACTAAATAATTTAATAAATCTCCTCAACATCCAAACTACGAAATTAAAATCATAATACCAAACAGTAATGGTTCTATTTATCTGCAAGTGAGAAATCAAAGATTACTTAGTAAAAGTACCTAGTTTCAGTATCGAAATTATTGTTACCGTACCCATTACAAGGAACTTTCTTCCGAACTTGTACTATTGCATCTACTTCCATTAACTCAAACATTTGCAGTTGAATATTGTTCCACTCATAAATATGATCTGTTAAAAATATTAAGGATAGATATTTGCTAATCGTTATCTGACTTTTATCTGAATATGAACATTAAAAACTTTGCGGTATATTAGTAAAATTAGATGAGAAATTTGGATTTGAAAGGAATTAGTGGAGGTAGTACAGAGCACATCTAATTAGAATTAGCAGATTCGTACTTAGATTTTCTTTGAGGCAGAAGCTCATTTTGCACGTTTCCTACTGTGATAAAATGTGCCACCTAGATCGGTACAGTAGTTAGTGAGCCAGCCGCTATTACGTTGAACTTGGCTTGGAATCCCAGAGGAAGCATGTATGTTTATAAATTATATAGTCTATATATATGGTCTCTGCTGTCTCGGTGGGCCCAACGGGGACACTTAAAACACTGGATAGCCGAAAGTCCTCTAGAGCGGTTTGATGATAAAAGAAGAGAGATAAGAAATCTTCAGATTCTTCCCCCAGGGTGTTCTCTCTCTCGAATTTGAGGCAGAGCTGCACAGTTAGGGAGGCGGGACTATATCTATACCAATGGTGAATTCCTGGTGTGCAGCCCACTTCTACCTGTATCTGTAAGAAAACATAACTATCTAGTCGGGTAGATAATATTAAGTTTTTCAAGAGCGGCAGATGTAAAAATTCAGCTCTCTGTGCTGGGAATCGAAATATGGGCCTTCCAGATGGACGTGTTGTCAACATCTCAAATTATATTTTCCATATGCATTTTTTTCTTCGATACAATACTGTTCTGAACCAATCAACACATGAAAGATATGGAAAACTTCGGTTTGAGCTTGAGTTTATCTTAGTAAATTTCGAATTTTCTCATCTCATCATCTTACGCTCCGTACGCTTTGGAATTCAGGCAGATATCTAAGCTGAGACTCAGAGATTCAGCTCAACCTTCATTTCATGCAAATTTTATAGCGAGCTCAATTGCGAACTTTAATAAATTTTTCTATCAAATCCAGCAAGAGTTTGTTTTCAGTAGACGAGAATTTTTAAAAATATAAAGTAGGTCCACCAGTGACAGAATGGAATAAACAGTTTGAATATTCATAATTCGTCCTAGACTCGGTTGTCGGTGAGCGGCAAAACAAAGCACAGTTAACTGAGTATTTGTCGTTTTACTTAGGATGCATCATACTTAGAAGCATTTTCACACTTTTTAATAATATTTCCGTGCCAAAATGTAATGTTTATGTATTAGATTATTCTTATGCAGCATATACAAATTTTGGAAAAGATCGCAGTAGTATAAAGAATTGTTCTGAAGGTTGTGGAGTCATCAGATTATTTTGAAGCAGGAGTACATGAAAAATGAGAAATGCCCTCGTCGGGACTCGAACCTAGTCCTCTGAGCCGAGTGTTTTACCGTTACACCACAAATGCATGCTAGAAGGAGGGAGAAATTACCTTACATACTTCCCCTTTTGAATGGTGTTTGGGGATTAGGGAGCCCAATCGCCAAATCCTGATAGCAATAAATTATTATCCACCACCTTTTACTTCGGGCTTCCCTATAGAACCATTAGTTTATTTTGAAGCAGGAGAGATGAAAAATGTGCAATGCCCTCGCCGAGATTTGAACCTTGGACCTCTCGAATATGCTTCGAGTATGCTTCCAATTACACCACGAAGGCATGTGAAAGGAAAGAGAAAATACCTTGCAGACTCCCGCTTTGAAATGGCGAGTGAGGACTTAGGGACCAAACCACCAAGTCTTGGCGGTGACGAAAAATCGTCCAGCGTCACCCGCAGAGTCACTAGGGTTTTTTTTTTGTTTGTTTGTTGTTGTTGTTGAAGACGTTAAAAATATGCAGTGCCCTCACAGGTACTCGAAACCTGGAGCCCTCGAATACACGCCGAGTGTGCTACCGTTACACTGCGAAGGCACTCTGGAAGGAAGGAGAAAATATCTTGGGTACTCCCCCTTTTAAAGGGGACTGGGGGCTACGGGACCCAACCACCAAATCTTGGCGATAACGAAAAATCGACCAGCGTCACCAGCACAGTCGCTAAGTTTTTTTTATTTATTTATATATTTTTTTTTTATGAAGACGGAAAAAATATGCATTGCCTTCACAGGTACTCGAATCCTGGACCACTCGAATACGGGCGAAATGTACTACCGTTACATCACGAAGGCATGCTGGAAGGAGGAAGAAAATATCTTATAAGGTCATGTGTGTGATCACACCGAAATTCTGTCAGATTAATTCAAAAATTAGTTGCCTTAGTATTGGCTTTTGAAACATTTCGATGCATGCTCCAGCAAGCTAAACATCTCCGAAGGTTAAACACTCGCCAAGTGAATAAAAGAGCGGAACATTGATAATTGGACTTGGGTTCAAATCTTGGCGCATGAGCTAATTGCATGGTCGTTTTAATGAATTTCCCCATGTGTAAGGTGCATAAGAGCCAGTTTTCCTTAGTAAGTCCTCTCGAAACGCATCTCTCTCTTACCTTTTTGTGGTCCTTATTTGCTTTGCCTTAAGCATCAGCCAACTTGCCTTGGTTAAACCGCTGTAAATATTATCTGCTTTTAATGATCACTTTCTGCTTCTATTTTACTGGCAAAAGTAATGCTTTCTTTTTATACAAATGACATTCAAGAATTTACATATCCCCCCCCCCCTCTATTTCTCGGTGTACATTTTAACTAGTCCAACTGCATCACCACTAAATTGCATTCAATTGCACAATTGCATTCCAAATTTTGACCCCCCCCCAAAAAAACAGAATTATACGTATGGGGTATGTACGACGTACGAAAAATGAAATTAAAGACATCTGCTCTTATTCAAGTTTTCTACTTTAAATTACGTGTTTCATTAAAAACTCGTAAAATTATTTCTGCAGCCAATTATCGTTGCTTTGTACTCCTAAGTCTGCTGATTCCCATATCAGATAACTCCAGTTTCGTGAAATATATTAGAAACGAAATCTATATTTTATTTCAGCATTAGAATTTCTGTTGGTCAAGGTACGAAAATTTCTTTCTAAAGGCATTTATAATGAAAGATCATAGCGTAAATTAACTTTCATTAACAACATACTTTCTCTTTCGAAAAATAATGCAGGTTACCAAAGAGAGTTTAAGCTAAATTAATCCTTTTATATTACACTATGTCATATGAATCATTTATAATGAATTTATAATCATCAGTTGAGTTTCTAGAAGTATCTAATCCAGAATACAAGTATCATATAACAAAGGTTTATAGCATAACATCTAAGTTTCTTGCATGTCAAATACTACTGTTAGAAAGATTTCTGATGGTATCCCAGAATTTCAGGCTACTGAAAACTCGATAGATAAATTATTCATTTTATTTAGAATTTGTGAAGACATTTTTAATACTGATAGATAAATGAAACTATTTTAATGTAATTTTTAATTTTTAAAAAAATTTATGTTATTAAAATGAATTGAATTAATTGTAATGTATACTTGGTTATGCAGCATTGTACTTTGTTAATCGTTTTATTTTGTATACTTCTGAACTGCTTGGAACCACTTGTTTCGTACTTTCTTGTATGTGGTTTCTCATCAGTTCAACATCTTCTCTGCCGAGTATGCATCTTTGTGACTTTCACTAAGTGATCCTTTTTGTAACTTTGAAATTTTAAAAGACATATTGCGACGCATTCTTTCAAAATTACATTTATTTTGACACTTGTCAGCCTGTGATTGCAAAATTTAGAAATCATTTTTAAAGTACTCTGCAAATGATTTTCGAAACTTATAAGCTATGCTCGATTAGGAATAAGGAAATATTCATAAATGTGCAATGTTTTAATTCAAGGACTGTGTAAGAACTTTTATCCTATATATTGTTGAATAATACTCTTTGTACATACATGGTCTAGTTTACAAGTTTCAGAAAGATTCTCTGAAACAAACTTTCATCTCTATTCCTAGCCTGCGCATTAAGTAATGTGCATTTATGCATGAACTTGCTTTTGTCTGTTACGTAGTAAGACTGTAAGTGCGGCATTTCGCAAATGATAATGAAAATACGCATAAAATAAGTTTAACCGTGGATCACTTACAAATCATTCAGTGTACGAATCCGTCATAACATTGAAATCATAGTGTAATGCAGAATAATAATGTACGCTACCAACTTTTAAATGTTTATTTTTTAATGCAATTCACTTATTTTTTTAAGTTAAGATATAAAAAATACGAGAACTGCTTTAAAAATAATTGGAGACCTCAAAATTAAGGATTCTAGAATTTATGTTCTCCCCTACATTCATCTGTTCTTCCGGATTCGAGATCTTTCGATGTTACGTAACGTTTTAATGCAGATACCTCCTGCCCAATCAAATAATTTTAAACCAAAACTTTTTCTAACTCGAACTGAAACTTTCAGGCTCTCTCCCTTCTTCCTTTGATTTGCAGCGCTCTTTCGCTTACGCTTTCATGCTGGCAAGACGCTGCTGCTTACCTGCTTAAGATGACGTCGCACTTTAAAACCCGTGTACATGGAAATTATTCAACTATGATTAAGAAATATCTCGTTTGCAAAAGGATGATTTGATATGCGTAAAAAAAATAAGATTGTGATACTTCAAGCTCAGTTGTGTTAAATGCGTCATCATGCCTTTCCACTCAGCCCTGCCTTCAACCACTACTGTCTTCTCAGCCATGGCGAATATCGAAAGATATCATATTCTCCTTCTTCTACGCAATATCGAAAGCTGTTAGAAGTTTCAGTGTTTTCTTCTACGCTTTTAAATCATTAATTGACTTGTCAAGGGGAACAAACCAATCTACTGTGAAATAATGAATATATATAAAGTTAACATCAAATTGGAATCAAGGCAAGGCAAAATGTTAACTTTAGATGCTTTAAGTTTATTTTACTTCAATCCTGCAGCTATAGCGTAGGACGGGTTTAAAACTTAAAAAATAAATGCTTCAAAGCGACGAAGCTCTACCGGAAAAATAAGGTTACAGAGGCAAGCCTATTTAATATTAGGTAAATGAGTATCTGTCTAAATTGGCGAGATTTCGCTAAGCTGGCGATAGTTTTAACAACTAATTGTTGTCGCACAATCTGGTGACATTTTGGTCTGGTCTCTGATTAACTGTAATACATCCTTAAATATAACTGTAACCGTATCCGACCCTTATATCAGTGAGATATAAGGGTAATAATATGTAAATAAATTTACATATAATGGTAACTTTATTTAAATACCTTCCTATAATTTCGAGAAACTGAAGGTTTTAGAGATTTCTCTGCGGGCGGAGGAAAGACATATAAGCCATCAATTGAGATATCAGTGAGAGCTTCGCCTTTTAGATGCGCTAGTGAGAACGTTAGAGAACGTTATGTTTAACGTTCTCACTAGTTTGAAGTGTAACTACTGGTTCTGCTCTGTGATACTGAGAAGAGCTGTACGAGTGTTTTCTTGTAAAGTGCCAGAACAGTAAAGTCTTTCCTTTGCGAAAATAAATTTTATCAAGTTATCGTCGATTCTGTATGCATTCAATCCATTACGAAACCGTACGCACGCAACAATATGTCGATGACCGTTTTCCATTCATTCACTTGAAGTATAACTTCAAAAGTCGTATTCTTAAAACAAAACAAAGCAACAAAAGTGTAATCATCTTTCGAAGTATAGACCGGCACTCAACTGCAAAATCGTTTAAATATTTTTTTCCATAGGGTGTCGACCGGGCATAAGTAGAGATGTAACTCTTCCATCTGAAACTGAAGCCAAAATTTAAATTTTTTTCTAAAAATTCTTTTTCAATTGTTTTTTCTCATTCAGAACATACCAGGAGTCCCCATTCAGTGTTACCAAACACATAACCAGAAACACAGAAAATCAGATGTGTTCAAAAGCATTATTTTCAGAAACTGCAATAACTATAAATGCAGAGAATACTTCTAAAGTTCTTTCGTGGACTAAAGATTCTCATAAGGGCACTGTAACTGAATGCCTACTGGGAAGCAAAAGTTTCTCCATCAGAAGCCGGAAAATAATCAATGAAAATATTTCTGAAAATTAGAACCGTAAAATTTGAGACCAAGAGCTCTTATCCTATTAAAACAGATTGACATATGACCAACGTTCACAATATGTTGTTGTCATTTTGCTTATATGCGTATAGTCCCTTATAGGAAATGCTTTAGAACCGATTGATCTTGATGTGGGGCGAATAGTTTCCGACCCTCATTTTGGACGAAGGGGCTTTTCCCTGCTGGTAAGAAAGGTTAGCTTGATTATCGCTTTTTCACTTTTGGCGCTGGGTAACGCGTTTGTGCATCAAATCATGATAGCGACACCTTCTATTCATGTGGAAAATGGGATCCCTCTCCTCTCTCCATACCGCCACAAACTCTCCTATCCCCTATTTCTGCAGCGAACGCAAAAGGCGGAGGGAGTCTCTCGCTTTTATTTTCAATTCGAACTTACTTTTTAAAAATGCAGAATGAAGATATATTCTTTTTGAAGCAGAATTAATGTACTTTAAATTAAAAATTAGTGTTCCAGAAGTGTAAAGGTTGGCATGATTGCCTCAATATTATTTTGCATTAAACATTTTCTTGTTTTTGTTGTTGTAACTTGTCTAACCTAACCAAATAAAGCCCACGGATTTTATTGTGGCGAGGAATACAAGACTGCGTCTTTCATTGGCAAAAGACTTGTGCAGCATACAGGTGAAAGTCTGACTTTGCAAGGTTCCACCCAGAGCTTAATTTCTAAAAGTAGAAGTGCTGGAGCCCTATGGAAGACCGTTATAAAAATAAAATTTTCGAGATACAAATTTCTACTGAAATTGTTGTTCAGTTACCTAAAAGAAGTGCTAGAGCCTTCTTATTTAGGGCTCCGGTGCGCTCCGGCTAGAATTAGAATTTAACCCCAAAATTAAGAAGTACCGGCGCAATTTAAGCTCTGGTTCCAATTCAAATTTGAAGGAGAGCTCACCGATGAGACAGATCTGAGGGTC
>KK114620.1:2086001-2228817 GCA_000611955.2 Stegodyphus mimosarum
CAGCCTCTAGAAAGGAATTTCGGTTAGCCGTATATTTTGAATGCCCCATGCTGCACAGACATTATACATTTACAAACACCCATACCTTCCCCGTGATTCGAACTGGGGCCCTTCGGTACGGCAGTTAGCATCACTAACCACTTTTCAGTCTGCGCGGCAAAGTTTTCTTTATTCATAGAACACCAATTTACTTCTTCTTCTAAGCTATTATACAATTTTGTCATTCAGATGAACAAGGAAGAAAGCCGATTTTTATTTTTGAAAAAAGTTTTGTTCTAGTTTTATTTAAAAAGTTGCATCACAAAATTTTCTATTTTCCTTTCTTTTTCTTTTATCTCTCTCTCTCTCTCTCTGTTTTTTTTTTTTTTTTAATTGAATCTCAGAAACGTATCCATTCGCCCGATTACAAAGTCATGCATTTATCAAACTCTTGGTTTTAATATTCATTCATACTGTTTTACAATAAACATAGTTTATAGCATTCACATTATGCTATTTTATTCGAATTTATTATAAATTGCATTCAATTTTTTTTTTCGAATTAATGTTTATAATATTTTTTCCGCAGCAGCTTTTATATTTGTATCTCAGCCTCAGTAAGTGAGCATAGCACAGTAAGTGAGCACAGAAATATCAATTTCCTTCCGAATTTGAGCCCAAGAAATATTTTTATGTTACACTTAGATAAACTTCTGTAGTTTCAACTTTGTTTCAAATGTAATTTTGACAAACTTGACTGAACTTAAACTGACATTAATATGAAATTTTAGACGGCTGCAGAAAGAGATAAACTTAGCTTAGGCTTGGCTTATATTAGATGTCTCTTCTCTCATTTCCACTCATTTTAGTTTGTTTTATTTACTTAGAAATATTTACAGCGACATTTATCGTCTGCTTTAACTAAACTTTCTGTGTTTTTAAAAGAAATTTTTATCGGTGTAGCCTGTTTTTTTTTTTCTTGGAGTAAGAAAGATTCAATTGTAAACTCAATAAGAATCTCACTACGAATGTTCTAAATTGCACAGGGCTGCTTAATAACTCCTCCAAAGAGTCATGAACGCCTTTCGCCCTAAATTTTCTTCAGATCAGGCAGTCCTTGACTCGATATAGCCAAGTAAAATGTTTTAAAATAAAATAACCGTTGTACTAAAAAAAGAAGGGTAAAAGTAAAATAAATGCTGTATTTAATAAGAATGTGAGAAGCACAGAATGTATGGAACCCATACGCTTCCTTAAAAATAGCATATTCTGTGTAAGCTGTTCATTCCGTATTAATGTAGTTTCAGGTTACATTATTTTATCGTAAGAAAAAAGTACCGTGTTATGCACTTAAGTAGTTTTAAGCTTTCCTCTATAGCATACTGCTATAAATTCAAATAAAACAATCCCCATCCGGAAACATTTATATTTCTTATTTTTGACTTTAGAGTTAAGTTTATTTAACTTATGCCCACCGTAATGGTGGAGTGGATAAAATCCCCTAACATTAACAACTTGTCTCTCGTATAATTACAGGCCACAGAACGATTGTATTCAGGACTTCATGATTTTTCCCGTGTGTAACACGAATAACAACCAGTTTCTTTCAGAAATTCAGTCATGGAGGCATTTTTTATAGCAAATAGCCCAAGCATTCTGAGCCATAATCAGTTAACCAAATTGTACACCTGATAAATTAACTGAAAACCTTTTTAATAGGATTTAAAACAATAATGAACATCCGAAAATATTTATGAAAGGTACAAATTATATTTCTTTAAAATAAATATTTATGTCTTCAAAGAGAAGGAATTCACGTAACAATAAATTCTAGAATTTAGGCAACTCTCATTACTAACGCAAAATTTACCTAACGTTAAAATACTGTTGTCAAAAGCAAATGGAATTATTCTTTCGTTTTACGCTTATATAATTAACTGAAAAGGAAAACAAACACATCCTTACCAACACTAAGATATACTCCTTTATACTTTTCGCTACTTATTGTAGATTAAATTATGTAGATCTTTTCCGTTATAGGATGACACCCAAAAAACAATTTTCTGAAGAAAGATATATGGGGCAAAGTTGTCTGTTAGCCACCGTTAAATCAAATATGTTATTCTTATCTTCTAAAACGGTGTTCTTGTTTTCAGAGTAAATCTTGTCAATTAAAATTATTAGTGTCATTCTGTTTAATTCTGTGTTTAATGAAAAAACTAATGAAAAGATATATTTCTTATGTTCAGAAAAATTTAATCACAATCAAAATGAGCTGACGATGAAAACTTGTTTTCTCATTGAAAATATCAAGTTTGCACATCCTGTAACAATGAACATCTAGTACTATTTATTTATTTATTAGTTTTGAAGAAAATGAGCAAACATTTAGCATCGCACTTGGCGAATTTAAGAAATTTAAGTTAATTAATTTAAGAAACAAGATTTTGAAACTTGCTTTTTCGAAAATTCTCTCGTCAACTGCCCGAGCTGAGTGCAGAATTTAATATTATATTTTTGCTGGAATTCAAAATAACCAAGACCTCTTACTAGAGCAAAGTGAGGAAAATATTTAATAATAGAAATTTAACTACTCCAAAGTCCCTAAGAGTCCCCAAATTTTAAAACCTTCCCTTCCTTCTCAACTGAAATTTCAGAATATTTAATTCAGTACTACTGGTTTGCTTATTTTAATACGGCAAAGCAAGCGAGAGCTATCTGCCTAAGGGAGGGCTTTCTAGGGGAAACTAGCGCATACCCACGTTACACATATGCGAATCCACGAAATTTCCCATGAAATCCACGAAATTTCCCATGAAGCCTTAGTACTATTTAAATGACCCCTGATTATTTCATATTTAGGCTTTTTTCATAAAAATTTCTCCTACATACACTGGCGCAAAAAACGAGTAAAGTTGTAATAGTACCAAATGCACTACACATTGTAATAATACCGAATAATCACTAACACTCAAATGCACTAATTCAGAAGTCTGAAATAAAAAACGATGACATTCCCAAATCGCAGTCGCTGGAGTTGGAAAGTGCTCGAAGTTATCGAAAAGTGTTTGCAACCTAATAACGCTTCTAAACCAGAGTCTAATCTAAAAGGGAATTGCCATTGAGATAAAAGAAATAAAAAAGAAATTTTTCCGTCTGCATCATCCAACAGCCATTTGGTTTCCATTAATGCCATCTCTACAGTAGCAACATTGTCGTGATGAGGCACGTTCCGAGATAAATGCATAGATCCCTAATTGCCAGGCCACTAGAAAGAAGCGCTGTTGATTTGTAGAATTGCAAGTCTTACCACTTACAAGAAACCTGGCCCACCAAGTCATAGGCAAGCAATTTACCGTATCTCAATTTGCTGCTCTTCCTGTTTCCCCCTATTGCGTTATCGACCAAGTAATTAAGCTTTGCTTTCTTTGACGGTGTTTCACTTTAGTTCCTTCGGCTGCAATTTTTTCCTCTTTTATATTTCGATAAGGAACTCTTGTTAAAAGGAGGTCTAATGTGCAAACATTGCTGTTGAGGATTCTATGCAATGATTTTTGCCCAATACGTTCCTTTAAATCTTCACTTTATCAGTTTTGAGCACAAAGAAGATTGAACTGTAATAAATATTCAAGTTAATATCAAATCGTAAGTGTATGTACTGGTTAAAATGGCACAAAATATAAAGTTGCTACTGCTTGAAAAATTAGCTAGTGAAGTCAAGAATTTCCAAGTGAGGACAAGAGTCTACTACAGCCCCTATTCCACGCACTATTTTCACTCAGGAAAATTACTTCCTGACTCTTAACAAAGTTGTTAAATTTTTAAAAAAGGGGTGCATGATTTTATCAATGTAATTTAAAGTCACATACTTAAAAAACAGCCATTTTAACTGTTTTTGGAAAGAGATATAATTCCCTATCCTACATTAAAATGTAAGATCAATGAAATGTAGTTTCAAAATCTCCTTCATCTGTAATTCGGGGGGGGGGGGGAATAATTGTTTTTTTTTTTCAGTTTCTGATCAGGCAACATTTGTGTTTACTTACATTTACATTGTTTTTTAAGCAACAGTTTTCGGCCGATAAACTCACACTTTTTAAACAAAAGTATACGTTCTTGTCGTGTATCATTCGTTTTTACCTGTGTCCAAATTTAAATTTTTCTTCAGGAAGGAAATGATTGCTTTCCGCATTACCGCCAACGGTTAATGTGCCTTATGGTGAAAAGAACGTAAATAACGGTTTTATGTTATATATAAGTTTATCCTAATTTTATTAACAGTTATTTTATGTATTTTTCCTATTATTTCTAGTTTCAACTTACAATTGCCTACCAGAATGTAATTTCAGAAACGGAGATAATGCAAATGAGTAAAGAAGAGTATTTAAGTCGAAGTTTCACTGACTTCATTAGAAGCTCGTTCGGTTTTCTGCACATTTAATTATAATTACCACTGCTGAGGTAGAGACTTTAATTTGTAAATATTGTATATATCTTCTTTTATTTTTTACTCTAGTGAGCATCTGCTCCATTTAAGATTATCATAAAAAAAACTATTATTAATTTAATGTAAGCTATTTTTTGTATACATATTGTTAGAAACCTACTAATGATATTCGATGAGGGGTAGGGCCTTCGGCCCAGGCACCCTGGTGCCAGCACCATGCGACTTCTAGACTTCATTAGAGAAAGCTTGAGTTCCTGACTAGCGCGCTTTTGCCTTTTAGCTATGTCTCTCAAAGCTATTGCTATGCTCGGCCATGTTTTAGGCCCTTGTTTGGCTTCGCCGTCTTAATTAAGATTTAGGGGCCAACTACTTAGAATCTTGATAGCTTTGGCTATATCTTTCAGTTAGCTTTAGTTAAGCTTAGTTTAGTTTAATTTCATAATTATTTAAGTTCAAGCCCAAGTGGAGGCTTTGCTGTACGTTCCGAGTTAGGAACTGATTGTATTTATTCTGAGAAATAAAGGGTGGTAAATAAAGGGCTTAATTACTTGGTCAGTCTTACATCTCTATTCACACACTTAAGCGATTATTCGCTTATTAGTGTTTGTGGGGTTCAAGGATTGAACACTGAATTAAATAAGTAAAACCCCACAATATAAATATATACATGTATGCGTATTCATATAACTGTTTAAAATTAACTATACGAAAAAAATAGGTAAAATTAAATTTCAAAATATTTCAAAAACTTTACCTTTCTACTTTCGAAAACAGTGGATCTTGTCACGAGACAGCAATTTTTTAAATCCATTGGCTGGGCACTTGCTGGTTGAAGCATTCGTCGAAATGGCCAAACATATTGATCATTTAGCCGTCTTTATTTAGCCGTTTAACCACCGACAACTATGCCCGAGATGCACAGTAGAGAGTGACTCATCCACCATAAGAAAGGGTAGAAAACGCAAACATCCATATTTTATCTGCGATTGAAAGCCAGACTCAGTTTCTGGCAATCTAACCGGCATATCAACAAGGTAGTCAGTAGAGGCTCTTATTTCAAGAGAAATTCTTATTTTATTACCTTATAAAGTATTTCTCCCGCCTTCTTGGCATGCCTTCGTGGTGCTCAGCACGCTCGGCGCGTATTCGAGAGGTCCGTGGTTCGAGTCCTGGCGAGGGCATTGCTCATTTTTCATTTCTCCTGCTTCCAAAAAATACCTAATGTCTCTACAATTTTGGGAGCATTTTTCAAATTTTAATTGAATTTAAAATCTGCTCTTCAGTACTATTATGCAGAAATTTTCATATGGCTTTAAAAATTTGGTTTTTTGGAACTACTTGAAAGATGATTCTGCAGTCAAGTTTTTTTTAATAAGTTTCAATAATTTATCATTTAAAAAACTATCGCGGAAAGCCGCGATTTATTATAATATTTAATTCTCTAAATATTAGTTCTTACTATAATGGGTTATTAACCCTACGTTTATGCAAAAATAATAACAATTTGTTATTGGCTACCAAATTTAAAAGCTTCAAAGTATTTAAAGATAAAGAGAATAACTCAGAAATTCGATGCAATACTGATTGAAATGAATTTCATAACTCGTGGAAGAATAAAATGTGACTTTAGTAAAGAAGTTCTTCCCCCCCCCCACACACACACCAGTGGTGGGTACTAGCTGTTATAAGCTTTGGCCACTACTAAGGCCAGAAGCATTGGTCACTTTATTATGGAAGCACCTAATAAGTGGACCACCGTTGCCTTCTGCGAAGGGAGAGACAATTGGCATCATCCCTTCTTTGGGATTCGAACCCGGGCCCTTGGGTACGGTAGTTAGAGTCACTAACCACGTTTCCGTCTAGGCGGCCTTTAGTAAAACATTTTAATGGGTTTTTTTACCATAGCAACTCTGTCGTGAGAAGGCACGTTCCGAGATAAACGCGTAGACCCCTAACAGCGCGTCTACCAAAAAGGAGCGTTGTTGATTTGTAAAATGACAAGTCTTATCACTTGCAAAAAACCTGGTCCACCAAGTCACATTTATAATTTATCTAGTCTTCTTTCATTGCCTTAAAATATCAATTTTCTCTTTTTCAAAGGAGTCAAGAAATGGCATCACCATTATACGTGATATATCTGAGTGCTCCTAGTTACCTGTTAACTTCAAAGAAAAAAAAATGTTTGTTGTAATAAAATCTTGCCGCCAAGTAGAGAATTATCGTGATTGTTGATTTCGGTTCAGTTCTGCTTTTTTACTGAGCTGCCAGTAGAAACTGTTTCTTTCGAGGAAGGAAGAGGGAAAATAAAGAACCACTGCAACTAATTTCCTTCCGAAACAGCAGGAGTCTGGTTTAGCTAATCAATCAAATTTGCATACATGAAGATGTCAGAAATTAATTTTGTTAACACAGTGCAAGAGCTGTAAACCAGCTGGTTTGTAGGCAGGAATAATAATCACACTTCTTTGCTGGAGATGTCAATGAAAAAGAAGGTGGCTAACAAATGAACTTTTAGAATTGTTTTAATGACCTCTGACATCTCTTTCTTTACCTGTCAGCAGCAAAGTGCGGGTTCTTGTAGGAAGATGAGAAACAAAACAAATACTTTAGTCTAGGAAAACGAATGAGAACAATCACTTGAATGATATAAGCCCTCGGGGCAATTTAAAATGCATGTGCTTTGCAAACAATGCATGTTAATTGCATTTATCTTCCGAGTAAAACTGAGTGGCAGTTCTAGTAATGAATAGTACAATTCATGCAAAGAAAAACTGTCACAAATCGTCCTATTAGTATTAAAGTTTAGATCTAATGCACGAGAACTGCAAAAAAATTAGTCACCTAGCCGTTATAAATAATATCACTCGAAAGTTAGGATGTAAATGATATATTTATGCATTTAAATACTGGGAAATAATTTCTAACTCAGCGGTTTCGAAAATAAATGTAAATTGCTCAACATGATTAGCGTCTACGATATACACACCTTGGTTTTAGAATGAAGTATTTTTTTTTCCTGTTGTTCTTGGTTTTGTAGCAAGAAAATGATAGAATTATATATCCTCTGCTCTGTGATTAAAAAAAAAATCTGAAAGCTTTCAGATTTTAATTTACGCCCAAAGGGGCGTTTTTTTAACGGTTTGTGTGTTACCTTTATTTATTAAATATCATGTTATTCGCACTTAAACCATAAAATTCAATTCAAAAGCAATATTGCAAAATAATTTTAAATTGAGCATATCTTTAGAATTTCCGATACACAGTCTCGCGCGCTTGATAAAATGTTTTTTTCCTTGCAATGTTGCCACTGTTCGCTTTGAAATCGTTTCTTTATCAGAAAATTATAAATGCTTTACAAAATATGAAATCGATGATAAAAATTCCAAATTCTAAATCTGAGCTTCAGGATGTCCATATTCTTAGGAGGATGACGTTATTCAAAATTTGATGGCTCTAGGTACCGTAGTTTTATCACAATGCGAGAAACATATATACATTTATGCAGATTCTTCATTATTTAATTTCTTAAATATAATACAGGGCGATAACATTTGGTGGCATCAATTTGAAAAGTGAAACAACGCTTTTAGGGAATCAACGCAAAATACTAAAACGAAATTAACAGTCCTTCTGAGCCAATTGCCCCTTTGGACTAATAAATATAATAATCAAAAATAATTAGCATCAATTAGCATGTCAGCATCAGTTAATCGCATGAGTATGCTGTATCTCCACTACACACATAGAAATCACACGTGGTGTGAAAGATCAGATATAGCATTCCGCGACTTGGGAGCCACCGTGCTTGCCATATTTAACTCCCACAAATTACCACTTATTCCATTCCCTGTACAACGACCTCTGTGATAAATCCTTCAGCAGTGAGGCAGATTTGTGGAGTGCACTCATGGGTTTTGCATCTAAGAACCTCAAATTTTATTGCCAGCCCTTGGCAAAGGGAGCACGATGTTGATGTAGATTACTTGAGACCTAATGCGTGGTATGTATACCTGTTCCTTCCTAATGATCACGAACAGAGAGAACTAGTTACCTTGTATATAACACTCTCACAATTAAAATGTTAAATAAAAGATTCTAAATTTTCAAGATGCTGCTAAGCAAACTGTAGAAATTTCAGAACATTCACGAATGTATTAAATTAACTGCTGCATGCATTTGTTGCTTTCTGAAATTTTTGGCATTATTTATTGGTTGAAGTGTTCAAAAGTGAGGACCTGAAAGTGCTTTCTGTTAATATTATAAAAAATTGTAAATATCGCACATGATTTATAAGTAAATTAATTTATTTAACATAACTAAAAAATTTAAGTTAGAAAGCTCAGGGTGTGTAAATATTGCAAACATTCAGTATTTTACTGATGTATATACTCTCTTTCTATATAACCATAACACTGTATGCTAATTATTCAGAAGCATTTGTTCTTTAATTCTGAAAAATAATTAATAAAATACGTATAAAATACACATCAACATTTAAAAGTTTTAACGTTGAGTAACATTGAGTAAAATTGAGTAACGTCATGTTAGTAAGTTTGTTAAACAGAATATAAGTGTTACAATTTATTAAGGCATGCTGATGTCTGTGGAACATTCAATATAATACACTCACTTCCAAAGTTTTAGCAGGAACATGTAAAATGTAAAAAAATCAACAAATACTGCTTTGATTGACACAAAATTCGGCAGGAAAGTAGCATATATATTTATGCATAAAACAAAATCAATAATTATATACAGAAATGAAAACAATATTAAATTTTTGTAAGTTATCAGATAATGACATACTGGAGACTTAAACAGAATTATGTATAAAGTGAAAATAAACAGCATAAAATGAAAAAAGGACATTAATAGGGTATGTGATTCCCCCTCATCTGTATACAAAGTTTACGCCTTGTGACCATGGTTTCAATTAGGTGGTCAACCCCGCAGAATGAAGCAATCGCCATTCTTCTTGTAGAGCAGTTTCCAGTTCAATAAGAGTGGCTGGAGGTGGGAAACGTGAAGATACAGCACGGCCGAGAGCACCCCAAAGATTTTCAATGAGATTAAAGTCGGGCGAATATGATGGCCACGCCATACGCGCAACCCCTTCACTCTCCAGGTAGTCATCGACGATGTCAGCTCTATGGGGACATGCGTTATCGTCCATTAAAACAAAAGTAGGGCCAACTGTTGCTGCGTACAATCTCACAATGAGTTCTAGGAGTTCATCACAACACCGGACAACCGTCAAAGAACCCCGCTTAAAGATGTGCAGGTCGGTGCGGTATCCTAATAAAATCCCTGCCCACACCATAATGCTTCCGCCTAGGAATGCGTGATGTTCGGTTGTGTTTTGGGACTGATTGCGTGTTCGTTGTTCACGCCATATCCTTATACCCTTGCCATCTGGCTGCAGCGCAAATCTTGAATCATCAGTAAATATGACATTGCCCCAGCCAGACACATTCCAATTGGCATATTCCCGGCACCACTGCATTTTCCTCTCCGTGCTTAACATTTGGAAGTCAGTGTATATGCAGCAGATGCAAAAAATTTGTCCATTCTGATTTAAATGTGATCTTTATTAATGCTTTGCAATCATAATTTTAGGCCTATGTTTTTTTTCACTAACTTATTTTGTGCTAAATGTTTACGTTACTGCAAAACGTGTTACCAAAAGATACATTTATGCAGAAAAATAAAATTTGTTTTTGAATAAATGGAACAATTTGAATACCTTCGTAAAACTTTCTTTGTTCCGTAGGTATATATAGATTGCATTTTTGCATGCTTCGTAATGCATTTCAACGTCCCGTAAATGAAAAATTACCACAAATGAAATGTTAATAAATTTCTATGTTTTAGAGGCTTGCGCTGAAACATTTTCAAGTGAAACCTGTTTTTTGTGGGGCAAAGGAAACTTCACTGATTCTGGCAATCACTCCTACAGAATCTCCAAATAAGGCAAATGTCACGAAATGCAAATGAAAATGAGAATTACATATGGAATAATTTGTTTTTATATCTAAATTAACTAAATGTCTACTTAATACATATTAAAAACAATGTATAATTTCAATTTAGTTCCGGGAAATAACTTTCTCTTTTGGGTTTAAATACTTCAAAGCTTAAAACTATTCTCTCAGCTAAGTGTATTGTAGAATATGAAATTAATGTGAGATAAAAGCTGTGATTTAGTTGTACTATTTAAAGGTTATAGTCAACACATTTTATAATAACTCATTAGATCAGTCGAATAATATACAAAATTATCTAACTCTAAAATTAACAATTACATAACATTAAAGAAGAAAGTTGATTGTTTACAGATTTTTACATAAGAATGTAAAATAAGCCAAAAGCCTTCTATGAAAATGACCACCATCCTCCAATCTCTTCGCAAAGTTTGCTGTCTAATTAACATTTCAAAATCATTGAAAACTTCCTCCTAATACCGCATTACATTGCATAACAGCACCATAGCTACCAGAGCACAAACACGTGGATGTCTGCATGAGGTAGATCTTTGAAGCCTGATGATCCAAGAAGCATGCATAAGGTCAGATCTTTGAAACATTTAACGATAAATAAACCAGGAATAGGCCATCTTGGCCAAAATTATAGCGTTGCAGATGATGGCGCCTTCGTGATCAGCGGACGAAAATGAAACATTCTTCAGAAAAACTACCAAGAAATAGTTAATATATTCCAGCATGTTAGTTATATTGATGTTAAGTTGAAGTTACACAGTAAAATGTGGAAATATTCAAAATCAATTAAGTATCACAATTCCAGAGTGTGCCCAACAAAAAACATTTCTCAAATAGCAATAAATATTGTTAAGTATCTAGCGTATAACTCAATTTTAAAGTCGAAGGAAATGAATCCTTCTTAAGACTTATTACTATAAAATGAAAAGGAAATTATACTTACTTCTTCCTACTGCTGCATAGTGCGACAATAAAGAAAAACTACCATTTCACATATGATTATTTTATTTTTTTAGTAGTTACTGAAATATTTTAGATTATATATAAGAATTTAGCAAGGTAAACACGTTTCACCAATACTACAGAAAATCATAATCTCCGATGGACACTTGGACAGCACTCAACAGTATTTAACTACTCATACAAATAAATTGTTGATCAAATAATAATCTAGGCAACATCTTTTGGGAGAAAACAATTTTCTTAAACGCTGGTTATTTTTGGTACGTATGAAGAAGACACGACACTTTCATACTGAAGCTTAATAGATGACAACACGAGGCAAAGGTTACCAAAATGGCAGGGTGCAATTTTTTGAATGAAAAAGTTATTCAGAGAACACAATCACAGACTCGCATTCCGAGGATTACCTGAGCTCATGAAGCATGGCGAAGATAGTTCATACTAAATATCACGCGCGGATTTCGAACGACCTCCAGCGCAGCCCTGATTATCTTGCCAGGCATTATGCCTCTACATCTTCAAGCCATCGATGAGGCTATTTACTCTTCAGTTCTTCAACTCAGAAAAAGCGTCAGCTTCAAGCGTTATGTCTATTCTGAAGACGATTATGAACAACGCCCTCCTCCGTACAAGACATTTGGCCGATCCCCATACCAAAATAAAAATAAAAAAACATTGACCCAAGAAGCAAAGCCATTGATGCCTACACTGACGGATTAAAAATGAAAGGAAAAGTTGGATGTGCAGCATACTGTCCAATCCAATAACATCCAGACTGAAATAAAATGGAAATTGTACATAAACAACTCCAATAGCATACATCAAGGGAACTCTCAGCAATAAAAAGCTGCCATCAACATTGCGTCAGTAAACAACTTCTCTAAATTGCGCATTTACTCAGACAGCCAAATAGTTATACTTTCCATCCGAAATCCAGACAACCATTCTCACCTGGCCCACGAAGTTAATCAAGTCTCTAATGATCTTAATGCTTGGATCAAAAGGCACAGCGGTTAACTTGACAACGACAATGCCAACAATCTTGCAAGATGAGCAGCTCTTTCCCAAGAAGGCGAATTCCTCGATATCAAGCTTCCGAAATTGCAGCTACGACAAATCCTAAACAAATATCTAAACTAAGAGTAGCAAGAAGAGTGGAATAACGTCTACAACAGGTAGGCATACCTATCAGTCCTTCCCAAAAATCAGCACAGGAATTACAAGTTCCAAGTCTTTCCTAACATATTATTTCACTGGTCATGGCCCATATCTGGATCATTTTCTTAAAAAGAACCTTTCTAATAGCAATAATTGTGTCTGTAGAGTCAAAGCAGATGCAAACCATTACTTATTCTTCTGCCGTCTTAGACGCACCAATCTAGACCTTAACTTCAAATGACTGGTGATATCTCAATGTCACCTATATCCCAAAATCATGGGGCCCACCAGCGGCCGAGCGGTAAAGACGCTGAACACTGGTAGTTCGGTCCGAGGTTCGAATCCCGCAAACGGGCTGGCTGCATGGGTGTTTTCGTGGTTTTCCCCATGTGTAACGTGTATACGAGCCAATTTCCCTTAGAAAGTCCTCCACGAAGGCATCCCTCCCCTTAGGCAGATAGCCCTCGTGTGCTTTGCCATAACTGAATAACCTAACCTAACCAAAAATCATGAAAATACACTAGTACTCTAGGACTATGCCAAGTCACCCTTTAAGGAAACGAAAAAGCGAAAAGACCAATGACTAGGCTATACTCCAATCATTGATTCCGAGCAACATCAACAATATCCATAATGCTTAAAACACCAAATGTACTTATCTGAGCCCATGAACTTTATTTATGAATCTTGAACTTTGGACTGAAAAATCTGAGCTCAGTACAACGTCACCTGTAACAAATATCCTCACATAACAAGAACCAAACATTCCAATATATTAGCAAATTCATATCCCATATATTTATCTACTTACATAAAAATATAAAAATTTCAGCGCAACGATCTCCAAAGTATCAGCTCTATTGTATTTACGTAAACCAATACTGTAAAAAATATACTAAACAATTTATGTTATATTTTGTCTAATCTTAAGTTATTATCCTCTTTAAATTTAACAACTTCAATTTATAACTCCAGTGTTCCTTAGGAGACAAAGCATACAGTCAATTCCAAATTTTCAAACTCTAGCTAATTAGAGAATTGGAATCATACCTGCTCGATTCTGTACCAAAGTCTGTGGTGCCTCATGCACTTTTACCTGTTTACCTATATAAAAATGAATTAAGAGCTTTTCATGCAGTACGTTAGATCTGCATTTTCTAATGCATGCAAGGTATATTTAGTGGAATTAAGCAAAAAAAAGGTAGTTAGAGCAGTCAAAGCAGCTTAATTTAGAAGTGAAGATACATATATATATCAAGCACGATTTTTATTGAAACTCATACCAGCTGTAGGTATAGCTGTGCAGTTACTTTTAGTGAAATTTTCTTTATTATTATTACTTATTTTTAATGAAATTCACATATCTCTTGTAATTTTATATTCAACTGCTAAAAGGGGCAATGATATTTTAGTTCATTTGTGTTGGTGTGTAAAGCACTGAGTTTCTGTAAAAATATATTTTATATCTATGCTAATATATTGCAAGTATGTATTTTAATTATACATGTTATATACTTTCATTCTCTCATAACTGAATTATAATCTTATGCAAATAAGCCAGATGGTTAAGGTAGTCAAATTTGCCAGTAATTATTACTATAGGGCAAATAAGCATAATCATAGCAATAACTGAATAAAAAATACCAGAAGAGGGATCAGCAAAAAATGGCTAACACGAAATTTGATGCTGCGCTCTCAACTTCCTATATCTTACAGTTAATGATTCAAAATAGTTATAATTAATGGAAATATGAACTGTTTATAATTGAAAGTTGGAGTCGTGACCCATAAATTGAACACCACTGGTCTAAGGTATTCCTAATTCATGGTTCAACACATTCCCAATCTATGGTTCAATCTATGGTTCAATCTATGGTTGCCCTCAATTTATGATTCAACATGTTCCTAATTCATGGTTCAACCAAAGCACCAAATGATGGAACAAAGTTTTGCCATCCTTCGGTTGCAACTTTTTTAACTTAAGTGAAACTTTCCACCAAATTTGGAGAACTTTTTGCAAAATGTTTAACAGGGTACGTCAGAAATTACAGTAAATCGTTTTACTCTAATTCGCTTAATCGAAAGCTATCTTAACAGGAATGGCTTGGGAAAATAGAATTATCTCCCAATCTTGCCTATCAATTTTGTCCCGGAAATCATGGCTGTACGTGCAAACAGTAAACTGTGAAATAAATCTTATCATGAGGCAATTCTAAATGTCTTTGGGAGATTACATCAATTCGTATTTGCTTTGTATTCCAAGCTGAAAGTTGCTAAGCTACTAAATCAGAAACAGCCAAGACTAACTGCATTTTAGTATATTTTATACATCTTAAAAGGATTGAGAAAATTTGTCACTGATGAATCATTGAAGTTGAAAATATACTGAATTCCCGAAGATATATATGAATTAAGTCTGCTTCTGTCTGGGCCCACCAGCGACCGAGCGGTAAAGTCGCTGATCACTGATATTTTGTTCAAGGGTCCGAATATCGGCGAATGGGTTGGCTGCATGGACATTTTCATGGATTTCCTCTTGTGCAATGGGTATACGAGCCTATTTCCATTGGACAGCCTTCCACAAAGGCATCTCTCCCGTTAGGTAAATAGCTCTCGAGTGCTTTGCCATAATCAAATAAACCAGATCTCTGCAGCTCTCTATCCACGCATCGTCACACGGAAATTTCTCTAACTTGTCCTAGAGAAAGAAAGAAAAAAAAAGGAATATACTTGATTTTTTGGAAGAAACTCACACTTAACTGTGAATCTCACTGCTAAGCTGGCCATGAATTCAGTTTAATTCTAATTTATGGCCACTTGCTATCGTAAAAAGGAAACGGTCTGCCGACATTGAGGCAAAATATTCTCCCTCTGAAGTTACTTCTAGTGTTCATGCGTTTGTAAGGAAAGGAAACAGAAGAAATGCTGATGGAAGAAAGAAAATCTGAAAGGATTCAGATATTAACGTCGCATTAGATAGTTTGTTAAAATTTTTCGGAGTTCTCGTTGAGCTCGCAGTTCATTTATAAGTTTTTAAACTAAGTTTATAAGTTTTTTTTTATTATTAAACATTACATTCTTCGAACTTACACCGCATAAAATGCATTAACAAAATGACAAAGTTTTTTAAATCAACAAATCTTAAGATTACGGGATGCATTGTTAAATGTTGCGATACTTTTTTTTGCCCACAAGGGTTGTTATTCTCGAACGTCACTTTTAGTGACGTTCTCTCGAACATCTAGCCGCTGCCTCGGCCATATGTCTAAAAGAGATACCATAAAAAAATAAAAATACATATAATGATTTTAATAAGTCCTGTTATACGATTTTATGGGTCCAGTTGGTAATTAGTAAAATAGATAAAGGACTGCGTTTCTTGCTTTTAAATCGCTAAGTTTGTTAATAAGTAACAAGCAGATTAAATTTAGTAAAGCTTAAATACCTTACGCTTCGCCAAATGGTAACAAACTGGAGAGTGTAAGTTAAAAATTATATCGTGTACTTTTATAATTCTCAATAACGTACTTTCATAATTTTTTTATATATATTTGTTATATTATTTCTTGAAAAATAATACATAGCGATAATATTCGGAGGCATAGTTTGAGACTAATAGATTTGATACTAATAGCCAAACAGCCAACTAACGCCTCTGATGTTAAAAATAAGAACTATAAAAGCAGTAGGATTTTATTAAGGGGGCAAATCAAGTAGCGGAGATTCAGTAGAAGCCCACAGAAGAAGTAAACACGTAAATGAAGAAAAGATGAAATAACAAGAATAATCCTGATGAGGACACTAAAATTTGTATGCGAATTCTTAAATTGCGCGGATTAAGAAGCAGTGGCATAGCGAGCACAACTTGCGTCCGAGGCACGATTTCTTTTTGGCCCCCCTCTGGAAAACATACAGTAATATAATATATACAATACACTCGTAATAAGAATATGATACAAATAATAATAAATACAGTATCTGCCTTAAAATACTCTGTAATATATACGAATAGTCACAATCTAACTATACTACCACAAAATAGTATGCATCTTTTTGGGATGACAGGCTCAAGTCAGGCTTTAAGTTTGAAATCAAAAAAAAAAAAAATCAAGACTAGAATGGATTCGGAAATGTGTTTACGACAGTGGAGAAATCAGACATACGATCATCTAGAATTAGTTAAAAATATATTATTTATTTTGCATATTTATATAATTGCTTTAAAAACATAAAGTTTTTAAACAATGAAGAAAGACATATATATATATTGTAAATAAGTAGATATATTTATTAATAATAATATTATGTTATAATGCAATTTATTACTTATGTATATATATTTTTCTTGCCTTTGATGAAGCAAATTTATCAGTTTCTTTATTTCAATTTTTTTCTCTTTCCACATTTAAGAATGCTAGAAGATCACTTAGAAGATCTTGTGGCTGATCGTAGATATGCCGAAATTAATTTTAATTTGCTGAACGAATGTTCACAGCTGGGAATTGACACTGAAATAGTAAGGCGTGTTTCAAGTCGACTCTCAGGTTTTGAAAAAAAAAATTCTCCATACGAGATTAGAAAGGTAAAAAGCTTTTAATGGTGTATTAGGTTCGATTTCTTCGCTGCTTTCTTCTGCGGCGTAAGTAACATTTTGCAGTCACGTATTTCGATACACAGTTCTGTTCTATTAAGATATGTATTGTTGCGTGCGCACGGGTTGGTAATGGATTAAATGCACAAGTTGACAAAAAAATTAATAAAATTTATGCTCATCCCAAGAAATAAGACAAAATACTGAAATTTACTCAGAGATATTCGTACAATAATATCTCACAGCAGTTATATTTTAAACTACTAAAATATAAACAGAACTCATATTCAAAGTACAAAGAAAGCTAATCCGATCTCACCGCGAATTCGCTACAATCAATACCAGCACTAAGTAAACAACTACAATTCGCTTAAAACAACTACTGAGTTGAGATGTTTTAATCCGGCTTTTATAAGCTTTTTAATCAAGTACGAGAACTTTCTGGTGTTTTCTTGATTTTTCTGGATAGCAAGAGAGTACAATTACGAGATATCTATTTATTAAATGCGCTTGCCCCTGTATTTTAACTTTTCCGGCGTAACTTTCTCTTCAAATAAGTCTCTTGCTGCAATGCACGGGGAAATGAAACAATTTAATTACAAGTCTATTAAATTGAAATTAAGATAATTTAATCATGTAAATCGTGTACTTATTTCCTGCTGTAGACGATCGGGGATGCTTTCTATAAGGCGAGATATTTCACTTTCTGCGGAAAGGCCAAAATCTCTAACCGTTTTTTCGGCAATTTTTCGGCGTCTTTTAATGTGGATTGTTGTATCGATATCCCACTTTTCACAAAGAAACTTAGTATTTTTTATTGCCTCTTCACATAACTCATCTCAAATGTCTGCAAGTTCAGTTGCTAACGATTCAAAATCATATAATGCTTCTCTAAAATTCATTTTAGGATCTTGTACTCTGAGCTGCACACGAACAGTTCTCCTCAAGAGTTCGTGCCAGAATGGACTTATAAGGTATTTCTCCCGCCTTTGTCGCATGCCTTCGTGGTGTAGTGGTCAGCATGCTCGAAGCGTAACCGAGAGGACCGTGGTTTGATTCCCGGCGAAGGCGTTGCTCATTTTTCATGTCTCCTGCTTCGAAATAACCTAATGTCTCTACAGACTTAGGTTATTGAAATTAAGATGCAGTGCATTTTGCAGTAAAATTATAGCTTCACTTTTGGTGTCATTTTGTGGTAGAACTGTCTTCCTCTAATTTTTCGAATAGTTCTACTAATTCTTCCAGCCCGTCGGCAGTAACAATAACCGCTTACGCTCTGGCACTCCATCTTGTTTCAGATTCATGTTCAACAGTTTTCTTTAAACCATTTTTTAATTCCCATCATAATGTTGAAACGTGAGAAAAAGAGCTATATGTTTTCAATTATTCCAAAACATGTCACAAAGACTGGATCTTGCTTAGCTGCAGTAACTCCTACTAAATTTAATAAATGGTATCACAGTTTACAAATAATGTTTCAATCCTTTTTTTCATAGTTCTTTGTTGAAAGTAGATATATGACCTGACATACGGCAGCGTTATCATAACATTTTGATCTGCGGTTTGTTAATGAAATATGAGCGGAATTTAATTTTTCTAAAATTGTATTTTCAATTAAGGCTGCATCTTTAACATGTATTTCAATAAATAAGAAAATTGATTCTTTGATAGAAATTTTTCTGCTGGTAAAATGAATACCTATGTAAAAACTTGCGACATTTGTTCTCGACGAAAGATATCAGGAGTCAAATCAAATAAAAGTCCGTAATATTTTTTATGTTACTTATTAGTTGATTATTACAGTTTGGCGGCCGAATTAATAATAGTTCAAGGTAGAAGGGCTTAAAATATAATAAAAGCCTAGACTGTATTGTTTGTTAGCGTTTCAAAATAACAAGCGTGAGCTGTACGTGCATTTGTTTAAAAAAATTAAAATATTTCATAATTGTAGAAAAATCAAGTGTTCAGGAAGAAAGAAGAAAGAGCGCTTTGCATACTGAGGCATTTTATTAATTTACTGAAAAAATATTGATAACATATTTTATCAAACAAATCAAGAAAGGAAATAATTAATTACATTACAATCATTATTAATTAAAAATTTATTTCCTAGAAATTGGTTAAAATAAATACCGAAATTTTCCGGAAAATCTTGTTTGCCTTCGGGATCATTTGGCCCCCCTCTGAGAGCGGCGCCCAGGTCATGCTAGACCCACTTGGCCCCCCTCTCGCTACGCCACTGTGAACAATGCTCAGCTTGAATTTAATGCCATTATATTTTTGCACTGAGCTGTTGTATTCCCGCCTGGTGCCGTCGCAAGGTTTCTGTCGCCTGTCCTAAATATGCGTAAATTTTATTATTTAATTACTTTCTAAAGATATTTTACGTTATATATTTGTATTAAACAGACTCTCTGGCTTGAGATAATACCGCCTAAGCTATTTGGCTGAATGATGGTGTCTCCGTCTCCCGTCAACTGTCAATTGTCATCACATAATTTTCTATTTTAATTACTTTCTGAATATTTGTTTATAAACGCATTTATTATTAATGAAATTTCATGTCGTTGATTACTGTCAGAGAAACGTCTGGTAGCACATATTAATCTGTCTTTAATATACATACATACATATTCTTTATAATAAAAGATACGTATGTATATGTTAAAGACAGATTAAGTTTGTATCAACTTAAAATCTTAAAATATCATTTTCTCAAATTTATTTATTTCAGTAAAAAAATAAAATGTGAATTATTTGTATAGTGTTTCTCGACATACAAAGTGCTTTTGATTTAAAAACAGCTTTCCATTCTGTTTCCTAATTATCTTGCAAGTAAAACCGTTTAAAAACACCTCTAATACGCCAATATTTCATTTTGAGATTTTAGCTGCTCAGCCTTGCAACTTGTCAACGTTAATGACGCCCCATTATGGTTTAAAGCAACGATAATGATAAACGTAAAAGAAGTATATTGCGTTAGTATGTTTCCGGGATAAGAAAATAACCTGTGACCTTAAGAGAGCCCCCCCCCTTTATTATCGGAGTGCACAGAAGCCTGGGTGAATTTTTAGCAGTTGTAACGAGTGAGCGTGAATAGTTTATTTCCGCGTCTTCGGAGAACTGCCATTTCACTCTGCTGTTTTTCTTTTTCTTTGTAAAGATATACGAAGTTCCTTTTTGCAGTATCTTGTTCTAAACTCTAATGAGTTTAAAGGGAAGCGGAGAATTTCTGTTTGGCTTCTTGAAAGAATCGGCAAAGTAAGCTGTCTTTCATATTTTATGTGAACGTAGGAAGAGTATTTCACCCGCTTACTAAGAAATTCTGCTGCTTTAAATTTTCTTCTAGCTGAGCTTCAAGAAATGTAGTTGCGCGGTGCATTTTTGGATCATTTTGTATATTTTATATGTTGATACCCTGAGATAGGTAATTTATGGTGCATAAATTAATTTATTAGGTAGCATAATGTAAAGTTTTAAAAGATGGTGAAACTGCAATTATGAACAGAAGTTTTACCGCTGTAAAGAGCAAGGATAAAATAATGGCTACCGCATCACTGTAAAGTAACTTCTTTGAAATTTATACTACTGAAAAAAGAAATTAAGATATGATTTTTTAAGTTCCTATGAAAGAAACATCATTTTCTCCCCAAGGAAAAAAATAAAATGCATAAAAATCTTGTATCTTGAGTTAGTATTTTTTCAGGAAAAATTTTTAAGAAATTTCAGGCGAAACTATATATTTATTTATTTTTGCTGGCTTTGGGGTTAATATTTTTCAGGAGTGAAATCAAACTCGATTTTACACCTGAATGCTAATTTAAAGTAAATACACAAAGTACGGACTAAACTTCCCTTCCTCTTTCAGTCTCAATCTTAGAAATTTCTGTTTACCTAGATTTACAAGTGTATCATAAAAAAACAAGACTTTCTGGTATCTTCCACGTTAAATGTACTGGTTTCAACGTTAAAAATACTGGTGGAATATCAGTTTTAATGTTAGATGTGTTTTCAAATTCAGAAGTTCCTCCATGCGGAAATAAAGAACTTCTTAGGTCATCATGAGTTTTCTAAGGTCGCCTTATTAAGCATAAGATGCTTTCATGTTATGCATGCTATTTCCATTCAGCAATTTAATTACTTTAGCTTATTTTTTCTCTAAATATAGTACTTTACCATTTGTAAAGGTTCTTTCATATGTAATAATAATTTCCATAAGCAATCTAAAATTTTCGATATCATTTAAACAAACTTTCTAATGTTCATGGCCTAGAAAAATTTTCCCCGGTAATGCAACAAATGCAGCTTAACTAATTCGAAAAAGCGATCTTTAATCGCCTATTCCAACAAAATTACTCCATTCGAATCACCTCAATCATCAGTCTTCATTAATTTTTACGAGGCATGTAAAGCTGAGATAGTTTATATTGATTTTGTTAAAAGCTGGGAGATGCATACACATATAAAGTGTTAATGCATTCGGAGTAGCCAAACTGAAAAACTGTCATAAAAAATTTACACTGATCTGGTGGTCCAACTTTAATACAAAATCTTTAAAGAAAAAGTAAAAAAAAAAAAAGGAAAGCTTTCCTCTAATAAACTGGCTATTGCAGTAAATTTTTAACCACAAGAACGACTACTATATCTTTTGAGTTAGGGGTTGAGAGCAAATTCAATTTTTGATGATTTCGATTTTAACGAATTTGATCTACATACTAAACAACTCCATATACACACTATTTATATGCCACTACTGCACTGCTATTATACGGCGTAACTGATGTTTATTTAACTGATATTTATTTAACTGCTAATTATTTAACTGCTATTTATTTGTAAATAGCGCAACTGCTATTAACCTATCACAATTAATTTAATGCAAGGCTTATTTAACAAATAATTATAATTCTCTTTTTAAACATCGCACACTGATTACTGAATAAAAGAGAGCAATTACGATGATTTTACTTAAAATGTAGAACGTGACATAAAAAAACAGACATTTTAACAGTATTTTTTTCATTTTCAGACCTCATTTTAGCCTTATTTTTAAATTCTGATTTCGGCTTTTTCAGCTGAAATAAAGCAGCCATTCGAAATGTACATGTGAGCTAAATTGGCAACGGATTTAAAACTGGGTTATACAGGCGGTTGTGGAAGCACTGGATTTTATGACGCATCAAAAGTCTTAAACATTAATTTAAATAAGTTTTTTTCCCAGCGTTATGGTACATATCAATAATGTTGCAGAAATCCACAGGATGGGAAACATCTTCGTTTGATTCTGACCTGAATATTTCTCTAGAAAATATCTGGCAGAGAGGGGGAAAATACTTCGGCTTATATCGAAGTGCATGTTTTACATCTTTGCATCTGAAGGCAAATAATTACTATACAGTACAAGAAGAAAAATAAATCCATCATATTTTTAGAAAGGGACTTGGCAGAATTAAATTAGATTTTCTAAAATGTTCTAAGACTGAGCAGATATAATAGTTCACAAATTGAACATTATCAGAGTACTTTGTATTGTATGATTAGCTTCCAGAAGCAAAATGGCACATTAAGAATATCATGCAGTGGGAGTATTACACTGCTTAATCCTACTTGCAAAATGTCGCAAAGAGAAGTTAATGCAAATAGCCCCATTCCTTACTGCATTTCTCACATTTGAGCTAATTACTTCTATAATATAAAACAACTAATTAAAGCATGGAAGAAATGAGGTACATATATTTATTCTAATAAACTCTGCTTTTGTTTCTAATTTTTAAAGGAAGCCTGTAAGAAGCTTTGACTCTTTAAGTATGTTTATTCAATGTGCAGCTGGGCCCTGGTTTGAGACGAAATCAGCCTCAACATTCCCGCCCGTAAAGCTCCATTTATGGCTATTTTTTACGGTTGCTTTTCCTACGCTAACGAGACTACGAAGCCGTTAAAATTAAGACAAGCTGTCCAATAGGCTGTAAAATTGAAGCCAAATAGTTATGATGCTACCTAAGAAATATTTAAAAGTTCTCTTCTTTTATTTTCTCCTCATCACGTTCTCCAAGAAGCAGCACTGAGGGCTCAATTAGCATTTCCTATTGGAGAGATGAGGATATATACAACACCTTTTTGACATTTATATAGAAAAACAGCCCAAGGCTTATAAATGATGGCCCACTTTTCGCAATGCACAGAAAGGAAGATCTGAATACGAGATAAGAAAATCTTTGAATCAACTCACAATTTAATTGGCTATAAATTAGTCAAGATACTGTTGTTTATAAAAGAATGCTTCTTCCTTCCAGATTAATCCATCTTTATTTTTAAAATGAAGTTCTTTACCTCCCATCTAAAATCGTTTTTCTGAATGAAAATTGGTTTAATTTATTTCACTTAATCTTTGATAACATGCACTTTAAAAGGACTGTTGCTCTAATTTATTTCTTAATGGTGATAACATGAAGTGAGCTTCAACAAAATTGCTGAATGTAGCACATTATTTTCGTACGTGAGAAGTACAGCTACACGATCATTAGTTACCATGATCAACTATCAAATGCCTTTTTTTATAAATATATTTAAAATATTAACAATCACATTGAGATATAAATCCCTTTTGGCTAAATGAGTTTCGGCTCTTTTATAAGGGTTCACGCAAGCTATGAAACTTTTCATTTTAACTATTTCTCGAGTATTCAGCCCCCTTTCTCTAAGGCTCTTGTGACGTTGGTTTGTCACTGAAGACTTAATACAAAGAGCATTCATCTACAATTATTTGATTGGTATAAGGCTATTTTACGAAAGTTGAAGGAAAAAAAAATTAGAGCTATCTTAATTAAATAGTCAGAGATTTACATACGACACCCCCCCCCCAAAAAAGAGGAAGAAAAGAGAACTAAATGATTAAATACCTCAGTTCGTATTTATTCTACGCATGGGGGAACCATAAAGGAAGTTATGCAGTTCATCCGTCGGAAACCAAGCCAAAATCTCCGTTGTTAGAGATTCGTGGCCTCAACTACTTTATTTTATGTTATATGTGTATTATGTTATATGTGATCTAAGGTGCAGCGCCTTTTTACCTTTCCAACATGACTTCAAGGCATATTTGAATAGCTTATAAGTTAGATACTGTACAGACTATGATAATTATGTAATATCAGTTTGCAGGAAGTCCTATTTTCATTATCTGATATTAAGTCAGGTAATATCTGTGGCAAAGAAATTGGATATAATTATAGTTTCCAATAACAACTGTCTTGTTCTCTTAAAACTGTCCATAAGCTCATTTTTATTTGGTAGAGAATATGACTGAATGGAAAAACGCTTTATTTTTTAATATATATATATATCAGTTATGTTCAGAAACATAAAAGCTTAAGATTGTTCTCTGCCTCATAAAAATATTTCAGTTTGTTTCTTTCTTCGCTTCGTTTTCAATTTTTTTCAATTTACCCGTACAGAAGAAGTGACACCGGAAACGTGATTTATGAGGATTAATGAGGAAAAGCGATAGTTTGGAGAATGGTGGATGAGAGAATAAATAAGACTATTTTTATATAGAAATTCATTCGAGACTAGAAATGGTAAACAATACGCTTGAGAAAGCTATCATTGTGAGAATGTTAGATCGAGGTTTTACTTCATTCATTAAGTCTTCCTCATCCATAAAACCGTACTATGGTACTCTTTTTGCATCATCAGAAGACAGAAAGCTGCTTTACTTTCGATTTATTATTCAGGAATTAAAGCAATTTCATGCAAAAGTAAAGAAAAAAGGTTATGAAAGTTTGAGATGTTACACAACTTATCAAAGTTAGTAACGCACATATTTAAAAAAGTTTCGTATTTTTAAACCGCTATCTATCCATTGTTTTCTCTAAATATATCTGAATCAGAATTTTACTTCTTTATTTTTTTTAAAAAAAAGGGTAGTCATAATATCTGAAGTTTAAATTGTTCCTTAAACTGATAGCAATTTAAAAAGAAGATTTTGACAAAAGACATAAATATTCAACTCATTCTTTTGTTGTACTCTTCATCTTGAATCTGTACTACTGGCTTACAAAAGTCAAAGACATGGATGAAACGCTTCATAGCAACTTTCTGTCACGAAGAAGTAGTTTTACGTTTGATTTAGATTGTCACTCAGACAATATGCCCATAAAAGAGTACTAAAATTTACAACTTTTCTTTAATCTTCGTGGGATAAGCATTCTTCAGTGGTTAGTACAGATTGTGGACAACAGCACACAACATTCTGTGTGAACGAAGTGTTTATTTGATGGTTATTTTATTGATCTATGTATTGTCTGAAATATGCCAGTTTTCTTTTATGTTGGTTTGCTAACATTAAAATCCGAATTCGAGACGACGATAAAGATTTTTCTTTTTTCTTTTCCCGCAGAGGTTTAGCGAGCTCCTTTTCGTGCAATGAATACAGATGAAATATCACTCTCAGCATACTGATGTGTTGTTGATGTCGCAATCGGAGGCAGGTGTGATTAGACAGCTGATTAGAATCGATATTACGGACGGATTCATTTTCCAAATGTGACAGACAATTTGTTGGATTAAAATAATAGGTACGTTAAGAGCCAGTCATTAGCACGCAATTTAACTACTCGCCATGAAAAGTTTTGAAAAGAAAGCTTAAGCACACTAAATTAGCATTATTTTAACATATTTTGCAATTAGACAATGAAATGCAAACAATTCAAATCTTTCAGGGTAACAATAACATAATCACAAAGAAAATTGCGTTTATGCAATTGAAAAACTATGTGATTCACGATACTAAAATTTTATCATTTCCAGATTTTTTCCCCTCGTTAAAATTTTTGAAAATACGTAATATTTTATTTGTGCTATAAGGTATTCCTCCCGCCTTCTTGGCATGCCTTGCGTGGTGTTGTGGTCAGCACGCTCGGCGACTCTTCGAGAGGTCCGTGGTTCCAGTCCCGGCCAGGGCATTGCTCATTTCTTCAGTTTCCTGACATTTAAAAATGCCTAATGTCTCTAACAAAAAGCTGGTGGATGATGATTCTCCACCATCAAAATTTGGCGACTGGGTCTCCTAATCCCCAGTCGCCCTTTAAAAGAGGGAGTATATAAAGTATTTATCCCGCCTTGGCGTGCCTTCATGGTGTAGTGGTCAGCACGCTCGTCGTGTATTCGAGAGGTCCGTGGTTCGAGTCCCGGCGAGGGCATTGCTCATTTTTCAAGTATCCTGCTTTAAAAAAATACCTAATGTCACTACAGTGCAATACATGGTGTGCGTTTTTCCTTTTTGGTGAATGTTTGTCAAACTCTAACTTAACTGCGTATCATATTTTGGTCAATTTCTTATGAAATCATTACTGGATCATTTTCATTTAAGGAAATGAGTTATTTTGATTTTACTGTTTTACATCTCATTGCTCCTTATATGATGACAAATTATCCTGACGGATTTCTGGCTATGTTCATTTTTAACGCAAAACAACTGATCGTCATATTTCTGCAACATGAAATACAGAATGATAAATCGAAGACAGAAATAAGACAATGCAACAATCTAAAGGAAGCAACAACTTGACTTCCTCCAAATTATTTCACTTTTCTTGCCCACATCACGATATTTTGGAATTTCCTCCGAGACATATTTCCTCAGGGGAGCTACAACAGGGGATCTACCAACTACAGTATTTGAAAGGAAGCTACAAATAAACGGTTACCACATGGTTGGTTTTTTGCATGAGCAATGTTTTATTATCCATCGTATTTTAAGTGCTCAATGCAGTGTATGTCAGTATTAGAAATCGTAAAACATTCATTGCTTAAAAACTTAAAAGAACATAAAACAGCAGCAGCATCATGTTCTGTAGTCATTCCTATAGCAAATAAATTGCGTCATTACTTAATATATGTGCAATAAAAGTAATTATAAATGTCAACAATTATTTAATAACAGCTGCTGGAATATGTACGATTACTTGAATTTCTTTAATAATTATTTAATTACTACAGATATGCCCTTTTGTAAAGCTGGTCAGCCTTCAAAGTTTAGTAAAAGACAAAGCCTAGTACTTGCAACCATATCTTAGTTATATTCTTCTAAAACTCTAAAAACTTTAATTTAACGCTAATTCAATCCTTACTCTGTAGAGACATTAGGTTTATTTCAAGCAGGAGGAATGAAAAATGAGCAGTGCCCTCGCCGACCCTCGAACCACGGACCTCTCGAATACGCGCCGAGTGTGTTGACCATTACACTACGAAGGCATGCTAAAAGGGAGGGAGAAATACCTTATATACTCCCTCTTTTAAAGAGCAGCTGGGGGATTAGGGGACCCAATCGCCAAATCTTGGTGCTGGAGAATCATCATACATCACCTTTTTTAGTTCGGGCGCCACTGTAGAGCCATTAGCCTATTTTGAACCAAGCGCACATGAAAAATGAGCAATGCCTTTGCCGGGACTCGAAACACAGACCTCTCGTATACGTACTGAGTGTACTGGCACCAGGAAGGCATGCTAAGAAGGCGGGAAAAATACCTTATAAGATCCGTTTTAAATTTCAAACCGCTTGTATAAATGGCAAAAAATATATATGATTAAGGATTTTCTGCCTTTTCTAGCATATTAGGTTGTTGGGAATAATATAGCTTCTTGTTGTTCCCATGCACATCTTCTACCTTCATTACTCTGTCAAAAAGTTAATAATCTACTTCTATTTGATTCAGATATAAGTGTAGATTCGACATAAAAAAACTAACAGTACTGTTATTGGAGATATTGAAGCAACCAAAATCATAGTGAGTTGCCTAAATTTGGAGAATTAGTTTCGAAGGTTTGAATAAAACGTATTTCTTCAGCTGTAGGAGGGAAAAGGATGAAGGAAAAGCCTGTGCTCCTGGCAAAAATCATAGATTAAAAAACTTGAGAAGTTTAAAACTAACGAAAGAAACAAAGTTCTTGACAGCATCTGTTGACAAAATATAAAAAAAATTCTGAAATAATTTACTTAAAAGTTGAAGACGAGTTAAAACTGGGATCATTAATTAGAACTGAAAGATTTTATGAATGTGAAATGATTGTAGAAAATTTAATTCGCCATCGAAAGATTTTCTGTGAATAATTTTATCGACAGAAAGCTATTTCCTCTTTTCATTCCTGCAGCTAATGAAGAAGGTTATATTCAAACCTTTGAAACTACTCGTCCAGTAAATTTATGCAGTTCATACGGATTCTTGTTGCTTCAGTATCTCCAACATCTGTTCCTGAGTATGTTATTTTTGTTAACATTATTACTATAATTTCAGTGATGAATCCTCGGATCACCACGACACGAGGTGGTGCAAGTACCTTAAGATACGTACATTGTTGGTCATTAAAAATGCAAAATAATGGAGTTATACAAACCGTAGACTTCGACATGACTTGAAAATGATTAGTAACGATGCCAGGAACGCGATCTAGAAGCATTATAAAAGTGGAGAAGGACAGGCATCTCTAAGTGTTCGAATTTTGTGTTTATGCGGGAAGCTTCAGCTTGTTTTGCCAAGAAATTCACAGTTATTCTAGAAAGTTTTTGAGTTTGAATAACTTGCAGAGATTGCGGATTATCCTTCCAAAAAATCTGTGTTGTTGGGGAAATCAAGTTTACAGGGATGTGAAAATGGAATCCGTGGCTGCAGGAGGAAAGGGACGACTGACGGAAATAATTGCACTAGCCTCGTCATGCCACCCAATGAGAAAACAGACACGTTGTGCACATGGTAATGCTCAATTACATAGTAACATTAAGAGTTCTGGCACTAGAGTTAGTGTCCGTTGTACAACAACCTGTGTCAGCACGTACTGGCTGACGTTGTCTTCAGAGGAGGGGGATTTTTTCAAGGTGTCCATTGCTGCTATTTCCGTTGCTTCTACACTGCAGGCATATGCGGCTGCAATTGTGTGTTGAACGCCGAATATGTACAAAAAATTATATGAAGTTGTCTTTTCAGACGAAGTCATGACAGTTATAGTCATGACAGCTAAAAAATAACTTTTCGTGTTCTGCAGATCTCCTTAACACCTGCTATGCAACCTCATCGTAGAGGGTATGTCAGGGGGCAGAATGGGTGAAGTACGTCGGAATCCTAGCTACTAGTAGGACCTCACTTAGTGCCACTAGTCCTTAGTGCCAGTGGCTTGTAGATAAGCTTTCTGGAAAGCTGACTGTGGAGCTTCAGTTTGTGTACAGACCTGGTTAGGTCTGAAAGTCATTACAGTATAACCAGTTAATTCATAGCGCGTAGAATCCCTTCAGGGGATCACCTTCTTTATGAAGGTGCCACTATTCCCGAGCCGCAATGATCGTGCCTCTTTTCCTTTTCCCTTTCTCTTAGATTACATTTCTGCTTCTCTTTGCCCCTTGTGGTTTCATTTTATAGAGGATGGGCTTATGGTTTGAAGAAGTTACAATTCTTTTGTCTGTGGCTTACCATGCTGCTTTGCTTTGCTGCTTTGCTTTTTACCAGTACATTGCTTTGGACTCTGCTTCAGTCAGAATGGAGACCTGTCTCCGCTACTGTCAATTGACTGGGCACTAGTCCAAAGTGCCAGTGGTTTAGCCCAGTGGTTAGCTCTGGCGCAGGGACTTGTATCCCTTTGTTAGACTCCGTACTGAGTGAGCCATTGAGTCCGAACCTTCTACCAACTCAAAAATTTCTCTTCTACAAAATTCAGAACAACGCTTCATCTAAAATGTCGCCTCCTGATAAACCTAGAACAAGTGGAAATGCAGAAGATTTTTAGTCAATAGTAAATGAAATGGAGAACTACAAAGAATGTTGCCGTTGTAGTTCTCCATTTCCTCTGTCATTAATGTCATGAATTACATGACATCTGCCATTGGAGACCTGAAAAACATCAAGAGACTCTGCAATGGTGCCTTCTTAGTTCAAATAGTAAGTGCTCAACAGTACATTTCGCTTTTAAATGTTGCAGTTTTTGGAACCACGAAAATTAACATCTCTTCCCACGAGGCGTAGTATCGGAACATGATATCCTTTCAGTAACAGGGGAAAACATGTTTGAAGAAACTCACCGTGTCTACCATGCGAAAAGAATAAAAATTAAACGAGACGGGGAATTTATCAATTCAAAGCACATAATCTTATCATTTAGCACTTCAGATATGCCAGAAGTCAATAAAGCTGGCTATCTACCAAATGATGTTATGTATGGTCCAATCGAAAGCGATATTTTCAATTTCAGAGATTGGGCATTCGAAAACCTCATGCTTTGGCCTCCTCATGTGCACAAAATACTCGCAGCTGGATACGAGAGCGGTAATTGTAATACGATTCCTAGAGTAAACTGCAAAGAAGGTCATCTAACATATGGGCGAAATTTAAGACAGAAAAAGAAATCCGGCCTCTCAAAATAACCAGAAATGTGCGATATATAGAGGATAATGAATAACATTCAGCCACATTCAAATACGTCCTATGCCACTGCTGTAAAACCAGTAAAGTCAAACGCCTTTACAAAGATTTGTTAGCGCATGCCAAAAAGAAAGCACGCAAGCGTCATTTAAAAACACTACTTTATCTGAAACCAGAAATAGAATTTCAACAGAAAACTGGGACAACAGAATCTGGGAAAATTATGAAACAAAGTAAGCATCCGAAACACAGAGATATCATTCAAAGCTTCTCTGAGGGTATGTTATTTGATGAACTAGACTCTATGGATGTTGAATATACTGAGAATATGGAAGTTGAAGAAGGTTTGGAAATACCCCAAAAAATCTCCTTCGATAGCATCGGCGACATAAGCAACAGTATTGGCGACACAAGTACTCAGGATGGCTACCCTAATATCTTGAAACTGCCGTAGTTTCCGCCAATATTTCGATAATATCAAGAATCTGATTGATGTTCATCATCATGCCCTCGCCTGAACTCGAACCACGAATCTCTCGAATACGCGTCGAACATGCTGACCACTACACCACAAAGACATGCGAAGAAGGCGGGAGAAATGCTTTATAAGATTAGATTAAGTTGTGAAATCTAGAACTACTTCTTGCCTTTCGAATTATTGTTAAATTTACCTTTAAGGTCTCACCGCAAATAATCAGTGTTTCTTGTGAGCACGAAGTCCGTGCCCCCCCTTTCTGTTAAAGAGTTGTGATAAATAAAAAGGGCATTTTACACCCTTTCTCTTTTGTGTTACTCTTCACACCTGTGCGAGAAGTCGCCAGATTAAACTTTGACATCTAGACACTTCGCATGATAGCCAAGAACACAAGATCTTGTAGAATAAATTAACACATGTAGAAGGAGCATATTTTCCAAATTGCCTGGAGAAAAGCTTTTTTGACCCCCTATACTAAAGCAAGGCAAGGACCCAAAACACCCTACTAGTTAGACCCAACCGCCCTTACCAGCGGCCACTGGAAAGTTTTCAAAAAAGAATAATTAACTGCTGCCTTATGTATGATCTAGAGCAAAATGGTCTCCTTTCTGTCTATCAAAGTGGTTTCCAAAGAAGTCAATCAACCACTGATAGCGTCTTGTTTTTAAAGACAGCCATTTGCAATGCCTTTGTAAAAAGGAACCGCACAGTTTTTCCTTTTCACAAAGGCATTCCAAACAGCTGTCTCCCAAAACAAAATATTATCAGTAGTTGATGGACCTTTTTCGAAAGCTATTTTGACAAGGGCTTACCATAAGACCTAGGAATAATGTACAAGACTTATAAGCACCTGTGCGGAAACTTGCCAATATTTATGCGAAACTTTCTGAGGACAGAACTTTCAAAGTAAAGTTAGGTTCTCTGATGCCTGATAATTTGATTGGAGAAGAGAGTGTGCTACAGGGATATGTGTCGAATGTTAAACATTTTAGCCTCAAAATTAATTCCGTTTAAAAATGAACTTCCCTCAACAGTTAAGTGGAGCATTATTTGTTGATGATCTCCAGGTATGCTGCCAAGGCGGTGATATGTGCTTCATAAAAAGACAGTTCTCAAATCGTCTTCAATAGGATAGTGATTAGATCACTTGTGTCCATTTTTGTCGCAAGAGAAACTTAGATCCTCATCCAGAGTTCGTCTAGACTCTAGAGAGATACTTGATCCTGGTGTTATCAGAAGTAAAATTTCTTCGCCTTATATTTGACAGAAAACTGAGAATAAAAGTGTAATGTATTCAGCATGATACAGTATTTTTGAGAATATTCAATTGCACAATGCTTGCTGTATTTTTTCTGCTGCAATTATTGCTATTCATCAAGCGCTTTTATTTAATTAAAAAAAGAAATTTAATTTTTAAATTAAGAAATTCGTTATTTACTCTGTCTCACTGAGTGCACTCAAATCGCTAAAATCTGGAGGTCATTCATGAAATCTTGTGCTGACTGAGATCATTAACCTACATTTAGATATTAAGTCCCGATGTTCTACATTGTTGTATTATTGACCATGTTGGTAGAAGAGGCATTGAGCTTGCAGATTTTGCTACCAAATCTGTTGATGCAATATAGTATATACCTGAGATCCCTTCTACAGGCATCATAACATATGTAAAGCAGCATTTTTTTAAATAGCAACATTACCAATATTTAGAAAGAAATAAAAAGTTGCCGTGAACTTAGCCTAAAATCAAGTACTTAGTCACGAACAAAAATCGAAATGAAGTTCTGACACGCTTATTGATTGGACACTCCCGGATAACTCATAAGCACCTGTTAAAAGGAAAGAATAGCCTAATCTGGGCGAACTGTAATGCTACATTATTTGTTGCTACATTATTTATTAATATTTTAATTGACTTTCCAAATTTTTAATTTCTTAGGTTTAAACATTTTAGCACGTTTAATCCATCTCTGTGTCAGTTAATAGAAATTAGTTCTCATTTTAATCTATTCCACTTTTTAAAAGATGCAGGCTTTTAATATATACTGTAAAACTTAAAATGTCACAGTTATATTTTGTAATAACAGAGAGTAAAGATTTTCTAACATTGAGACTTTAAGATAGTACTAATTGTTTTTAATTACTATACTAGATTATTTGAGTTTCTTCTCTGTATTATCTTTACTTTTAGGTTAGGTTAGGTTATTCAAATATGGCAAAGCACACGAGGGCTATCTGCCTAAAGGGAGGGATGCCTTCGTGGAGGACTTTCTAAGGGAAACTGGCTCGTATACACGTTACACATGGGGAAAAGCATGAAAACGCCCATGCAGCCAGCCCGTTCGCGGGATTCGAACCTCGGACCGAACTACCAGTGTTCAGCGTCTTTACCGCTCGGCCGCTGGTGGGCATTTTTACTTTTAGACTTCAGAATTTTTCGATTCCAGCTCGTTCTTTCTTTTATCATGGCTATACATTTTAAAGCTTCATTTGCTCTTACCATACATTTGGCACATGATGACCAGGCAGGTTATGCGGAATAAAACACCCCCCCCCCCATTCTTCAAGTCGAATGGAGCTGATTTTTTGATCATTTCTCCAATGTAACTTTTAATATTTATGTAATAGGTATTGCTTTGATATCTTTTGTTCTTTATGGGTTTGAATAGCCAATAGTATAATTTATTCATAGTATGATTAACAATGCTTAAATTAAAAAATGTATGGGAAAAATCTGACTAGAAATGAGATCTCGGATAAACCCTGATGCAAATGTAATTATAATACTTTTCTCGGTATACCGATTTCAAAATTTATCAACCAAGTTTTTAAGAAATAGGAATGATGCGATCATTTTTTAAATAGGTAAAAAACATTTTACTAATAACGTGCAAAAATTAACAAAATATAAGGGATTAAGATAATTTTACGGTACTGAGGAAATAACTTATTATTCGCAGCAGCTGAAAATGAAAACAAATACCCTATTGTAATGAATGAGAAGGACCGCCAAGAACTTACTGGGCAAATATGTTTATGTTTTACTCAGGAAATTAGTTCCACCTCCCATTTAAAGTAGGATTTCAAGTCTCGCTCGCGACAAACTTCCATAATACAAACTTCGCCCACTTTCTTTGCTTTCGATATTGTTGTCCCTAGATGGCTGCTGGGTTAAAATACTGTTTGCAATCCATTCAAAATAACCTTCTGTGATTTTGCTTTATGAGAGTGAAGATTCTGGCATATTTTGTCGCAAAAATTAATGCAAGCTGATATAAAATTTCCAAGACTAACATCTGCCGATAGCGTGAAATCCTAACAACTTTGAACTTCATAAAATTAAATTTAACTGCGTATATTGGTTAAATTTCTTACATACTGAAGTAAGAAATTTAAATTCCAGAAATATATATATATATATACTTACTCTTTGAGTATTCTTTTTCATGCTTCCATTTACTACATCAATCTAATTCAGTTTTGTTAAACATATAAAATATTTTATATTTCTTCGTAAATTAATATTAAATTATCGTTCAAAGACTATTGAGTGTATTAAACATATTCTTTACAAACATTTCAATGTTAAATTACAGCCATTTTAATCATTTCAAATATTCTATTAGTGTTTATTTATTTGCAAGAGATTAGGAACAAAACATGTCTGCTTTGATATAAATTTCGCTTTTCTTCGAAATGCTTTTCGTTTACATCACAAATTAAATATGACCGGAGAACTGGGCCATGCATGTGAACATCATCGCTCATGTGCATCGTGGTAAGAAAAGGTTAAAAAGCCTAAGACCCACTGTTCTACTCTGTACTTTAAAGCGTAACTTTCCAGTATTTGAAGGATTTTTAATTTACTTAATAAGTTTCATTATTAGTTTTAGATTTCAAGAATTCAAGAGTTTAATCGTTCTGAAGATTTCTGTTGTTAAAAATTGTTCGAAACTGTATTCTAACTATGATAATGTATATCAGAAAAGATTGCGAAAAGAATAACAAGAAATTGGAAAATGCCCTTTTTTTAATTAGACGTTTGCCAGTTTTACACGCTGACTGTCATTATTAATTGCCTTGCAATATATTTTTTTCTCAGTCATCGTAATGGACACTAAGGAATTTCTTTACGCGTAAAATACCTTTCTGTGTTTCCAGTAAGGTAAGAGAGATTTCATTTACATTCATGTATATAAAGAATTTTTTTTTTTAAAGAAAGTGTTAAGTTTTGCTCATAAAGCTGTAAATGTAGAAGTATTTATCTTTACTAAATGAACAAGACAAATAATAATGATAATAAAATCTCCTGCAGCTCAATTTAAACTTTGTATTTTCAGATTACTCTGCAATCTTTCAAGTACTTTTTATATCAGACCTCTATAAAAGTTCTCATTTTTACATTTTTAAATAGAGCTTCATATGCACTTGCCCGCAACCGTTTGCTAATAATAGAAGGGTTATACCAAATAGGTATCCTGGGATCATAAATCAATTAAGCTATTGCTCTGTCCGTATAAATAAAATTCTGTCATAATTAGATTTCTTCTTGGATTATCAAATTTATTAGTTGTTAAATTACCAAATTTATTTAAAACTTCCATGCTTAAATAGTAATCTTTCTAGTCTTCAAACTAAAGAGAATGCCAGTGCGTAGTAAATGAAGGAGATACATCAGAGCTACGCATTTTTTTTTCTAAAGTACAGATATCTAATTCAAATCTCTTCAAAATTGCTACCATCACAAACATTATAAATCTTGAATCAGAATTTTTCATCACTTTTATCACTATTAGAAGAAGAAGAAAGTATGCACCAGTTTCATTTGTGTCATGCAAATTTATAGTTTCTTTCCCATTACAGAGCTGTAAAGTAAAATTGCATGTATGCATCCTTATGTTAAAGTTACTCATTTCTCTCAAAATTCCTAAGAATTATGAGCTGGTAATATTTACTTCAGTTGGTTACCTTTTTTTATTTTCGATTTGATGATTTTCAACCTTTTAGAAGGATATCTTGAAAAAATTCACCGATGATATACTGATGTAACGTAGCAATGAGATTCAAATCAGTGTTTCTAAAACTGTTGTATGCATTGTTGACTCTCAGCGGGATATACGAACAGCTCTGAAAAGAAAATCATTTCGCGTTCTTTTTTCCGTTATATTAAAAAAAATCAGATTTTAACAAATAGGCTGTTTTAAAGTTTAATATGGTTTATCAATTAAGATTCTCGATGCAGATGACCCAAGTCGAGCAGCAAAACATTTTATAGGTATTAGATGAACCTGCATTTAAATTAACATGCAAACGTTACATATCTTCTGTATATTTAAAAAGCAAAAAAAAATATGTAATGTAATTCTATGAAAATACTTAATGTTTTAGTTATATATGTCATGAATTAAGCGCATTTCTTCTTAAACCAATCAGATTAAAAAGTAAGAAAATAATATTCTTAAGAACTGTATCGATTGCTTTTAAACAGCTTAGCTTGTTAATTCATAACACGCAGATTAAGTATGAAAAATTAATTTCTTACATTTTTCCGAATGGCAATACATTCGAATGAAAAGCGAAAGTACGCAAAATCGGGTTTCGTGACTAATAGCCCCTCTAGACTTTCTGTTTTCTATCTCTCTTTTCTTTCTCTTTTTTTAAGGAGTTCTGAAGGTATAAATTTTAGAATTATGTAAAAAGGATTTTATGGGCGTCACTTCGAGGCATCTAATCTTCTTCATTCATTTCCCAGTTATTTCAATTGGATGATCCATATTGCAATCTATCAGCTACCTGCAGAGATTTTTTTCCTTGCAAAGCAAAAGTAGAGAAGAGTACTTTTATTCTTGGTTTAACGTTACTTTCCCAATCACCTACAATAGTAGTAGCGAGTTTACCCATATTTTTTTTCAATTTTCATTTCTCATCTTCACAAATGATAGAGCGGGAAGTTCTTAAAAAGTTCTTCTGTCCCTTAAAAACACATTGATAGTCAATACGAATATATCTTAAATTTAACATATCCTACTCGCCTGAAAGGCAAACACGAATCCTTAACTAAAGCTACAGGTAGTGAATTTGTTGAGGAGCCTTTGGAAGTTAAATCTTCTTCACTTAACCTGCGTATTAACAAAAATAGTAATTCAGAGTAACAAGCTTGCTTCAGATTACTTGATTTCAGAATTTTCTTATCCCAGTTATGAGGCAGATAGGAATTCAAGTAATACGGGTTTATCTGCTTTTGATATTGCGAAATGACTTTTCAATATTTTAGAATGAAGAAAGCTTATTTTAATGTTCAGGTAGAAAACCCACTCCAAAGTTTACTTAACGTAACAGATATTATTGTTACACATTAATGAAAACCCAGTCTCACATGAATACGAAAATGGAAGAGGGATTATGAATCCTTTGATGGCACTGTCAGTGATAGTATTAGCTTCGCGCTTTGCTGTTGTGGTGATGAAAACTGAATGTACAAAGCTAAGACTATTTAAACTCGAAACTCTAGACTAGATTCAGTGTAAATAATTCATAGAAATGACGTAAAGCCAATGGGTAATAAATTCAAGAAGTAAATATCATTACGTCTGCCTCTGAACGGTGTAAACTACGGTCTTGTGATGAAACCCTCAAGCTTCATTTTCGAGAAAAAACCAACAAATATCTTTTGGATAAAAAAATTAAATGTTTTCTCAAATCGCTTGTGCCATCAAGTTTGTTGTTGGAAAGTTGTGTCAAATGCTGTGGGCACAAGCTCTCGCTCAAGAATATTGAGAATTCATTATCTCTCAATTTCAGAATTAAGATAAAATATTTTGTTAAAAAAATTATCTTCGTGTTCATTTTGAAAGAAAATCTAGAATAAAAGATAATTGTGGTTTTCTGTGGATGTTTTACATCAAAATTATATTTACGTTTTATTTTTTTTAACTAATCTAATATTTATCTGATCATTTACAGTATGTCTCTTAACTCTGTAAAATTTGACACTCACCTAAAAATTACATAGGTAATCCGGTACTAATTAGATTGCAATATTAAACTGAAAATTTTACGTTAAATAAATTTTTAAGTTTATCGATAATTTCAGTTCAAGTTGGCTTACATCTTTTGCATATGCATCATGTACATTTAAAGAGGTATCGACAATACTTTTAATATGCCACTTAATTCACAGATTGCCATTTAGGATATCAAATTTTGATATTTCTTATTTGATGAACTTTAACGTTCAACTAACGTATTGGTTCAGTTCTTGTCTGAAGTCTTGAAGCGTAAACTGTTGTGGTCTTTGCAACACTAATCAGTTTGTACAAAGCTTTAAATCTAGTAAAATCCTGACTATCCGGTGCAAATAGGAATGAATGGCGATCGGATAGCTGGAACTATCGTTAAATATGGAATTATCGAAGATCGGTTTTTGTAGAAGAACCGTTAAACAAAAATTAGAAACTCTATTAGGCAGTTACTATATTGAATGAACTTTTAAATCAGTACGTAAAATTATGCGTATAGGATACCGAATTTCTTTTCTAAGAAAATTAAGACAGATGCATTGAGAAACACACTGCTCTATAAAAGTTGTATAATGGAAAAGAAATACATTCTAATGGATGCAAGAGAAAATGATAATGTACGTTCTTTGGTTCAACAAGTAATTTTTCTAAAAAGTTTAGTTTTGGTGGTTTTGGTCAGCTGGAAATAATTCAATATGCTGTTCAATGACTGCGACTTAACATTTGGAAGTAAACTGGACAACGTAGCTTAAGTAAACACGCATTGCAATAATAATATTAATTTTGTTATATAAACTTCAGCTTTTATGGTATGTCGAATAAAACGAAATGCCGAGTAAATGACACTAGAAATTTTAATATAGGATAATGATGAATTAATTTGTTTTCATCTTTGAATGTATGTCAATTTTGCTAGAAATGTCTTTTTTGTACAGTAAATGTACGGTGAGAGTATTCGCCAAACAAAACGCAAATCAAAATCCAAAGAACAGTACTAGCTGTATTTAGAACTGTTTGATAGAATCGTAGTAATGCGTGGAATTCTGAATGTTTTCTTATTTTGCCGTAAATTTATAAAATAATGAAACTGAAACCAAGCAGAAAAATTAAATAAATAAAAATAAAGATGACTCGAAATGAATGAAGTTTAAATCAAAGTCAGAAGTCATTGTAAGAAATTATCAGTTTTAAGTAAGGAGAGTTATCTTTAAGAAGAAATAATATACGTTTCCTTGTTTTACGTCAAAACTTAATTTCTAAAATTACAAATGCCAAAGACCCATGGAAGGTTATTAGAAACAGTGAATAAAAATAAATGAAATTATAATTAATAAAACCATAAACAATGAACAATTGAATTAAACGTAAAAAAGCAAAAATAAATATCGGTATTAAGTTAAATTAATGATAATGATAAATTTTCTGATATTGCGCATCAGCTATAAAAAATGTACTGGAGATAATTTAATTTCGGTCTTCGACTAGAATTACGATTTCGCTCAAAATCTGAGAAGAACCGAGCCACTGATGAGTTGCAATTGAATTTGAGCCCTATCCTACGTGTTATGAGAAGTGAAAAATAGAGGAATAAATAAATTAATACATAAAAGTCTAGAATAAATAAGAAACTGTAAGCAGCATCTAAAAGAAAGATTTTTCAGGCTATTAAAAAATGGCATGTAATACAACAAAAAATACACGAAGATAAAACAGTCCAATAATGATAATTGCACCTTTAAAAAAATCCTCCAAACGTTAATGGACCTGCCTCTTTTAAACGCATTATTGTACTCCCTTTCAAAAACCTCGCTATTATTTTTCGATCGTCAGAAAGGTTTGCCATAGGTTACTGTAAAAGAAGCAAGAGGTGTTTGCCTAAGGAGAGGGATGTTTTTATGGAAGATTCCTTAAGGAAAAATTACTCGATTTCCGTTATGCTGGGAAGACCACGAAAACCATTGCAGGTAAGCTCTTTGCTGGGATTACAGCACTCTAACTGTCCGGCCTCGTCAGAATGGAAGTTTAGAATAAGGTTTAGGATAGTTAGTAAATGATATTAAAATGTTTATAAAATTGTTGCTAAACGCTGTTATTTTTAAATTATTAAAAACGATTCTATAATAATATTTCTACCCCTCATCTTTATATTTAAAACGAAAGAACTGAGTACTGTGCTTAATTATTTCAATCAATAACTCATGAAAAGAATATATTTCGAAAAAAAAAATTCCCTCCCCCCGAACCATCCTAGCTACTCTTCTCTAAGCAATCGCTAATGTTTTCTTTCGCACCTAGAAAATTTCCATAACACACAGTAATCTGAATAACATATTAAGTTTTCATTCATTAACACAATTATTTCAAAGCATTACCACTATCAGCATGCCAATGTTATCTTTATTAATCTTGCTTAAAATGCGTTTGTATTTAAATTTCCAGATTATTAATAGTCTTTGTCCACAGCGTTTAAAGTAATATTTTAAGAACTTTGTATTTTAATACAGAATTAATAATTATGGTAAAGCACTTAGGACCGCCTGCTTTAACAGGAACATGTTTCTTTAGGATTTTCTGAGAGGAAATGGCCTTCTTTATGTTGCATATTGAAAAGAATCGAAATTCACATTCTCAGTACGAAACCTCAAATAATCTACTCGAGTTTTGGAGTGTTTTCTATTCTATGAGTGGTAATAATTTTATATCCAATTGAACTTGTATTTAGCGTTTTTAATGCTTTTTTAAATATTTTTTATATTCCGAATAAAATAGAAAATTTATGTCTGACCACTTTCTTATATTCCTTTGTCGTTTTAATTTGATACTTGTGTCACATTTTTATTTGGCTGGGAAGTAATTAAATAAGCAAAAGAAACACACCTCTTAGAACATTTCTTTTCATTAAAAGGTAATTTCTTAACTACAAAAGCCTTTCCTTCTAGTTTATTGCTTTTCTAATGCAGCAACTTTCTTTTTAGCTGCAAAATTTATCAGTTTGACAATTCAGTCATTTAACGCTAATAAATAAGTTAAAAAAGAAGAAGAATGAGCCTCATGAATATGCCTCATGAGCCTTAAGTTGATTCGCAAGAGCAGTTACACAGACCTAAAACTCATATATAAAGCTAAATTTATTATCAAGAGTTAGACCAGCTAAGAAACTCTAAGCCCAAGATCCAACTTTGAGCTTCTCTCAAATTTCCATAGTTTCTGTTTCAAAGAAAAATTTGCTTATATGCTATCTAGCTATCGACGTGTAACATATACCTTAGGAACTTTTACAGTAAGCTTATCATTAACAAAATTAGATTAAAGAGTTTATTATTATTATTATTGCATTAAATCAGGTGTAGAGCACATAGCGTGTCCCTAACACAAAGTAAAATAAATTATCACCATAAAAGTTTGAATCAGTAACATATTAATATTGGTAATTCTGCATAGTTATTCAAGTTATTTAAAAGTAAAAAGAAGGATTCTGAGCAAACTATTTCAGTACCGCAAAGGGATATTTTACTGACGAATTGAAGACCAGGAAAGGCAATATAAGTGAAACGATAAAAAATTATTCGATAAAAATAAAAAGCTTTAAAGTCGGGCCTTTTTATTTATTAGCATTTTAGAGTCATAAAAAAATAAAAATAAAAAAAGGCCTTCCCATCCCCCAATTATCTTAATATATTTTAAAATATAGGCAAACGGACATTTATGCTTTTTAAATATGTTTAAAAGTTCTCGATTTCTGTTTTATGTGTTATAAACTACATTACCGATTGTTTTAAAGCATATGTTATCTCCTTCACAAGGGACAAAAATTGTTGCTATAGACGTTGAAAGCAGGTGCTGCCGCATCAAAGAAAAAAGAAGTTTCTGTATCTATATATTTTTTCAACTGTAGCTCTGCGCAAATTAATTTCAAACTATTTTCATACCATATATTTTATTCTTATTTATTTACTTATTAAAGAAATTTCTTCAACGGTAATGTTTTTAGCAGACAATAGTCAAAAGAAATGCATAGGCAACAACAATATTTTGGATGTAATCGTTTATACTTCTTTGAAACAATAATAACATATTTCGAACTTTTAATATTTCTTTGAAACAATAATAACATGCTTTGAACTTTTAATATTTTTTTGAGATAGTAATAATATATTTCGAACTTTTAATATTTCTTTGAAACAATAATAACATACTTCGAACTTTTAATATTTCTTTGAAACAATAATAACATATTTTGAACTTTTAATATATCTGATTAATAAAAGCATTGTCGATCCATAAATGAAATTATTTATTCATAATTCGTCAATTTGTAAATAAGCATAGTTAGACACATTTCATTCTTCTGCTAAAATATCGCTGAATAAAAAGCATCGCTGCGTCCGAGACGAACTTCCAGAAATTACTTATTGATATAATGTAAAGTGACTTTTATTCCCTGGGGGGAAATAAAACTCGACAGCGCTTATGAGTTCTATTAGGCAATAGGGAGATGGGAAGCGTGAAAGGGGGATGCCATACAAATTAAGATCGGATTTTCCTCTTCACGCTCACCCTTTGAATCGATGAGTTTCGATTCGGTATTTAGTTTGACTGTCCAATAACAGAGTCGAAACGTGCCTGATTCGTTTCATCGCTACGATCACCCGTTTTCATTTTCTCTGAGCAACTAGAGGGCGGAAATGACGATTTGAACGGGGACCGACAGTTACCCAATGGGAGTCGACATAACAAGCCGTGACCACGCCCATTCAAGGAGGCACCGAACTGGTTACGGAACACAGCGCCTCATCTAGTTCAGGGCGGTCACTCGACGTCTCCAATTAATTAAGGATCATTTGCGAAGAACGAACCACCGATAGCGGGATGGGCGAAGAGAAGCAGTAGCCAGAATTCTTCAGACGTTTCGAGCAAGGGAGGTTTTGTTTGTTTTCTCTCGTCTGTCCCGCGCGCGCCGAAGCCCGAGACTGCTGCGAAGCAAGGAATAAGCAGACACGGCCTTCAGTCTGTTCCGCGGCGCAACTCATCAGTAGAATGGCAAGATACGCGAAATGTGTGGCAACTTTTATTTCGCTTTTGGCTGGATAAACAAATTAATTTTTACATTTGACTAACTATCGGAATCAATATGAAATTCAAATATGTGGTTCTTGGAACTATGAAAAATAAAATTTTAAGAAGAGAAATATTCTAAGGAGAGCGAGTAGTCTTTAATCAAGTGACAATGCTATGAGGAAGCTAAGACACTTAATTCGCTTACGAAATGTATATCATTAGTTGCATGTGGAATAGTTATATCCTATTTTCTGTTTGTGAAATTCAAGAAAGCTTCATGACTTTACTTTCGATTTTGCAGATTTTATGAAGCAGTGTATTGTGTCTTGATATCAAGAGCTTTCTACTCACCTTCAATTTAATATTTCGTCTCACATTTGGTACGACGCATGGAAACTGAAAATTCTAGACTTCCGACGCCGGATCAGGAGAAGAAATCAGAAATGTCAACTCTGTTAAAAGGAGCAAATGTGAAGAGTATTAAATTGAACGATATCGATCGCAAAACCGAACTGTTGGCAAGTAAAAGAGAAACGACAGAGCTCATATCCAATTTTTCTGTTGCGTCTTTACTCGCAGGAACTAAAACAAGTTCACCAAGACCAACATTATGGACACCAACAGATTTCTATGCAAATGCCCTACAAGACCCGTCTAACGTACTGTCCGGACATGATTCCAATCTGAGTCCAAGTCTTAAACCATATGACTGTGGCGATACATTGATGCCGATTAACGGTTCTGATTTGTATCTGATGGACAGGATCTTAGATGCCAGGCCGAGATCACACGCTCCACACTCCCGGTTCCTAAGTCCACATCATTCGAGGCTTCCTCAACAAATTCAGCCCGTATGGACTGCAGCTGGACCCCACGTGGTGAGTCAGAGGCCTCTTGTTCAAGGTTCGCCAGCTACTGGATCACAATGGGCTGCTGCCATTTCACTTCAGGCCGCTGGTGCCCGAGGTAAGTGCAAAGTATATTTTATTCATTCCACGTGGGAGAAGCATATGTTAATTTACATATTTTCTCGATACTGAACATGTTTCATAAAATACGTGTACGCCCAAGTGATAAGCTTTAAGTATATTCTATATATGTTTTACTTAATTAAGAACAGGTAATTAAAAATGCTGGGCATGTAAAGTGAAATATCCTAATTTATATAGCTCAAATATTTTGTAAGATGCATTCGTGAATGTCATTGAATCAAATAATTTGATGTCACATGAACCCTGAATAGCGTTTTTGAATAAAATTGTTTGCATGAATTATTTTATATTGCTCGCTCTTTAAGAAGGAAGCACAAATAAATCTGTTCTAAGAAAATTAAGAAAACTCACTCAGAAGTACGCTTTCTTAAAATGTAACTTAAAATTTAATAGTTTCATTGGATTGTTGCATAAAATGTGTCAACATTGTACGTGTTCTCTAAATGCAAGCGAGAGATGTTATAGATATTATACAGCAAAGAAAAAGGTTCTTCTATGAAATAAAAGGAGTATTCTTTTATATTGAAAAGCCAGTGAAACAAAACTTGTAAATCTAAATAATTCAATAAAGTATGACAAAATTACATGCCAGCTCGATCCAAAAAGAACGGGCTGATTAAACAATATATAATCAAGACAAATTAAACTAAGAAATAAGACGTAATTCATTAGATGATGCTGATTCAACAAAGAGCTCTGTGCATCTTTAGAAGTGATGTTTCGGAAGTCTCTGCTCTTTCAAGAATAAAAACTGAGGCAGATCACCCCTGAAAAATGCACTGATTCCCCCCCCCCACACATGCTCAATTAGTGTGCTCAATTTTTCCTAGTTTCAAAATTTGAATAAATATCATCAGGATAAAGAACAACGCAGAAAGTAAATGAGGTAAAATGATTTCATAATCAAATAACATTATAGTAGTTATAAAAATGAAATAAATAAAATTAGCAACATTAAAAAATCCAGTATCTATATGTGCTGTAGCTTAAGATTGCATAGTTATGACTTTACGTATAAAATGCTTTCTACTTAGCATATAGTTTTGCTCATTTGAAGAAAGGCAGTAAATACTTAACCATCATGATAGTCACATATTTTAAGAAACATGTTAATATGTAGCAATAAGTAAGCTGACCCTGCCAATCTTTTACTAAAATAACTCAAACTACTACAGTGTCTTAAAATTATTATTATAGGCTATATTTTGTCTTTTCACGTCATGTTCTCCAATAGTAATGAAATATCGGTATTTGCTTTCATATTGGAAAATACAACAAAAGTAAATCAACAGGAACCCGGAGTATTGAATAGGCAAGTTTTAAAAGGATAATTTACTTTATCATGAAATTCAGCAATCATGTAACATGTAAAAAATCTGTTATTAGTAATGTATCCTTTGAACTTTCTTGAATAACACAAATTACTCGATATAAAGAAAAAAAATTTGATAAAAAAATTCAAGAAATTTCGTGTTAAATATTTTCAGAAATCAAACTTTCTCAAAGAAAATTTAATAAAGTAATTTAACTAGATATAACTTGTTAAAATGCTGAAAAGTTTTTCTTTATTCCATCTTAAAAAGCCTAAATTTTCGTAACTTGCTATCATGTGATTAAATGTTAGTCGTTCAAACCTCTTCGTCGCGTAAAGTTTCCATAACAGTTTATCAAAGTGAGGTATTATCAAAGTGAGGTATACATTAAGCACATTTACAAATTTACCGATTCATTTTGATTCTTCTATTTTTAAGAAATAAATTCATGTAATATTTCAAAACATAGCTGAATTTGACTCCTTTTTTAGGTATATTATTATAATTAATTTTCTGAATCTATTTCAATAAACTAGTTTATTTTATTATTTAAAAAATCTCGAAAAATACTCGCACTAACAGATGATGATATGGAGCTGAACAAAATTTACCTTTCCAAAACATCATGTGTTGAATATGTTCTTATATAAAACTGAACTTTATATTCCATCAACTATGGAGAGGTTTTTCTTGTAAATATTTATCACTTGATATTTATTGCAAGTTGTTTTCCTGTTTTTACTGCCTATGCTGTAATAAGAGTTCAGATATGAAAGTTACAACACAGTTTGTTAGCCTAAATTTATGTACACTCAGTCTACATTATTAAACTAGCTCTTTTAATATATTATGTAAATTGTCGACAAACTACAATTTTAATCTGAATGCAGTTCTAACTGAGTGATTAAAAATATGATTTAGTAAGACACATGTTCTTTCATTACTTATCATACACATTACGAAGTAAATTACATTTTAAATTAAATTTCTTTTGTGCTCAGTATTTATTTTGAATTCAGTATTAGTTTATTCTCATTAAGCTTTTTATTAGCGAAGTGTTTTGATTACGTTTAGTTAATGATGGTATTTAGAATGATTTAAATAGTTATTTTTTTAAATATCTCACATGCTTGAAGTACCAGTGCTCGAGATCAGCTATAAAGGTTTTGACAGTAGTATAATTCGATGACATTTCCAATCAAATTGAGTGAAAACTTTTTTTTTAATATAAACCCAGCAAATGTCAGTGCAATGCATTTAACCTTTAAAATAAAACGTACTTATACGAAAAGGAAGGAGAAGCGGGTTCCCATCATAATCCAGGAAATGACTATACTTATTTTAAACTCATAAGAGTAGAGTAAAAGAAATAAAACAGAATCCTAATAATAATAAAACTAGAGAAATGTATGTTAAAATCTTAGAGATGACTATATCAGAGGTATGAAATTTTAATCAGAGGTATCGATGAATCGAAAGATTTTCCCCAAACCCATAATAGTATAAGTTTTTTAATCTGAATCATTTTATTTAAGAAACAAATTATAAAACTGAGAAAAATCCCTGAAAAGATTTATGAAAAATATTATAATTTTTTAACATTTATTAATGTCAAAAATCTCCTACTATTATATATTCATTACCTTTTCGAATAATGATGACCAAGATTTTGGGGGGAATACTTCAGCTTCATAGTTGAGACTAAAGAGACTTCCATTGGCATCTACATTTTTCCAGTTTGCAAAGAAATTAAGAAGTAGCCTGAATAAATATAGTCTTTTTTTTATTCACATATTAGTTAAAATATTTTGTGTGCACGTCACTTTCATATGACGGTTCAGTAGCTTTTGCTCAAATTAATACTTATTTCTTACCATCATATTCACTATGATGAGACAATGTTTTATCTCTAATTTCTCTGCGTGTGAAGAGATAGCTTATTACCATATAGTCCTAGGACATAGCCATTATAAAATAATTACGCAAAATTTCGAAATTTCAGTAATACGTTAAATTTTGTTTATTAAATTCTCCCCCCCCCTCTCTGCTTAAGTTTACATTGCTCGTTGTTGCATTTTAACACAGCTGAATTACTTCTTAAAAGGATTACAATTTAAACAAAACTGTAACTTTAACCCATCAAAATGATATTAATTATTTGTTTTTAGGCAATTATATTTTAATATTCTGGGAAATTGGATTGCAGTGTGAAGAAAATCCAAATAAGTTTACTATTCTTTGTTTATTTATTTCATGCACCTTAGAGCTACTGTTGTAAACTGTCATCAGCATTAATTCGTTTACGTGTTTGCATGCTATTCCTAAATTCTTCATTCCCAAAATTTAAAGCTTAGTATTCAGCTTTAAAATTTCGATTCGGCAGTGAAAGTGGGATTTTATTTCATAGGAATAGTGCAACATAAAATCAGAAAAAACTTTAGATAAACATCATTACTGTACTTTATAAGACGGTTAATTAACTGAAATGCATTTTCATCTGTTTAGTTAGTGACTACTACCTTTAACATTATTTTAATGAAAACACATTAAATAGTCATGCATGTAAACTGCCGATGAGGAATAAAAATTACATTTTAGTAATTTTTTTTAATTTATAAATATTGCTCATTTGTAATAAACCATCGCCACATAAAGGGTACAGGCAGTAGTTACAGTGCTGTAATTGAGGCATTACTTATACACGTCACGAAAGGTTTTATACCTGATCGACTGATTTTACTATACTATGTGTGACATATTTTAACGAGTTTATTTGTATGCAGTCGAACTTCCCATTAGCTGACATTTACAGAGCCAACGATTTTATCCGATACTAGAGAGTATCCTCTAAATGGGAGTGCACTGGCTTTCTATTTCAAGATTTCAGGAATTATCTGTTGATGCGAAATGTTTTCGAAATTAAAGAATCCGTTAACAGAGATTCGACTGCATTTCAAAATCATGGAACAAATGCTTAAATGCCTAGTGTAGATCTGAGAAAGCTATTCAAATACACACTTTGCAATCGAAAGTTAATATTTTTCAGAAATAATTTACTAATTAGGAACTTAATAACTTCTGTTAGATTTTCCATAGTTTGAAATAAACTGCATAATGCTAGATTAAAATTTTAATTTAATAAATATTAAATTTTAAGATTAATATATTTACCAGCTCTTATATAGATTATATATAATGGTCCTTAATACAATGTTTCAAATGCAAAAAGAAATCCTAAGTTGTGTTTCAAAACAGCAGCTAAGTTTTATGGGATTTCTATTATTATTGCTTAGTTTGCTCTTCAGAGAATCTGCACTGAAAGCCACGCGTGCGTTTGAAAAATAAATAAATAATAAGTTGATGCTTAGAGAGAGTCTTAAAAATAAGAAGACTCGGGATAAAATCACACATTTAATTATGGTCTCCGTTTTCACGGATGCACTCAAGTTTACCTTTTTAATCTAGCATAAAAACTGAATTTCTTAATTTAATTTTATATGTAATATTACATAGTGTTTAAGAATTGACAGATAGAATAGAGCATATAACTTCAGAGACCTCATTTTTGTAAATTTTGGAAAATCAAGTAAGTTTCGAACAAAAATCCGAAAAGCAATCTTCAATTTCATCTAACAGGTTAACACAAATGATAGGCAAATATGCAGTCGTTATTTTTTTATTGAACGCCTGACTTATTTTTTTAAATCTCTCCTTTTGTCAAATTTTCGAGAATCAAAAATTAAAAGGAAAATATAACTTACGTATAAATATTATAATATCCATCTAACGTGATTAATTATGGATGTAAAAAGGAAATTTCGTGGTACATTTGCCCTTTTTTTGTATCTAGTTAAGCTCTACGTGTAACTTTTAATCCCTGTAAAAAAAAAAGGTGTGTCTGTTGTTGAGGTTGCTCAAATGTTCGAATGATGGCAAAGACTGTGCACCCTTTTCAATCGGATTCGTTTTTTCATATCACCAGAATCTTGCCTGCAATTAAAATTATGTGTGACTAGCTTTCTGCAAAATTATTAAGACAATGATAACTTGATTAGAGACTTATATTTTGCGTATATCTATAGAAAGCTACCTTAAACATGTTTATTTCCTTTTCATTCCGAATTTGATACATTTTCTATTAACATTTCCATCTTTATGGTGTGGAAGATCAAAATCCACGTCTCACAATTATTATTATTCGTGACTTAATGCTAGAGATAGAACAAATTCTAAGTTCTCTCGAATTCGAATCCTAAATGATTCTCAAATCTTTCCATCCTCGAATTTCTTGAACCTTTTGTATAAGAATAATACTAAGAAGGAGGGGGTACTTTTAAATTCAAAAAAAATTTGAAGTCTGGGTTTAAAGTATAGCAAATTTAAGACAGGTTTTTAAAGATCCATTTACATTAAATGGAAGATTACGGCAATGTGAAATTTAAAGTCAGGGAAAAAAAAGCAGTTTAGTTTGATGATGATTTTGAATAAAACTCTATCGAATCGATTTCGAGAGCTATTTGAAACGAACCCCTTTTCTTCAGGAGAAATAAAAATATGGATTGTAAAACACGAATGTTGTATTTTTTACCTAATATTAAATCCATTTACATTTATTTCAAAGGCTTAAAAAAAAAACTTGGAAAATGTAACAAATGAAATTATGTAACTAAAACTCTTAAAACTTGAGACTCATTTTCTCAATATAATTTGACAAAAAATATTTGAGTAATAGCTGGCATTTTTTAATTTATAACTAATTTTTCTCAAATTAAAGTTATTGTAGAGGGATAAAAATCCTTTCAAAAATTAACATAAGCAAACGCGAAACATGCAATTTTAGATTCTCTCCAGGGGCACTTACGATAGCCATAAAAGGTGATTCTGGCGATCCAGGTCCACTGAAGTTGATTATTCGTGTATTTTCTTAATAAATGTTTCTATTAAACTTAATGAAATTAATCTTAAAGTTTTCATCCAGAATGTTGAACAGTTTTAGGATCGGATTTGAAAGCTTCGAATGACCAAAAAAAAGATGAATATTCGGATTTCGGATCTCGAGTATTTTACAGAATCCAAGGGATTCGAATATCTCTTCTCTGCTTCATACTTATTTTTTCTTACTTCATATTTAGAATTGGCATTCACTGTAATCCGATTAAAGAGAAATATTTTCTCGGCATCTCTATCGTTGAATTTAAAAGGGAAGCTTTAAAATTTAGATTGGCCGGAAGAGAATTGCATTTGCTGATTAGGATGCATTTGCTGATTGATTGCATATATATTACGACTTCACAGTAAGGCGTTCGACGCATTCTGTTCTTTCAAAAAATAGAGTAGTTCTGAAAGATTGCGCATTTAGTTAAATGTTTTCGAATTTTCCTGAAGCAGAACACAGAGCCGGGACATATATATGTTCATTTTCTACTTTTCATAGTATAGCCAATGTCTCTAGACATTAATGGAGTATTTAATTTGATAATCTTTACCCTCCCATAAGCAAATTATTATATAGTAAGAAATATTTCGAAAGCGGTAGAAAGAGAAAAAGGTTGTTAGGGAAGAAATAGAACGCGGAAACTGACTTAATAAACACCTGAGTTGTGGTTAATTATGCATTTTTTTTTGTCACAGATGAGGTTGTAATAGCACTGATTTTATTGGACTAAAAATTCAAACAAGAAAAATTTCCATAGGAATTTATCTCTTTTTCACTCTTATATAAATGTTAACAACATAAAGTATTGCATAAATAATCGATGAAAGCAATTATCAGAAAATGACATCCATCAGAAATTTGAAAGTTACATTATTTTTGTTTAGAAGTGCGCATTATTTGCTTTAGGAATGCAAATACATATCATCTCAAAAACAGTTAGTTTTAAAGATTAAACTTAAAAATTTTTATATATACATACATGCGTATCAAATAATTAATTTTAAAAAAACATTTTTCTTACATAGTTAGCAATCCTAGACAAAAAATGGCTACTGAAAATAAAATTAAAAAATTAAAATCGCATTTAATACAAGGAAAAAGAGAAAGTTTGGCTTTCCTCGGTCTTCGGAAGTAGCAGATTTATTTATGTAATAAATATATGTGCCAAATTTAAACCAAATTTAAGGCAGACACAGCGTAAGTTTTATATAAATAGGATAATAATAATATATATAATAGGATTCTAGCATATAGTTTTATATAATAGGATTCTAGCATATAGTTTTATATAATAGGATTCTAGCAGCTTAAGTTGTTGTCGCATATTAGAAAACTAAGCTCAAGTAATTATAAATTTTGAAGTTCCTAAAATACGATTAAGAATTCACTATTCTTCAAAACGCATTTCATTTTTTAACTGTTTCTCCTTCTAATAAAACTGAACTACTTATTTCTTATAATGCATTTTAAATAATAATTTGAAGCTAAAAATTAAACAAAAAGTTCATAAATTGCTTTAGAAGAAATTGCTTAAAATTCAGAACCATAAAAGAATTTTAACACAGATAAAAAGGATTTCGTGCCAAAAGCAACACAAAGCACAGAAAAGTTTCAGTTTGCATATCGCGATCAGAAAAATAAGATTAATCAAGAAAAATCTTATCATTTTTTCAGTTTGATTAATTTTGGGTCTTCAGTTTAGTTCTAAATCAAATTGAATTCTGCATAATTGCAGTAAATCGAGAACCTTCTCTCTTCGCAGAAATCTAATTTTGCCAACAAGCAAGTACAAATATTTCAGCAACTTTGTCAAGTCTTTTTTTAAAACTATATTTCAGTTACGTAGCTTATGGATGTTATTTCTCTTTAGAGTTTTTAATTCTCGGTTTTCTTTAAAACTTGCCATAAAAAAAATTGAGGATAATTTCTTTCTGCGGTCCAAGTCAGATTTTTAGTGCAGAACAATTCCTCTGCAAATGGGCATAACATTTAAGTTTTTCAATCCAGTACTTAAATCAAATGAAAAATGAGTCTCACAGCTCTTCGGTTTGTAGTACCTCTTGTTTGCTGCTAAGATACTCGTTCGTTCGTTCGTTACGGAGAGACGGGGACGCCCTAACTTTACCATTATGGTTATACGGGCATGGTCCCACGCCCTCCTCCTGGTTTTTCATATCAGCTCCACCACAGCCAAGGGAGCGGACAAGCCAGTACCAGTACGGTCCCTGTCGAGCCTGATCCCATCCTAGGTACAATACCCGGGTTCTAGTCCTGTGAAGAATAAGGTACAATAGTACCTGATATTTTACCCCCGTGGTTGAGACTGTCTAAGTACAGATCCTAGCCAGTACTTCCCAGGAATTCTCCTGAGTCAACCCCCGGGGGACGCTGCTAAGATACTGTGAAATATGAGTTCTAAAGGTCTAGAAGGCATAAGAACTGTCAGATAATTTTATTAAATCTACGCAGCTGTTTCTTAACCAGGGCCAACGCCAGATCCGGTGCCACCAGTGCTGCTGGAACGGGCAGCAGAAGTTAAAGATGGCAAACCCTTCAGAATTTTTAAAGACATGGCCGGTAGAATTTAAGAGCTACAGAGATAGCACTGAGGGGAAAAAAGTCTAGCACATGTAAAAGACTGTCAAATTTTAGATTTCTTAACAACATTCATATATTTTATACGGCAGAAACTCGAAGTTTATTTTTGAAACTGAAATCCACAAAAGTTTTTTTATAGAAAATAATGAATTAGGATGAATACTTGATTGGTTTTTGCTTTTTAGCGACTAAGCATGATGAAGTTTTTTCCATAAAACAAAAACCTCCAAGGCATTATGAGCGTGGTTTCTGAAACAAAACAAAATGTACTCGTATTTAGATGCAAAGTTTGCCTTAAATTCTAAATCCTACAAGTTTCTTATAATCTTAAGTAGAAAAAGAACACATTAATTGATCTGGAATTTTATTATTCAATGGTAGGGAATTTATAATTACATGTGAAAGTATGCAAAGTTTATAAAGAAGTCGAATATGATTGTCCCTGAGTAATAGGATATTCATTTATAACGGGCTAAACTAAATTGGGAAACTCCTTTTAATTTCATACCTGAAGATTATTCAGAGTAATGCATTCATTAATTCATTATCCGTTGTTAAAACAAACAAATAAAAAATAATAATAATATCATTCATCTAGCTTTTCATCCGTCCTCCAAATCAGTTTTGTACCTTACAGGTTATTTCGTAGAAGGTAATGCGTTTAAACACTATTTCGATTATTACTTATGAACAAATAGTCTTTGCATTGCGATAAAAATTATCACAGTTATCATACGATAAGTAATTTACTCTTTTTAAGCAAAATAATTGAATTGTTCACGACGTACTATAGTCTGACGAAGAAACCTAAAAACTACTTTTACGCTGAGCTAAATCATCTCTCAAATATTTAAAATCAACCATTTGTTTCAAAGGGGTTTGTTATAAGACACTTTTTTAAATGTCTTTAATGCACTCTTCTACTAATTTATATCGGTCACAACAGGTATTTATTTATTTGTCGTTAGATAAAAAGTTGCTTCACTGCGTGTTTGGTTTCATCTATACTTATTTTGTTATTTTTTATTTATATCATTTTAAAATAAATGTTTCAAAGAAGGTAAACATGAATATGTTTCTAAAAGAATTTTCTGTTGTTCAATATAAAAAAAAAACTTATTCATTAGTTCAGCCTGATATCAGAAATGACTCCATCTATACTCGATTAAATACTGATAACAAAATTGATAACCGGGCTATATATTTGTGCCTATATCCTTCTAACAACTAGCGAAACGACTAAAACTCTAGATGTATTACTTAAGACCGTAAGATCTCCTAGTCTCTTTCCTGGATCCTTTCCTAGACCCTAGATCTCCTAGTTCCTTTTCGAGTCTCCTAGTCTCTTCTTCGAGTCTCCTGGTCTCTTCTAGATCTCCTAGTCTGTTCCTTCATGCGACGTGAAACCCTGTAGCTTGAATTTAATGAGTTTTTAAATAATATCTTTTAATGAATTTCCTTTCCCCTTCAAAACCTTAGCAAGAGGTGTATTTAATCAAAAATCAAAAATTTAATTCATTTTACTTAATTTACATTAATTTTATAACTTTTACCATAGCAGATTTTAAACTGTGTTGCAGATTTGAATATCGAAACTCTCTTTGATTCAAGACTTCTGTAGTTCAAGGTTACTCAATTATTCAAAAAACAAGCTGTCCTTGTCTTCCTACTTTTCACCTTAAAGCATTTTACACCACCCAAAACTTTACTCATATATTGCAGCTGCTGCAAATATTTATTTTTATTTTGAGAAGCAGATTTAGACAGAAATAAACGAGTAACTAAACGAAAACACATCCATACAATTTGTACCTCTTTCATCTTCATAAGCCGTATTTCATTTGCGGTATCTTTCTGTTTAGCATCTCGGGCATGTGTATTTCTATTTGCTTGAGTATAAGCAGATAATTATGTAGCAGCTGAAAATGCGCTTTAGTGATTTATTTGAGCTCTGGGCGGCTAAGACGTAACACAGATATTTTTCTTTGTATGTCAAAAGCGGTAACTGTGCTGTTTCCTTAGCTGAAATCTATCAAAAACACATTAAATAACTGCATTTTTCAAAGAGAGCAGATACGATGAAATTCACAAAGCACGCTTTCTCTGTACTTACACTCATATTTTATCTCAAAAATATGTTGCTATAATAGTTTTGTCACTATTTTAATTTTTAACTTTTAATTTTAAGCTGCATGTAATTTTCACACTAGGGAAAAAAGATTTTAAATCACCAGAAAAATTTTGTACCGTTATAAATTTTGAAATGCGATTTGGGGATCATGGAATAAAACTTCATTAATAAAATAAATAAAAGATTGAAATAAATAAAAGATAAAGGAAATAAAAGATTATTATTTTTTATGTTTTACTAGCGCACAAAACAGTATAAAATAATTCAAAATGCTTTTCGTAATTTGTGCTATATTATGATATCTTTTTCTTTTATTTAATAACACACGTTACGCATAAAACACATTTTAAACAATAACGTATGTAAAACTTGCATTAATGGAAATGTCGTAAGAAGTATTTCAGCCCTACATAATGAAAAAAAATCTTAGCATCTAACGTTATTGTGCCAGTGGGATTACACTGAACTTTCAGTTAGCTGTTTATAAATAATTACTTATATGTTTGTTGAGTGTATAGAGAGGGAGAGAGAGAAAGGCAAAGAGAAAAAGGGGCACGATATATAAACTCTATCGATACATATTTAGATACAAATACGTTGATAATTCTCTTGTATGCAACATATTTTAGCAAAAATATTGACAGTTTTAAGTGCAATCAGTTACTTACAATTGTAAAGAAGTCAGTTAAAAAAATGAAATGGGACCAAAAATGAATTTTAAGACTTTAAGCTAGAATTATACCGGTCTGTGACAAATACAAACATAAAGCAAGCTTTTAAGGTCAAAGAGCGTTTTTTAAAGCATGTTGCGTGGAACTTTAGGCTCAGCAGTGTCAATGGGCTCAGCAAGAGACATTCTGTTTAAAGAGATATCCTGAACTTAATGTTCCAAATAGTATTATTATTTTCTATTTCAATATACATTTTCCGCCATACGTTTTGAATTCTTTTCTGTTGCATTTTCATTGGGATTTTTTCATCTTATTTGACCATTGATGTTCGTTGTGGATAAACTGTTTGCGTCAGATTCCTTACACAGACCTAATGTATGATTTTATTATTTTTTACGGTCATTACTACGATCTATGATTACTACTATGATGTTAGGATTTTACTTCGTAATAGTACTTTATATTATCTGACACTTCAATTATCTTTCCAACTTTAACAATTAAATATATATAAACTCTTTCTGAATTAGGTTTTCTGAATTAGTAAGTGGAATACAAAAGTTATATCTTAAATATAATTTTAAGAGGAAGCATACCTGCATCAAAGATTATGCCAAAATTCAGTTACATCAGTCCTGGTAAGTGTAAGTAAGAAATCCTACATGCTCCCAAACATTTGTTAAAAACATTTAAACATGTGAAATGGAGGTCTTTAAATTATATAGATACAATGAAAGATTATCCATCTTTATTTGTTATTCATTTGCGATACTTAAAGAAGACTTATTCCTCAAGAAACAGAGTCTTGAAGAAAACTACCAGTATTTAGGTCGCTTTAAGAACTTGGTCACTACTTGCTAAGTAGCCATCCTATTGGCATGGTAGTAAAGGAACTGGCTATCGTAGCTTTAGTTCGAGAAGTAGAAAAAACACGAATGTTTGATTTCTGTCTTTCTCCCTTCTACCACACGTAATATTGGTCTATTCCACTGCATTGCACCCTGGGCAACGCTCTCCGTGATGAGACAGTTAAATAACAGATGGAATCTGCCAATCCCGACCAATGCTTGAAGAGCGAGTGCCCGACATCTGGAAGTATTCATCAGGCTAGTTGATTGCATTAATTGAAATTTACATTTCGGTTTCTGGGTATATTTTTAATATATCTGAGTGTGCAAAGTAGAAATTTCGTATTGATAGCGAATCATTTTAGTAGAAGTGTGTTTAAATTTCGCTATCGCTTTAATCCAGACGTTGGTAATACAAAGGCTTTTGATTTTGCATTAAGTTTATTACTGACTAAGACGGAACGCATTTTGATAGACTCAAAATGGGAAATACTCAAGCAGCTGTTGTCACAGTAAATTTTTCTTCAATAAAGAGGGAATAAACTTCGCTTGTATTACGATAAATCTTAAAGCGAAATCGGCTCTCTTTTCAGATTTCTTCTACCCTTCAGAACTTTTAGAATATTTCACAAAAACTTAAAACAGCTCTATTAGGTTAAGTAAAACAAAACTTTCTCTATTGTTTGTTTAGTCGATTAAGGCAAAGCATATGCGAGTTATGTGTTTTAAAGCGGGAACGGCTTCATGCAGGATTTTCTAAGGGAAACTGGTTCATCTTACTTCGTTAAATCTGTTATATATTTGGAATATGATTTAAAGCACCCACGAGAAATAACTTTACGCATTCCTTTAAAAATACTCTTCACCGCTGAAACCCAAAGATGTAAAATTAATTTCTCATGCCTCCTTCTTCCCTTCAAATATAAATTTAAAATTCTACTTTAAGAATAAAAGCAACATTTGTCAGTTAGCAAGGGTTCCTAAATTAAAAGTAACTGTGCTTACAAACCTACTTTAGAAAGTTTACTTCCTTCTTGTACAAACGAAGAGGTAAAATTATTAAACAGTACTTGTTGTTTTTAAAGCATTAAACTGGAGCTTTTTTTGCCTCTTCCAAACGCCTAATGGAACGATACTGAAGAAATATTTCTCGACAAAAATTTCATTTCTTTTCTTCAGCTTTACTAGATCAAAAAGCCTGTTTCTTTTTCCATGTAAAGATAAAGCAGGCTGTGTTTTGAAGGAATTTATGTGTAATTATAGGAATCTATATTCAAGTATTCTAACTCACTAGAGCATTGTAAACTAAACAAGCATAAACTTGCATTACGATAGTAGCGTCTCTCATTTATGAACTGTTCATTTTAATCTATATTACGTTTAATTAAGCGCACAGTTCTCAATATCATTAAAATGTAATTTTTAATTGTGTCCATTAATAAATATTTTTTTTCATTTAGGTAGAAGTAAAAGAAATTTCACAAAACTCTATGTTAACGAGCAGGCATCATAACAGCTTCTCATTTGAATGTTCATAGATTTTAATGTGAAGCATCTGCGTTCTATATAACAATTCATATTTTTAAATTATAAGTTTAATTTAGAAGCTTTTGAAATAATTTTTGAATTTTAAAAACATACAATTTAAGCAATCAATATAAACTGATATTTTTAAAACATCCCTCTAATTTAAGGTCCTGATGCTTAGTTACAAGTTGACAAAACTGCAAATTTTAAATTTTAAACTGGACAATATGACGAGTACAAGAGACTGATTGCTAGTCCGAACTATAGGGTATGGGATCGACTACTGCGTAAGGTATGGTTGTGTTTGTAAGTCCTTCCCCTCTTTTAGCGGGTGCGGTACCAGTCTACCCTTGCAGTATACCCGTGCAGCTTTCTCAGTGATGAAAGTGAGGCTATACGTTTGGTAAGTTTGGATTTTCCTAACGAATGCCTTCGAGCAAGCGTCTGGCCATTGAGGGAGAGAAATAAGTATACTATTGGAAAACATTTACGATAATCTAAAATTGACGTACGGCTTCATTTAAAACCTGAGGTGTTTGTTCTGCTCAACCTAAGCGTTCAAGCGAAAAGAAATTTTAAATGTGTTTCTATAGCTGTTCCATACAAATTCTTTCAAGATCATATTTAGAATGAAAGGAGAGAATACTGAGAAACAGCAAGTAATCCGATGACACACCCCTGCACGATTAATAATAATTATTTGTTGCGGCATACAAATATAAATGGAATTTCGGTGAATATGCAAAGCTATGGCTACAGACTACGATTAAGCTAAAGTATTGAATATCTCGCCTTCTTTGCAAGCATATAAATTCTAATTTAGTGATATGTCTTTAGAATGTAACCTCAGCTGGAGTTGTGACATGTCAAAGCTACAACGGAAAAGAAATCGAGATCTTCAAAATTAGTTTGTTTGTAGTGACTTTGTTGCTCAAAGTAACCACCGATTTGTATCAGTATGGGGACTTTAACATTTTAGAAGAAATTCCACCATTTTTTTTCCTTTCCACCTGTTGGGTATGTTAGCGGCATTTGCTATGAATTTAATAAAGTTAGCTTACTCAGGTGAGCACAGAAGTTGAGTTAAATGATTGCTTATTGCTCTAGACAATATTTTATGCAGATGGAGTAGCAAACTGTCGCAAATTTATATGTCGATCCAGAATTTCCTACTGGTAAGTGGCTAATTTCGAAAAAATAAACTGCAAAAGTAAAGAGAAACGTGTTTAGGTAAGAACCACAAAAAACTAGCTGGTAACTTAATTCACGGAAATTTACGATAAACAGAACTATATTCCTAAAATTTCCATAATTTAAACAACGGAAACCCGGACCCTGTAAAGAAATGGAAATTAATTGTAGAACATTCTTTAATAAAGTAAGGGGGGAAATTTGATATTTTTAAGGCAGAATTTTTTAAAAGCTTTTAAAACGAATTTTTTTAAAATTAAACTCAGCAGGTATGTGGTTAGCTCTATCACCCTTCATTCAGAAGACATCGGTTTCAGACCGAGTTAAAATGTCATTTTTCCTTATGATTTGAGTAGCAAATTTTTAACTTTAATTACTTTCAGGGGAAAAAGTAATAGAGTTCCCCTTAATATGTATGTTTTTAATTTGGATCGTTTCACGTTTCGCATATATCTATGCTCAATTTAAAAAGAATTTCTGCAACTGCAAATGAAAATCTTTTCTTTTATCCAAAAAGAGGTAGCGGTACACTAGCATATGTATGTTATTATTTGTAGCTAAGATAGTTTTATTAACAAAATTTCAGGAAATGCAATTCTTTTCCTGAAAAGCGTCATAATTCTACGTGCTGCACTGAAACTCAACAAGACTTTCGCACATTACATTTTTCCTCAAATGTTGAAGCTTCAGGAATTGAGTGCTAAATAAACGTCGGATTTTATTTACCGTTTTGTAAATAAAGTACACTTAGGGTTATTAATCTGCTAATTAAACTAATGTTTAGGTGAATGATGGTTGAATGCACTTATGATAAAATTTGTGAGAAAAATAATGGAAAGTAAATTGAAAAATAAGATAAGCACTTTCTACTTGTAATTGCAGAAATCAGTCATTCTTTCCAGTTCTGAGCTAGCATCAAGGGCAACTCAGATAGATAAGTTTTTCAAAATCCATGTACATAACATTATTGAAATAAAAAAGCAATTTATTTTAAGTAGCTGGATTACTTGTTTGATCAATTTACTATGACAAAGCTAGGAATATCTGTCTTATAAATTTTCTGTTACACATGAGGCAAACCTCAGAAACTTCGAATAGTTAGCCTCTTTCCTGGAATACCGTCCGCTAACGGACTGGCCACATGGGCGTTTTCGTGTTTTTTCCCCGTGTGTAACGTATATACGAACCAGTTTCCCTTAGAAAGTCCACCGCGAAGGCATCCCTCCGCTCAGGCAGATAGGGCTCGAGGCTTTACAGTAATCACATAAACTAAACGATCCTGGAATCCGAACTCGGGGTGAATTATTATTTTTCCTTGGTCTTTTCCCCTTCACCAGCGGTGGGTCCCTAATAATGCATTTTAATTAATTTTATAGCTTGTAATAAGATTCTAGACTAATTAGTTTTCAAGTACAGCAGTCTGCTGACTTTTGACCAATTTCGTTAATATCTTTAATGTAAATATTTATTGGTAAAGGTATAAAATAATAATTATATAAGTAAAACAATATAAATGAACACTGGAATCAGAAAATTATTAAACGTAATTTTTATATAATTTAATGAACTTCTTTAATTTACAATCTTACTCTTTCGTTCAGTTTACGCTTCAATTTATCGCTTATTATGAATGTTCGTGAGTTACTTAGTAATTTAATGTTAATGACAACGAGTTTAATGAGTAATTTTCATGTATGCTATTTTTAAATTAAAGGGCTTTCATGTAAATATTCGCCTCCTTCCCCATGTAAAATCGTCCGCTGCTTGTACAGCCAATTTATTGAATTACTGGAGGAAGCTCACCCCAAGTGCTTAAAACCTCTGAATACTGGTTGCTCGACCCAGATTCGACTCTAGGCGAACGAGCTGGCTGCATAAATATTTTCTGCGGTTTTTTCCCTATTTATTCGTGAAAATAAGCTAATTTTCCTCAGAAAATCCTCCACAAAGGCACATATGCCCTTAGGGAAGTAGGCCGCATATGCTTTGCCATTTTCAAGTAATCTAACCATGTGAGAAATATGGGTTTAAAAATGACTGTGAAATTCTTTTTTAAGGATACAAAAGCCATTCAAGATTGCCTTATTTTGTAAACTTAAAAGCAAGAACTTATACTAAATTTTAAATTTAAAATTCCTCTTTTCTGATAAATCATAATTAAACTGCAGTTTGTTGTGGTTATCCATGATTAGAAAAAGTGCTGCAAAATAAAATAATAGTACCTAATATTTAGCTAAGAATAAACATTATTAAATAAAGAATTTGAGTTGCATAGTAATCGATTTAAACAAAATAAATTTTAGGGAACATGCAAGGTTATGGCAAATTTTGTTCAGCACATTTTATACATTCGTCTGATTGCGTTTTTGGTTTAGTTCATTAAGGCAAAGCACACGAGGGCTATCTGCCTACGGGAAGGGATGCCTTCGTGGAGGACTTGCTAAGGAAAACTGGCTGGTATACACGTTGCACACGAGGAAAACCATGAAAATGCTCAGGCAGCCAACCCGTTCATCGGGATTCGAACCCGGGACTGAAAAAGCAGCGTTCAGCGACTTTAACGCTCGGGCGCTGGCTGGCCGATTACGTTTCTAACTGTAGTATTTTAAGTTAATCACAAACATTTCCGGTTATTTTGAAGATTTTATTTCTATAGTTAGGAATTCGTAATATATTCAAAAACTAACTATTTTGTACAACTCATCAGTCAAAAAAAGTAAATGCTTTATTACTTGCGCAAAATTATACTGAAGGATAGACAAGATATAGCTTTCCTGTGAAGGCTTTCTTTATCCATGAAGCTAAATGGACTATAGCCCAGAGCGCCATTACTTCATAGCTCTCAAGTTTCGAAAACGTTGAATTCTCCCTTCCCAAATGAGGGGTCAAATAAAATAGACTTAAATTTAAAAATCTGAGTTTGATTTGAAATGTTATCAAAATTAAATGAAGATATTCAATTATACAAAAACATTATATTATTTTATACAGCTTGTAGAGACTTTAAGTTATTTAGAAGCAGGAGAGATAAAAAATGAGCAATGCCGTCGCCGGCCCTCTCGAATACGCGTCGAGTGTACTGACCACTACGCCACGAAGGCATGCTAAGATGGCGGGAAAAATACCTTATATACTCCCACTTTTCCCCAGCCACCTAATCCCCAGCCACCAAGGGGCGACTGGGGATTAGGGGACCCAGTCGCCAAATCCTGGTAATGGAGAATCATCATCCGCCACCTTTTAGTAGGTGTCACTGTAGAATCATTAGGATTTTTTTGAAGCAGGAGCCATGAAAAATGAGCAATGCCCTCACCTGGACTCGAGCACTACACCACGAAGCCATGCTAAGAAGACGGGAGAAATACCTTATAAGCTAACTAAATAAATCATTAATAACCTTTTCAATTAGATTTTTATCCTTAAATAATTATTTGATTACCTTTCTAAATGAAATAACTTGTATTTATTTAAAAATTACTGATAAAACATAATTTCATTTCAGCTACACCATTCATTTCATTATACAGCATTATTTATACTCAGAAAGCACACTGGCACGGCGTTCAAACCTAAAGCCAGTGCTCCAAAAATGTTGGAAAGGCAAGAAAACTGATGAAAAATTTCTGAGTAAGAAAACTGAGTAGCGCGTAATCCATATGGGAATTTAGATTTAAGTGCATTTTTTTTTTTGGTAATGAGTATCCATATGATTTTAAAATGTTTAGCTGAACATGCATGCATTTATAGCACTTAAATTTATTAACAATAAGTCATCATCAGAATAAAATGTATATTTCTCAGCATCATAAGAACTGTACAATAATAATCCAACATTGCCTGCACCCTATTGTACTGCTGAACTGAACAGTGGTAGTTTGATCCGGATTTAAATCCTTGCAAATGGGTTGGCCGCATAGTTTCTTGGTTTGTTCATGTATAATATGAACGCGAATCAGTTTACCATAAAATAATGTCTTCCAAGGAAGCATCCCTCTTAAGCAGTTAGCCTTCACTTGCTTTGTCATAATTAGAAAATAATGATGAGTGCAAGAAATTTTAGTTAAGAGAGTTCAGTTTTTCTTTTGAAGGGAATTAAAAATTATCTGTGATCATCGCTAAGAAAATCAAATTAAACATTACATGCATTCTACCCATACAGTAAGATAAATTCAAGTGGATAGTTAATAGACTTTAAAGGTAATTTAGTAGATAACTGTACAGCTAATTGAAATTCTCTACATTCAATGAATCATTCTCTTCGTTCTAGCAGTTCCTCATCTACATCATCTGTTAACATGCATTCTTCAAGTTCTAATTTGTCTTAAGTAAAAAGCCAAAATTTCAAAATGCCTTGCTAATCATACTGAACTTTTATTTGTTAGCAAAGAAAGGTATTAAAATGCAGCAGTTCCTATTTCAGTGATGCTGTGAAACATAAATTACTTTTAATACCTTAAAGATAATACTTTTTGCTTTTCTAATGAAATTGTTTATGCTGAATAACCTAAAATTATGTCGGATTTTCCCTCTCTGGTAATGTTCAAGATTTTCGAAATAAGATTTCAGTCACCTCCGTTTAATTTAACTATTGCTTAGTCAATGCAGGAATTTTAGCCAAGAGTACTTAAAATTTGACCTTGTTTTCCCGGGTACATTGGAGAGTCAAAAGTGTTTCCAAATAAATTTTCATTTAAAGTTTATTAGAAATATTTTTCATTCCAAGTTCTAATTTTAGTTATATGAACCTACTTTATTTCATTCCGTCAAATTAATGGCAGAAGGTTAATAAATTCAGCTTAAGGGCAAATTTCTGAATATTTGTTTTAAATTTTAAAAAAAGGCATTTCTCTGACCCAAAACTCGCATTTGCGACTTTAAGAATTTATATTAGCAAAAGTTAATAACTAAAAGCATAAATATCACTTGAGTACATTTTGATGTTAAAAAACGGATTAAAAAAGAAATCTGTCTTTATAGTTCTTTCTTTTTTAATAAAGTGGAAACCCTAAAGGAAGAGTTTGATCTTAAATTAACTGTCTATCTTTAAAAAAGCGAATGCCAAGAATCACTGAAGATGCCTAAAGCTTACTGAATGATGATGCTCTTTCATGTATACTTGAGGTTATTATACTTTATTTTAAATTAATTTCCATAAAAATGATATATGAAGTGTTTCCAAAGTTAATTTTTCTTGTCGGCATAAACCCGTTTAAGAAAACAGTGGCTTTCAAAATAACGTCTGTTATTTATTCGAAATCCTGCTGAGATTTACCGCAGTGTTAAAAGGCTAACCAGTCTTTTAACTAGAATGATTAATAAACCATTCGCTTGGGAAGTTGTCCAGTAAATATAAGTAAAATTTCCTCATCAAAAGTACTTCATAAAAAGGTACTTTCAAAACGATAAATATCAATTTCGAATTACTACCGAAAGTTAGACTTCAAAACGACTTCATGCTTCATTTTACTGAGTATTGGATTTTCTTGAAGGTAAGAGCTTGTAACGAATTTATAAAGGAAATTTTCTGCTGCTGATATTTTAAAATCTATTGGTGATAATGGGAAACTAGATAAGTATTAAATTTAGAATCATATTTTTGATAGCACATATATGTAATTTTGAATGTTTGAAATAATAATGGAGTTTTAAATTACAGTTCACTTTTTTGTCAAATATTTATGGCGACAATAGCTTACTACAGTCCAAGTTAGCTTGTATAAAAAGCAGAAGTTCTGGATGACAGTAATAAAAAGAAACTAAACGGATGGTAATTAAGTTAACTCCAGCTTAACTCAATAAAACCAAATTAATTCAAAACGAAAACTGAGAAATCAAAGGCTTTGATAGCTAAGAAAAAAAAAAGCCAGTGTTACCGTGCACATCCAAATTTAAGCTAAATAAGTTGTATGAATTTTAACAATCATCTTATATAGAGATTATAGATTTTGAAAATGCACTGAAGTCTTGCTTTATTTTACATTAAATGTTTCATTCTGACATAAATTAATCAATAGATAAGCAAAAATAATTAATTGTTTATTTACGTTTGGTAATTAAAATCATTGCATCATCCTTCTATGATGCTGATAAGTTTATTAATAATACCGGTAAGTTTACTGGCAACATCCATGGATCATTTAATATGAGATTTTATTACTCTAAGCACTTTATGTAGAGCAGAGCGTGAGGTATAGACATTAGAAACTCCATTCGTTATCCATATTTGTAAATTGCTGTTTCTATTTCAAATGTGCAAGTAATTTCAGCAATTAAAATGCTCTCTCAAAATGTTTTTAAATATAGCATTAACAAAGATTATATGGCAGCCGTGTCACATTATTAACTCAACAATCGATTGAATCGTATTGGTTTTATAGGTTTGAATTGACACGTATGGGAAACCTGAAGTGTTTTAGTTGTTCTTTGAAAATTATTACTACTACTGTTTTTGAAAGCGTGATTTAATATGGCAGAAATCTGCCGTTAGAAATCGCATTTTATTCCAACTCAGTGCTGATAGTATTCCTTGCTCACGGCTAGTAAAATTATCTGATGAGTGAATTAATTGGTTGTTTAGTTCATCATGGCAAAGTACTTCAGGAAAATTACCTCAGAAAAGTGAATGCATGCAGCCAATCTATTCGCTTACCAGAAACACAACCCAGGACCTTCCAGTGTAGCTTTAGCTTCTCGAACACTTGTGGATCTGATTAGCCGATTAAAATTGACTAAAAACAGAAGTAGATAGCTACCTCTATAAACACAATCTTCCATTGAAATCATATCACCTCCTCAAATTATTAAAGAAGTGATGCATTTTGTAGCATTGGATTTATATTGCTATTTTTATCAAATAGCAGTAAAAAAAATCATGGAAAGTCGATGATCTCAGTTGCGAAACTTTGGGAAAAGAAGATTTTTAACATTCAGTTTGACGTAGACAATGGAAAATTTCTCACTAAAGTTTTCTGTACTAATACTATAAATCTAATGTAAATCTTCAAAACTGCGTGTTTTTTATTGCCTAAATAATTTGGCTAGATAATTTGGTGTTACCTATTCGTCAAAAAATAATTTAATTTTCAGTTGCGAGTATTTATTAAATGTATAAATAATTTCTCTGATTCTTTGTTCAAAGGATACAGATTTTGACTCCGTTTAGTACAGGTTTATTTGATTAAGGCAAAGCACTTAACGGCTGTTTGCCTAAGGAGAGGGATGCCTTCGGAGAGGACTTTCTAAGGGAAATTGTCTCGTTTACAGTTACACATACGATAACTAGGAAAACACCCATGCAAACCAGCCCGTTCATCTGAATTCAAATCCTCGACCGAACGTGTTTGACGACTTTACCGCCCGTCCGCTAATGGGGCCCGTTTAACACTGAAAGTGGAACTATATGCATGAAACTAAATATAAATCACTTAGTCTGTATACAAAAATTTTCCTCCAAAGTCATTCCTTTGTTTGATTTTAAATACTGCAAAGGGCTTTAGCACTATCTGCCTAAGAGCGATGGGCAGTGGTGGAGGACTTCTTAAGGAAAACTAACTCGCATTTAATTTACACCTAGAAAAAGCCATATTAAAAACCATAAACCATAAACTTCGTGTCCTGCACAAGGACACGAAGCCATGTCGAACTACTAGGGCTGAGCAATATTAACTATTCGGTCACTAGTAAGCTATTGCTCATGAATTTTAAATGATTACAGTCCTTACTTTATATATATATATATATTAGGGATTTGAAATATAGGTACTCTTCTGTTATTGGGGCCGGATTCCAAAATGTATGTATGTACGCATACGTGTATGTACGTGCATATGTGTGTGTACATACACATATGCACATACATACGTATCTACATATATACATGCATACATGAACACATCCATCCATCCATACATGCATATACATTTACATTTATGAATCTGGCCCTAGTAACAGAAGAATACGGAAATATACTATGACTGCTTGCGTGCTTATTGATATTTATGTTGATATAATATTCAGCAAGATATTGGTAAGCAGAAACACCATGATTATTCGAATATATATAAAAATAATGGAACTAATGCTCTGTTTATTGTTTAACCGATTCGTTTATACGTTTCTCACTTTAGAATTTCAAATTAAGATTCAATTTAGAAATTATTTTATTTAATTTTGGAAGACTATTTTTCCAGCTGTGTTAAAGAAATTATATTTCGCCCTTGAACAATGTGGGAAAAGACAGTATAAATTCGTTGCAGGCTTACTAGATAAAGGTTATTTTTTAAACATTTCTTTCTAAGATGATACTTTTTCGAGATTATTGTTAAAGTAGAATAAGAGAAGGTCAAATCATAATGCTACTTCCAACAACTTCCTGGTCCACCTGAAAATTTAATAGAAGTATTTTTCATTTCATCCTCTATTTCATTTACATATATACACGTAAGGGGCTGTTTTTTCCCTTATTCATGCGTATAAAGGTATCTTTTTTTACTGTAAAATGTGCTAAGAATATCTTTATAACGCAATTTATAATAAAAATCAGACTTTGCCATTATTTACTTTAAATTAGCATTTAAAGTAACTTATTTAAATTATTTTAATAATGAAAGAATTCGTTTACTAAAAGAACTAAAACTCTTTAGGGCAGAAGCAAGCATGAGTTATGTCGTTTTATCAAACACTGTACCTTTGAATTTAAAAGATAGAAGATGGAAAAAAGCAACATTTGCCCGATAACATGCAGTTGGCTTCTCCCTTCCATTTATTTTTAAGAATACTATTTCATACCTTTTTTGTAGTATGTAAAATTTATTAGTTTATCTCAGACTGTAAATTATTTAGCTTAAATATAAAGTTTCAATAAGTCTAATGATGCAGATATAATAACAGCACAAACAATAATATAATATTTGTGAAAAATTCCTTAATAATGAAATATGAAACATAAATAGCTTGATATCTCGAAGTCTATGAAACTGGAAACAACTGTGCAACTGAGTTATTGAGGACACTGGATAATATTCCTCCTCATTTTAGTATGGATTTAAAGGATATTGTTTTAACTTTAAATGCTGTGTTTTAAAAATAGGTTTTTTTAACAGCAAGGTAATCGAAAAAAATGGAATTAAATTTATACAGGAATATTAATCAGAACAAATTAGTAAGAGTTAGTAACTTATATAATTATTTCTAACATACTAATTCTATAATTATATTTTATTTTATAATAGTGCCTTCATTTTCAGGTTTTAAATTTTTTTCGTAACAATTTTTTTTTAATAAATGAAACATTTCAACCGGCCGATTCTCAGTCTTTTACAATTTTGCTGTGAAAAGAAATACCTTTTTGATAGATGAGTTCATTGGCATCAGTATTATGTGGTTCATATTTACTCGGAAAGCTGTTACCAAAGGTTGAGTGTGTAAGACCGCTGAACATTAGAATTTCTTCCCAGGCTCAGTTCCTAGCAAACGAGCTGGCTGTATAGGAGTTTTTCTCTAAGTGAAACGTAAGCAGAGGCAAGTTTTGCTTAGAGAATCTTCCATGAAAGCATTCCTTCTCCTCAAATCATTTGAGGAAATGGTTTAATACTGGCTGACAGGTTTAACGAATAAAAAGCAGTTATGTCATCTCGGGGGCGATTCCTGAGAGTCGAACCGTCTGTCTTCTTAACGTTTTTGCTATTTTCTTATAAATTTTGACTTTAGTAACATCATCAGCAGTTTTTCTTTTTCTGCAGTCAGGCCAATTAGACCTGATGGGTAAAGAACAAATAAAATATTAAGTAACAATAAAGCTGTATATAAATAAATTAAATTGCTTTTTATGAATAATACTCTTTTTATTTCTTGTCACGGAACACGAATCTTTTCCACGTGCGGAATTGACGAACAAAAGTCTAGTCATCCAACGCATTTCCTTTATTTCTGTACTGAAATGGCAGCAATTTCAAACTTTTTATACAGGAAGGTTTTTAAGATTTTCTCTAACAAGAAGAAATTTCTTTCCGGTATCGTCAGGGCTAATTTTAGTGAGAAAAATCAGGTGATTTTAGTTTAATTTTACATCAAATCAAGATACATTTTGAAACAGCAGTCATGTTAAAAGCAAATATAAGAAACAGGTATACTTCATGAAGATTAAATATGTTAAATTTATCGTAAACCCCGAGTATGTATATATTTGTAAGTTTCATTCTTCTAACAAATTAGCACACATTTAGCTTCGAAGGTGTTATACCAAGTTGTGGCTTGTTTCAAACACTATCGATGTCTAAAACATCCCGTATATAATTACAATGGTCAACAGAAAGTTTGCGTAACAGACTGTTACACACTGTTTGTAAATGTTATCATTTACTAACGTCACTTGGTAGTTTCTCTTAGACGGTTATGTACTCTCTAAGAATGCACCTTCGTATGAAAGTGTATATAGCATCCTGAACTTGAAATGTTTATATTTCTATTTGTGAGCCAGTTTCATACTTCATTACCAGTTTTAAGATGATCTTCTAATTTTCAATTAATTGCGATCCTAAACAAGAAACGTCTGGAAGTTTACAATTTCTCCTACTAAAGATCTAGTATATAAAGCAATATTTTTTGTATTAAATTTTAAACAATCGCTATTCATTTTTAACTTCAAATGCATTGTACAAAATGCTATTGCTCCCTTTTTGAAGGAGGTAGAAGCGATAGACAAAATCATTACATTCGAAAATGCTAACGAAAAGGAATAGTATAACCTCGGAAAAGTTTCACATCATCAACAGAGCTGTTAGAGATCCTGAAAAGGTGTCACTTTTCGCTAAACATTAAGCAAAAATTTATTCAGAACTTCACTGAGGAAATGAACCCAATGGCTATGATTCCAATACCATGAAGCTAATTTAAGATATAAGTGATTGTAAAATCAAAATTATTTTTATAGGATTACCAATCAGTAAAGTATTCTTGGATTAGAAATTCTGTCAACAGTGTAGTCCATTTAAAATAGTTGTATAGCGTTCTTTTAAGAGTGTTTGCAAAATTTTCTTTACGTTTAGTTTTAAGTTTCGGCAACGTTTACATTTATCTTACAGAGCTCCAATCGGATATTAGTGTGTACTAAACATAATAGATGATCTATTTTAGCCTAATAAAACGGCAGCACTTTTTTTAAACTTCCTTTTTCTCATACTGACAGCTAATGTTTTCCCTGACAATCTTATACATGTGAACGATTAATTTAATAATAATTTTAATTGGAAAATTTTTAATATTTAGGAACGGCATCAAGTCATTGAAATCTTAATATCATTGTTGCCTTCTTCGGGAACATTTTTCTGAAATTAAGTATTGCAAGAAAGCTGTATATTTTGAAGTTTAGATTATTTTCTTTCTCTCGTAATATTACACGCACTCAACTTAATTTTGTGTCCCCAAATTCTTCATATGAGAGGGACGATAAAGTAGCCTATTTTAATTCAGTAACAGAAAAATCTGCTAAATTCACATATTTTGGCTCATGTGACAAACAAAATGTAAAATTTTTTCTCTTAATGTTATCAGTCAAAGGGATTTTATAACCTACTTTGTGCGGGAATTACTAAACGGGAAACTATTAAGGCAAATAATGGAGATTGGACTAGTACTGGTTCATCATTACTGAATCATAAAATATTCAATTACTCAGCTAGTGAAAATTATTGGACTAACACTAGGATTTGATGTTTTAGTGGTTTATATTTTACTCTACTAACAAAATCGTATTAAATAGAACAAAACTTTATTACGTTATTATGAACTTTTTAATAAATTGAAATCAAACCACTTTCATAGATTTCTACATCTATAAAACTGCCGCCTATTTGTTCAGCAAAGAGATCCCTTTCCTAGAATTTTGTTTTCATTTATGGTAAAAGGGGTCTATAGTGCAGGGATAAAATACCCGTTAATATAGCAAAAGGTAACATTTCCGCAAAATAATGTTTAATTTTCCGGAAAGTTTACATTTATCTTACAGGGTCCCGATCTGATATGAATGGAGTAGCAATATTAAGGAAACTCATCTTTTTAAAGAAATTAAGGTTAGATAACATTTTTCTGGCAGAGTATTCAAGGACTGTTTATCTTAGGAGTAATATATTTGTTCAGGATTTTTCTGAAGAAAACTGGTCCGTATTCGCTTAACACGGCGCCAAAACTGCGAAAAACCCTCGTTGCTTTCCAATCGGATAGCTGTGAACTGAATAAAGAATAAGCAACCAATTTTCTGCCGTCTAAGCTACTCGTCAATGAGGGATATAAAGGACTGTCGATTATAGAAATTCCATCATTTTGCATATATAGAAATCTCGCCAATTTTAACCTTAGATAATTTGATAAGAAGCGAAGCTCGAGAAAAATATGGAAAATACAGTTATATGATTTGCAAATCAAGAAAGCATGCCCTGTCTTTAAGGATGCCTATCTCTAAATTTTAGCTCTTCATTTTCTTCTTAGCTGTTAAATGATAAATGCTACTTATGAAACTGAATTTCGGAAGTAACAGAAGCAGTGATTTTCATTCCATTTCTAATGTTATGCATGTTTAAACGACGTTGCTCTTCTTCCGCATTTCCTGAACAGAGCGCAGATCTTTTCGTCTGTCAGAAAACAAAAGTGTTTGTCATAAGGTAAAGATGGTTACATACACGAAACCGTGCCAATTGCTCTAAAATTTTCCTCTTACTAGTTGGAGATGCCTCTAACAAGCAACTCTAGTAATTACCGTTCAACACTTGCTAACACCTGCACAGTTCAGCTGTTCTCTCCTCAAAGAGATCTCTTTTCTGAGTGCGATGTCCAACTGAATCCTTGTAATTCGAGCCATTCTTGACGATGGAAGAACGTGCTTTGACTACCTTGAAATCACTAACTGAACCACTTCTCAAAGTAATATCTTGTGTTTTAATTGCTTTAAATTTAAGCATTCCAATAAGATCTTAAGAAAAAGCAAATCAATTTCACATTTTTATTTAATAATGTTTCCACTTAAACAACGTTGTTACTATTACAGTTAGTACTCATGAACGATAAACTACGAGATCTTTCTTACTCATTCATATTTTTTACCGTTGCCTACCTCTTACTCTTTTTATTTATAGCCGAATACTTTCGTGAATAATTCTTCGTTTCACTCTAAGGAAAAGGAGAGTTTGTTCGATTTAGAACTGGTTGTTACGTGTACTGAAAAGCTCAGCGTATTCCTTTCGTCCGATAATGCCCGCCATCATTTTCACTGCCGCACCGCAATGTCTACTCCTTCCACTTAACAGTACCTCCTTCGACACGTTGCACCAACACACTAAACAACTTTCTGCAATACTTTTCAGTTCATCTTGGAGCGGTGCCGCATGTTAGGTATAGTTTCGTCTTTATCACCGGCATTTGTACGACATTAGTAGTTTACAAGACATTTGACTGATCGCATAACACACATATTAGTCAACAATACTAAAAGTTATCTGTCGAACAGGCCAGTACTTTCACGTCACATTACTCAAAAAACACTTACTGCAGTATAATATGCATACTACTTGTCAGACAAGCACCTTCTTACACAATGATATACTGGTAACTGAAATATACATAATTCTTGTCAGTCTATTGTTAAATGCTGCGGACGAGCACCGCGTCTAACTTTGAGGTTTGCGGGTAATTGCAAAATACCATACGTTGCATCTGTCGTTTTGTTTGTATGTTTGCCTACTTCTGAAATTTTATAGTAATTGGTTTCGAAGTTCAATAGTTGTACTTCTCGATGCCTTCCTTTTTAAAATTTCTTCACGATGGCATCTCTCCTAAGGCAAATAGCCTTCGCATGCTTTGCAGTGAGCAATTAACTAACAAGCCAACCTTTTGTTTTGGCATTACAATTAATATAACTTAAAGAACTTAAGGAACTTAAAGAGCGGATGTACCTTCGCTACTTGCAAATTTATGCTTTAGTAAAAGAAAAATAATTCAACATAATATTTCATTAAGCATTTTTCCATAATGTGAATGAAATTATTGTACGTGTAGAAAATAAAAACATGCAAAGATCAGAGTAACTTTCGTTTTTCTAGAAATGAATTTTACTTCGTGTCCATTTTTGGATATACATCTTTGAAAGGGTTAATGTTGCCCTTCAAATTTTACTTAACGTTTTAGTAAGGCAAAACGGCTGACACTAGCAGATGCTATCTATCTTATTCTGAATCAATAAATTGAGAGTTCAATCGCAGTAAAATCGCGAACTGCAGAGGAAGATATAGCCTGCAGAATATATTCTCCAACCAGAACTGTACCTCATTTAAAAATTTTTAATTGTTAGAATGTTTTTTCAATGTTTTTGTCTGTTGGGCTTTATGAGCTCATTTTTTCCTTCTTTATCGTACAGCGTAAGGTCAGTAAATAATCACATTAATAGTATGAAAGAGCTAGTTCAGCGAGAGGACGAGGAGTATGCAATATGCAGGCAGCCAGCTGAAGGGGGAGAAGGAACAAGATAAGAGACATTTTGATAATGACATTTTTTACTCGTTAAGCCGTACATTTTTCTTTATATTACAGTTATTTTATTATGTAGACATTACATAGTTAATTCCTCTGTACCCTTAATAATTTCCGCTCTTAGTTTCCACATTCATTGCTTATTCGTAAGAGCTATTAATTTTTTATTTCTACTGTATATTTTAAGCTTTATAGTTTCCTACGTACTCTTAATTTAACTCATATTACTTATATTTTCAGTTCATAATAACATAAGTATTTTCCGTAATCATAATTACATTACTATATTTTGTTAATTTAATAACACACAGAATTTTTTTTCATAGCTTTTAACCCATATTTTCTTAATTTTATCCCATTTCTCACATTTTCGGCTCATGTACAAGACTTTATTATTTGATTTTAAATGCAATTTTAAACGTCTTGCACACTTTTTAATGTTTGCAATTTTTAATATGTCCTAAGTTTTTAATTTCTTTGTTATATCTTCTGAACATACACTGGATCTTTTTAATTTTAGATGCAGTTTTTACTCCCTTTCGTACTTTTTAACATTCGTTAAAAAGTTCAACATATTCTATTTTTAACTCATTTGTTATATTTTAGGAATGGAACTCAAATATATGCTTTTTAATTAGCATATTTAATTTTAAACGTTATTTCTTACTTTGACATTTTTTACCTTTCTAGTTTCCAAAATACTCTGAATTTTAACTCATTTATTATAATTTTCGATCGCTTTTGGGGTTACTTATTTACTCTTTCACTTTATTTTACACTATTTTCACACATTTAACTTTCCTAAACACACTTGATATTTTTCAATGAAACATTTTATTTTATAACCGTAAACATTCATATGCAATTAATTGAATAGTCCTTATTTAGTTTATATTTTATAGATCCATTTTAATATACATCTTACAGATTCCTCATTCTTTGATACTTACCACTACTAACTCTACAATTTAACTTCATTTAGGTGCTATTATCAAATACCTTTGCATTTTCAACTTTTATCATTTTCTGCATATTCATATATTTTCTCATCATTTTTAATATCATTTATATCTGAATGCATGTTTTTAAGCTCTTTGATGTTACCATTATTTAGTTTCAACCCCAATTAGATGTAATAACGAACTTAATATTCTGAATTTTAGAATAAAATCTCATCTATAATTTCAGGACTATATAAATATGTGCGATGACATCAAGTTATGTAAACATCTGTAGTGTTTCTCTGCGCAAATAGTGTCTAAAGTTATAACATGAATTAAATCTTCTGTCTAAAGTGCAATTTATTCATATCTATAGAAGAGAAAATAGAAAAAAAATTTGTTTTCATAAATAATATTGAAGTATTTGGTTCATTATAGTTAAGAGTGTTTCACTCAAATCTTTCAAAATGGTAAAAATTAATACTAAAATGAATTTTTCTGAAAACAATCAATATATTTCTCAGTAATTTAAATTAAAATAGTCAAAATTAGAAGTCTTTTACAGTATACGAGACTGAAAGCCATTGAAATGTCTGTGACAGAGGTATAAAATTTAACTCCAAGATGAAAATCGATGCATATGTCATTAAAAATATCGAATTTTGGTTTGACACTGAAATATTGAGTGATAAATGTGTATACATGATCGTGATTTTTTTTCAAGTTCTTTTACTGAGCCCACCAGCGGCAGAGCGGTAAAATCGCTAAACACTGGTAGTGCGGTCTGAGGTTCGAATCCCGCAAACGGGCTGGAGACATAGGCGTTTTCGTGGTTTTCCTCTTGTGTAACGTATATACTAGCCAGTTTCTCCTAGAAAGTTCTCCACGAAGGCATCGCTTCCCATAGGCAGATAGTCCTCGACTGCTTTGCCACAATCAAATAAAGCAAACTAAGGTTTTTTACTAGGACACAATTTATTTTTTAAGTAATTTTTTTCTTTTCGGTGAAATCATGTCAAAAATTAAATCTAAGGAAGGGTAAAACATTCCGATTTTGGTCTGTTAGGTCTATGTTTCGTCTGTTCCTTTTGTCAGGTGCGTGTCTTCATTGGAAGAATAAGTGTTTCATTGAATCTCCTCTTCAGAGGGTAGACTTAGAAAAGAAAAGAAAATTTATAAAAACACTGATTCATTACCTTACTCTTACTTTCTGAGGGTTGATAAGTTATCATAAGAATATTCTTTCTTACTGTATAGTGTTTATAGAAAATGATACCTTACTCAGGTTTTATAAAAATGTATTACGAGATTTTACATTTCATTAAAAAATGGACAAAGTTTCACTTTTCCTAATGAGTGGGATCTCGTAATGGAGTATTGGATATTTAATTGGCTAGCGATTTGGGTTGGAACTGAATTAAGTTCGAATAAAAGTGTTACTATTATGTGCTAGATTACAGTTTTCGAAGAAAGACAGCGGTAGCTCTACGTCTAACCGAACATGACTGTTTGCGAAACTACTTCTGCAGAATTGGAATCGTGGATTCCTCAAACTGTATTTTGTGTGACTCCAATCAGCCTATGATTTTTGAACATTTCAATAATTGTATTGCACTTTCTCGGTATGAGGACATTGTCAAAAAGTACTGGGAAGCCCGTGAACTAATGGCTTAAACGCTAATGTTTGGCATTTGTAAAATAAATAAAAATTTTATGTGCTAGAAATAAAAGTAAATCAGCGAAACAAATTTTAAGAGATGGAATGGTTAGCAATCTGTCAAATTGTTGAATATTGGCTTATTCACTTCTAATTCGGTACTCGAAATGTTGATCTTAGAAATTTCTCTGTACATGTGTTGTCAATAATTGTTAGTTTCTCTTGAAATTTGTCCGTGAAAGCAGAGATATCCATAATTAAAGAGAGAGAAATGTAATAAAGTAAAATTTGCATAGTCAGGGAATTTAAAGCCTAAAAATAATGAATGGATTCAATCAATTAGCAAAAAATATTGAATTAAATGCTAAAAGTAGCAAGAAAGATTTCTATACGAGTATACGAAACAGTGAATATGGTCCTAAATTTGCAGATAAAATTTTGTTCTAAAAATTCGAACTATAATAGTTCGTTATTAAAATTAACGGGGGTTCGAAACTAAATATTGGTAACATTATTGAGCTTGAAAACATGCGTTCAGATATAAATGATATTACAAATTATTGGAAAATATATGAATATGTAGGAAATGATAAAGGTTGGAAATGCGAGGGAAGTCAATAGCAGTATCGAAATTGAAGCGTTAGTAATGGTTAGTAAGAGTTAGTAACATTATTATAGAACGAGAAAGCTATAACGCGTATATTAAAATGTAACTATAAAATATAAAATAAGGCCCATTCGATGAATTACATATGATTAATAGTTAATGATTATAAAATAAAATCCATGATTGAAAATTATCAGTATGTTTAGGAAAGTTAAACATGTAAAAAATCACGTAAAATCAAGTGATATAGTAGAAAAGAAAAATCGAAAGCATTATTACGATCAAAAGTTACAAGAAATGAGTTAAAATTCAGAGTATCTTTGAAATCAGAAATGTAAAAAGTGTCAAAAAGTTAAAAATAATGTACTAAAAAAGTGAATAATTACGCTTGTAAAATATAAAAAACAATTTTAAAATATAATATGTTGAAAATTACGAAGGTTCAAAAGTACGAAAGGAGGTAAACTTGCACCTAAATTTAAAAAGGTCATATAGATGTTAAAAAAATATTTGTTCAAATAAACAAATTAATTGAAAATTTAGGACACGTTAAAAACGGCAAACGTTAACATGTACGTTTACGACGCTATGATAAATATACGTTACGATGAAATTAAAAATCACATCTAAAATTAAATAAAATCATGTATATGATCAGAAAATATAAGAAATAAGATAAAATTAAGAGTACGTTGATTAAAAAGTATGAAAAAATTCTATGTATTATGAAATAAGCAATAAAATTTAGTATTTTAATATTACGGAAAATAAATCTGTAGTTATGAACTGAAAGTATGGGAAATAAGTTAAATTAAGAGTATATAAGAAATTATAAAGCTTAAAATATACGGTAGAAATAAAAAAAATCTGAAAGCTTTCAGATTTTACATCACGCCCAAGCGGGCGTTTTTTTAACGTTTTATGTCTTACCTTTATTTATTAAATAGCATGTTCTTCGCGCTTAAACCATAAAATTCAATTCAACAGCAATATATAAAAATAGTTTTAAAACGAGCATACCGTACAGTGTTGCCATCCCTCGCTTTGAAATCGTTGAGTTTGTTAATAAAAAATTCTTTAATATCTGACAAAATATGATATAGATAATAAAACAAATTCCAAAATAAGGCTTCCAGATGCCCATATTTGGTGGAGGATTACGTTATTCAAAATTTGATGGCTTTAGGTACCGTTGCTTCATCACAATGCTAGAAACATACACACATTTATGCAGATGCTTTATTATTTAATTTCTTTAAATATAATACAGTGCTGTAATATTTGGTGGCAACAGTCTGAAAAGTAAATCAATGCAAAATGCCAAAACGAAATTAATAGCCCTTCTGGGCTAACGCCCTTTGGGCTAAAAAAATACGCCTGAAATTAAGTGAAGTTCATGCAAATGAGCAATGAATTTCGAAAGTAAGAAAGGCAATTGTTAATGTTACATATAAATTAACATTGTCTACGTAGCAAATAGCTGGAATATAAAGAAAAATTTAAGTCTTAATGGGTTAGAGTTAAGTTAAAGGATATTACTGCCTGAAAATTGATAAAAGATAATCTCTTATCCAAAAAATCGCTCTTATCGTGGCCCTTCGTCCTTATGAAATGCATGCCTGCTTACTGCACTGCGCCTCTTGTCGTTGCTACCTTATTTAAGTTTCTAAACATAACAATCTCTTATATTGTTTGAATTTTATAAATTTTTTACTTGTCTGTTAAGTTACAAGTTTTTTTTAACAATATTCTTCCACCAAAACTAGTAATGCCATTCTCATGTGCAATCTTTCTACATTTAAATCATTTTTCAAAGTAGGCAGTTTTATGACAAGAACTTTCTTATACTACGTAAGTTATAATCCATAAAATACTTTCCAATCTAATAAGCGATTCTGCTCTTCATGTCTGCAAAAGAGAATTATAATTTCATAACAGTGCACAATAAAAGAAATTTAATCAAAACTAATTCTTTATTGATTTTTTTTTAAATTTAGAAGTAAACCGAATTTTATAACTGGAAAAGAATCAGTCAAAGGTAAAAAATACAATTATACATAAAAGCGAGCACTAAACATCTAGACGGAGTGCTATTTGGCTATCACTTTATAATTCGGTTTTCAATTTCTAGGTACAAATTTCCTTTTTTTAGCTAAAAGGACACAGAAAAGCATACACATGAAGACATTGTGATCGTACATTGAAAATATTAATTATATAATGATTATGCCGAACTAAAGTCTGGGTGATTATTAACAACACACGCAGCATCTAACGAGTATCAGATTGCGAATCAAGAAGGTAAACGCCTACACTAACGTGGCGGCTAAGCTTAATAAAAGATGGATCTTGTCTGTGTTAGGACAACATATACAACAAATTTTCTACAGAAAGGTATATGTCATAATTTGAAACTTGCTTATGCACTATGGCTGTCTGCTCAAAGGAAGGGATAACTTTGTGGATGTCTATAAGGAAAACTAGCTAGTGGTTAAGTTGTGTACAAGAAAAGCCGCAAAAACCACCATGCGACAAGCTTATTTACCAGGAATCAAACCCAGGTCGAACTTCCAGTGTTTGGCATTTTTAGCAATGCTTGTCCATTGGTGAGCGCAAAATTGATACATCCATCGAAGAAACTTTATTTTGGTATTTCCGTGTTAAAGCAGCTTCCGCACTCAGTCACTAGAATTGGCAAACTTTATCGTTTAATCTTAATATGCAAATTTCAAATATTTCCCAAATCTTACCCAATGATCGCTTTAAGAAGGAAGTACCCATTATTTGATACCTTCACATATGAATTCACTTGTAACATCTGGAATAAAGGCAGAACCCTTTCGAATGACATTGTTTCCTATTAGCAATCTTAGTTGTTTCTTGTTTCTTTTCGTAACAATATTCTCATTTTTATAGTAGATATGGTCAATAAAGAGTTTTTAAAGTGTATTATTGTATTTTAGTTCTTTCTTTAAAGAAATAACTAATCTAAGAGACATATTTCTTATGTTTTAAAAAAATTACGACCCTGTTTTCCTGCTTGAAAATGTGATAACTCTTAGAATAAAAATATGTGACATATGTGACCTAATGTGTTTTATGGTATCTGAATATGGCAAAGCATAGGAAAGCTGTCTGAATAAGGAATGGAAAGAAAGAGATGCCTTTGTCGAGAGCTTTCGGAAGCAAACTGGCTGATATTCATATTAAGCATGAGAAAAACCACGAAAATCAACAATGCAGACGGACAGTTCACTTGGGCTCGAAATAGCGTCGAACTACAAGTATTCAGTGGACATTGGTGTGATGCATAACCTGCTTCAGAACAGATAAAAATTTACTTTACAGTCATCTTTTAAGTGTGTCTCCATAAGATGGCAAATGTCAAAGCGACAATCAATTTCCTCACACGTATATCCCAGGTGCTCAAGAATCATGTCTCAATTTGCAGCTAAATTTCTTCTAATATGGTGGCCAAGGACAGCACTAATACCATTTAATAAATTTTATTAATCTTACATCGGGCCGCAATCCTGAAAACAGTTAGGCGCTACTACCATATGGTCCAATTTACTAACAATATAAATTCATATTTATTTTTATCTGTATGACATGGTTTCCAGCATTATGAGCGCATAATTCGTGTGTTTTCGAATTTCTCAGCATTTAGCAAAAATCAGCATTTATATTATTCACAAGCAGTTCTTTAATTGTTACGTTAAAAATTAAGGTACCTTCCATTTAGCTACTTAAGAGTTTACAGAAAGAATCCGCTGTTCCTGGAATTAGCATTTAAGCAAATCTAAATGAGGCCCACCAGCGGGCGATCGGTAACGTCGCTGAACAATGGTAGTTTGGTCCGAGGCTCGATTCCCGCGAACGGGTTGGCTGCATAGGAGTTTTCGTGGTTTTCCTCATGTGTAACATGTATACGAGTCAGTTCCCCTTAGAAAATCCTCCACGAAAGCATCCCTCCCCTTAGGCAGACAGCCCTCTAGGCTTTGCCGTAATCACAGAAACCAGACCAAACTTAATGAATGTTAAAGGTCCTACGTAGTACATAGGAAGAGTTGCCAATTGTTAAAATTCTCGTAACCTCTGATCTTTGATAATTAACTGTATGAGTGCACGCTTTTCTACATGACTAAAATTTCTTTTTATCATTCAAATGATGGAAATTTATAAATTCATAGTTCGAAAAAGACGTAATTCATTAAAAGATTAAAAATTTAGAGCAGTATAATTATTTGAAAACTTTTTCTCCGTTAAGATGCCAAAAAAAAAAGCTCATTCTATTTCCAAAAATTTAAGCAAAGAAGAATGTAAATAGAACATCAAAAGAAAATTTAATTAAGTTTCAAAATGAAAATTTTCCGGTATGATTTCTCTTCGTTTTATACTGTGCCATTCTTTCACTTCCGTTTTTTTGAAGCAATGAAAATAACATCAGTGATTCCGAGCAATTTTTTAATTCTCGAAAGGATTTTAATCAATAAATATTAATACAAATCCCTCTTTACTGTAAGTACGTACGTGCTTGCTGTAACACCTGCTCTGCTCCAGGCTATGGCTTACGTGACGCTACTTTAAATTAAAATTATCTTGATTATCCTGAAATGAAAAGATAAAATGATCGGTATGGGTAATGAAGACAGAGTTACGCTTCTGTCTGACGGAAACTATGTGATTCAGCAGTACGAAATCCTTCTATGAATATACAGGAAATCTTAAACGCATTTTAATGACATCGTTGAAAAAAAAATGCTACAGTTTAAATAATGTTGTAATAATTAAATTATAATGTGTTATAATAATGTTTTAAAAATGCTATAATAATGTGAGGAAAATCTTAATTATATTTATCAACTGTCTTCCTAGAGAAAATTTTACTTACCAGAAACGTCAGAATCTTAATGTTCGACGCATTTGAATTGTGAGGCACTTGGATGGCGAAATACCTCGTACTTGACATTAATACACTCTAAATTCGAAAGAGTCGTATCCGACTCCAAAGGAGTAACATTCCACTTCCCTCTAAGGCCAAAATGGCACCCCCCCTCGAAGAAGCGACTTTTCGCTCTAGTAAAAAGCGGTCTCTTCTTACACAAAAAAAGGAGTGAACCTTTTTTCGTTTACACTTCTCGATAGCGAGATATCGCCCGATATTCGGGTGAAACAACACACATTACAAGGAATTATAATAGTCTGCTTACTCTTTGATGGTGAGATTTTTATATACTTATTTTATATTTTTCTATTTGCAAACTGGCCCACCAGCGGCCGAGTGGTAAAGACGCTGAACACTGGTAGTTCGGTCCGAGGTTCGAATCCCGCGAACGGGCTGGCTGCATGGGCGTTTTCGTGGTTTTCTCCATGTGTAACGTGTATACGAGCCAGTTTCCCTTAGAAAGTCCTCCACGAAGGCATCCCTCCCTTTAGGCAGATAGCCCTCGTGTGCTTTGCCATAATTGAATAACCTAACCTAACCTAACCAGTTTCCCTTTGAAAGTCCTCCACGAAGGCATCCCTCCCTTTAGGCAGATAGCCCTCGTGTGTTTTGCCATAATTGAATAACCTAACCTATTTGCAAACTAAAAACTATTTCTAAGTAAAGTTTATGGCTGAGGTAAAGTTTTAGATTTCTGGTTTAATATTATCTCTTGAAAAAATGTTTTACACTACTTTTTAACATATTATTGTGGTTTTAATTATCTGTCATATACATCTGTTTTGGATTTGCTACCTATGTACTTACAAAAACATTTATTGGTGATGAAGAAGATTATGAATAGATCATCACTGAAATAAAAATCATTGCTTTAGGATAATCAAACCTTCATTGTTTGGACATATAGTTTTTCTTTCCAAATCTAACGATATATATATATATATATATATATGAAGAAATTACATCCACATTAAAATATTGGCAATTCGGTGTCATGTTACAATATTTAACATTCTGAAATACTTAGCACTATCACTTTCTCACAGTACTTCTGATATGAAGTTATTTTGAATACACAGAATATATTTTATTTTGCAGAAACATGGTTTTTGCTTTTACGTATGTGTAGTAAGTAATTAAAATAAGAAACTCAGTGCAACTTATATATAAAAACTGGAATAGCAAGATATTCGGACTGAAAACTTGGTTTTTGAATAAAAAAATAAGGTCGTTCAGGTACTTAAAACTTTGAATAAATATGTCAGAAATTTAAATTTGATTTGAGAAACTAAAAATGCTTATTTTCATAAAAGAAATTTTAAAAATCATTTAGATGAATCATATATATATCACTATATACATATGAATATTATATATAGTGTTATATATATGAAATTTATAGAAAGTAGTAGAAGAACGTAGAGACCTTTTTGGTCAAGAATTTTGCGGACTGAGCTGCAAAATTAAAATTAAAGGTAAGCAAAAGGACTAAAATTCTAAAAGCTATTGCCTAAAAGTAAATTTGATGTCCAAGTTCCAAGCAAAAAGAGAAAAATTCTAAAGGCAATTGCTTAACAAGTTCCTATACATTAATCATTACAGGTGAATAAATGTTTACATACACTTAGACCATAACTTATTTCTATATATGCTATATGCAAAGAATAAAGTAAATTTTAAAGTGAAATAATATGGATTAGCTCACATGTGTAAGATAAAAATTCATTTTTCATAATTCTCCTGAAAATTCTTATGTATTTTATTTATTAATTAAATCTGAGTAGGAATCATTAACATAACTGAGGAATTATAATAATTTCCATGAATAAAGTAATTTAAATATAAATAAAAACAAGCAATACATGAAAAATTCTTTATTAGGGAATATATGTACATGCATATATAAATGGATAATATGAAAATAAAATGACATGAAAAAAATGGCATTACAACATGAAGTGTGATGTATATATAGAATGCAATAAATTCTTACACAACAGATATATTACTCAAACATGTATTTAAACAGTCCACACAAGCTCTAGCAGTGCTGATATTATACAAATTTTGACCTCAAAAAAAACATTATCAAACGTTATAAACATTTTAACATGTTAGTAATTGTTATGCATTTTTTATGCACCTAAATATGATTTATGAATTATTACAACTAAGCAAACTGATTTTCAATTGGAAAACCCTAAACAAATATTCCAAGAAATACAGATTTTAATATTACATTGTTGTTACGTTTTCCACTAAAACTTGCGAATGAGAATTATGAGTACCAAACTATGGTCACGTTGATGTAAATAAGAATTTCTCGCCGATAGTTAAGTACTTGAGTTTTATTTCCATTACTGCTTAGAAAGATGAGAACTTGCTACCGCAATGAACTCATTAGTGACAGCCAATTTTTTGCTTGCAAAATTCCTCAGTGGCTAATCGAGTTGTTTTGGTTTATGTGATTATGGCAAAGCCTCGAGGGCTATCTGCCTAAGTGTAGGGATGCCTTCATAGAGGACTTTCTAAAGGAAACTGCTTCGTATATACGTTACACATGGGAAAAATCACTAGAACGCCCATGCAGCCAGTCGGTTCGCGGAATTTGAACCTCGGGCAGGAGTAACAGTGTACAGCGATTTTACCACTCGGCTGCTGGTGGGATCGTGTGTAATCGGGAATGGTTTTAGCAGTAATGTTAAGTAGAAAGAAACATGTTAAGCTTTTAGGCAAAAACGCTTAATATTTATTGCATATAAATGAATGTTAGGAGAAGGAGTATGATATTTAGGGTGTGTGTGATTATTGCAAAGCCTCGAAAGTTATCTGCCTAAGGGAAGGGATGCTTTCTTGGAGATCTTACTAAGGGAATTGGTTCGTATAGACGTTACAGATGGGGAAAACCACCAAAATGCCCATGCAGCCTGCCCCTTCACGCAATTCGAACCCCGAACCGAACTACCAGTTTTCAGCGACTTTACCGCTCGGCCGCTGGTCGGCGATATTTAGAGGATGTGCATTAAAGTTTGGAGAAAAAGCATGATATTAAGCATTTGTAGATAAAAATCAGCCTGTTAAACGTAATATTTAGATCATACAAATTAAAATGAACAGCAAGAAACATAATATTAAGCATATGTATGTACTTCGAAAAAAACATTTTTTTAATCACAATTTAAAATTTCCTTGAATGTATCTTAACCGTTATATTTAATTTCGGGCCAAAACAAGCACTCGAGTATGCAGTTTTCTAAATTTTCTTTGTAAACACTTTAAAATCACTTTTAGGAAACTTAGCATGGAAATTAGACAAAATAAACTGAGAAAAAACTACACATGCAAATAAATTTTGAATAGCACTGAAAGAAGTCGAGAAGACGCAAGAGAATTCGTTTTGGGGGATTACGAAGTATTGTGCTTTGGCAGGGTTTACATTTACAGGATTCTTTGCGGTAGTGTTTTCGAAGATGAAACAGAAATGTGGACGGATGGTAACTATTAACTTCAACAGTTCATAAAATTTCCAGAATGCAGTTCCAAATACTGAAATACACCTGTAATTTTTTTTTCATGACTGTTGTGAGAAGACTTTTTCAAAGTACAAATGGATTAAAAAGCACCTGACTGAGAAATTGTACCATACTGTTTACAAATCAGCTGATGGAGTAGTGAATCAAACTTTTAGAATGTTGTTAATGATTTTGTTTATAGGAAAACAAGCAAAATAGCACTTTACGGTATTAGAATTAATGTTTTATTTCAAAAATAAATCTAGATATTTTGTTTCTATACATATTATTTTGACATTTTCTAGACTTTTTATTGTGCACTGAGCGAGACAGCAAGAACTCTGGCTACCCCTCTGAACTAACAGTGTTCACGCAACTTAGTTATTGAAAATGCAAACAAGCTGTATTAGTTGGGTCTTTAAATTATATCTGAACCAGAAAATGAATTTATATGAGTTTATTAAGATCAGGTTACTTACATTTCTTTCCTACTTTGAAGGACTGTGGATAAGAAAAGGTTTATAAGATTTGTTTGATATAACAATAGCTTTTGCTAATGTAAGCAATTATCTTATTTTCAACGTTACTTCATCAGATTCTCTTACTCATTTTAATATCACTAGGCCAAGATATAATATCCAACTGAAATGAAAAGATAATAATCTTGAAAGATAATAAGTAAATGTCATTAGTTTAATTTTGTGACTATTGAGTTGATGTATATGAATTAATCTATGAATCATTTTAGAATTATCAAAGATTATCAAGTTTAAATTAGTATATATTTCGATAATTTTGAAAGTATACCTGACAAGTTTTCTTAGCTGGGAAAAAAAGGGCGAATTAGATTTTCTCCTGCAATAGAAGGGAGGGGAAAGATGTTTTTTCAATTATGCATTTTATTATCTGTTAGTAAAATAATTTAATTTTTTAATATGATAGGCTCTGCCACAAATATAAGGCAATATTGCCTAATTTTCATATTATAAAATAAAAACGCATCAAACATTTAGGTTTTATGGCTTACATATGAAAAAGTCGTTTCGTTTCAGTTGAAATAAAAATGAACCCAATGTTTAGACATGTAAGAATTGTACTATTCAATTAAGTCTGAAAAAAAGCACGCCTTGCATTTTCTTTAAAATAATTTTTTTTAAATTTACTTATTTGCATTAAAAGAACTATACATCTATTGTACATATATATTTGGTGCCAGATTTATATATTGGCATATATATTTGGTGCCACATTTATATATTGACATATATATTTGATGTCATATTTATATTGGTGTACATACATATTTGTCAGTAAATATACACTGGTTTGCAAAACTTAAGCAACAGCAGGGTTTTTTGCCATAACTCTCATCAAATGAGAGACATGAAATGCAGAAATGAAGGAGAGTATTATGTACGTAAAGGATGACGAAAGCATCGGAGCTGAAAAGGAATACAATGCATACGGTATGGAATCAAACAAAACAAGCTTTATTGAACGCATAGTATCGTGACTCATGGTCGTCTATCCAAGAGGAAGAACAACAAGCAGATGTTCCTTAATATGGGATATGCCCTCCCCTCACTGCAATGGTTGCTTCGCACCGTCTCCGTATACTCAGAACCAGCTGGTGCAACATTTCTTGCGGTAGGAGTGCCCATTTCTCAATCAGCATCTGTTTGAGCTGTTGGGTGTTCTCTGGAGGATATAAGCGTGCTGCAATGCGTCTCCGCAAAGCATCCCACACATGTTCGATGGGATTTAAATCTGGGGAGTACGCTGGCCAATTCATTCGAGTGATATCTTCACTTTCCAGTAGCTCCTCAACAACAAGAGTCCGATGTGGCCGTGCATTGTCATCCATAAAATTAAGTCTGGGCCAATGGCACTTCGGAACAAACGCACAAGGGGAAGGAGTACCTCCTCACAAGAGCGATCCCCGATTACAGACTCTCTGTCGAAAACGTGGAGCTCAGTTCTCCCGTTCAGCACAATGCCTTCCCAGACAAGAACTCCAGGACCACCGTTACGGTGTCTTTCCTTGATGTTACTGGGTTAAAACCGGGTCCCGACCTCTCTCCAAATCAAAACGGGTTGAGAATCGCTTCTGGTACTGAATCGACTCTCGACCGTAAAGAGGACACGATTCCATTGATCAGTTTTCCAGTTTTTGTGCTCTCTGCTCCACTGTAAACGGTGGCGTCGTTGTTCAACTTTCAACGGGAGAGAGGACAGCGGGCGAAAATTAAAAGGCAGTTGATTCGTAATATATTCAACTAATAATTATAAACATTCTCTGTTTGTTTAGTGAATAGAAAATATTTCTAATACCTTATGTTACTTAACTGGTGCAGAATTTTTTTTTTATTTTTATAGCATTTAAAATTTTTAAAATACTTGTTTTCCAATTTTGTAAATGTCTTAATAGATTCTTTTTTTATAAACTAATCTTAAGTTCTCATGTTACAATTATTTTCTTTAGAGTAAATTTCGTATGATAATAGCTTTCTTTTGTTTGTTTTTTCTTAAGGCACTTAGAATTCTAGAATTAAAGGAAAATGTTTCGAAATTTTGTACAGTCATCAGCGTAAGAATTATCATAGAAGTATCATTTATTCATAAAATTTGTTGTTGCATCGTTGCTATAAAGGTCGAAATCTGTTCGTTTCAACTAAAAAATTAATTTATATGCATTCAAAGTAAAATTCTGTCTCTTTTCAACAACTTGAGAAACTCGAAAGAAATTTAACGATCAAGGAATAGAGCAATCTTTTATTGAAAAATAATTGCCAAGAACTGAAGTTTGCTGTACCAGAAAATTTTATAAAAGACAGCCCATACATAAAATTGAGGGCATAAAATATGGTTAACTTGTAAGTTTGAGGAACATTTCAAAATTCAGGCATTTATTCTACTGCAATCATAAAATTCGTAGTACTACTAAACTTATTAGTAAACGGCACTACGAACATCTGCCAGAACATCAAGCTTGGAGTCAGTCTATTCCTGCCACAATTGCCAAGAGCAAGTCTTTGTTGTTATTTTTTATTTTTATTTTTATTTTTTTCTGAGCAAAGTCAGTACCTGTCATCCCTATGTGACCGACAGTGGGCCTCGAGCGCATCCATTTGTCACAGCCCTCGTTTCTTCAGCCAGAGGGGAAAAGGGCAAATTTCGGATGAAATTCTCTTTGACTTCGTCATTTCGTACGATTTATTTGAGGTAGATTTTTGAGGGAGGTAGCGAAAGAGAAGCAGAAAAATAATGTATCCCGTTAAATCAATCAGCTCTATTCAAGTGCGTCGTAAAACTCAGTCATCGATGTGAAAAATGAGTTTCGATGTTGGAATAAAGGCAGTTTCATTTTTTATAACTGAATCTGAATCGCTGCGTGAGGTGATTTTTAATACCCCGAGAATGGTCATATTTTGTAGTCGATATCTGAAGTTGTGAGCTTTTAGAAAGGACAATTAATTATATTTTCTTACGCCTTCAATTAAGCTATAATGACTGCCTTGGATGTTGTTCTTAATCAAAAAACATTTTGCTATCCATAATTCCCGTACTTCTTTTAAAGAGGTTGATCCTTCCTTCCCTTAATATTCTTTGCATTGAAATATAATTCAGCTTTTTCGAAAGCTGAAGAATAATTGAATTTTTCCTGAACACGGCAAACTACCCACAGGCAAGAAAGTTCACGTCATCTTTAATAATAAGGCATATCAATAATCTTAATTTTTAATAGGGTTTACTCAAATTCTATATACTATTTTTATCGAGTTTTAAATGACATGAAAATATAATGCCTTGCATTTAAAAGGCAGTGTTAAAATGTCGATTTTTATGCACCGTGGCCGCAGGGCTAAAGCAGCGGAACCCTGGCTTAGTTTGGTTTTATTTGATTACGGCAAAGCAAGCGAGAGCTATCTGCCTAACGAGAGGGATAGCTTCGTGGACCAATTTCTAAGGAAAAATGGCTCGCATCCATTTCACACATAGCGAAAACCACAAAAACCCCAGTACAGCCAGCCGTTCGGCTGAAACTGAACCCAGTCGAATTATCAATGCTCAGCGATTTGACCTCTCGGTCGCTAGTGAGCCTCGCGTAAGGCTAGCAGTTCCATCATTTATTCAATTCCCGGGAACAAAAAGAATTCCGTTGCGTTTATTTTTCCGAGCTTTCTCACGTATGGTGGTAAAGTGAATCCAGTTCTCCAAAAAAGACATCATTACGCTCGTTAGGCTAAAATTCCTTGAATGCTTTGGCATAATTAAATGACATAAATCATACCCAAGTAATTTCAATATTAAAAAAATCTATTTAATTGACAGAATCATGAATATGCATAAGTAGTAAGCAGGTTTAATCCCCACAAACTATTAATCCAGGACAATTCACGAATTAATGGATTACATCTCTATTAAGATTCTTACCATTGCATTATTTTGTTTCTACACTTTTCCATTCTCATCTGCAAATAAAATATTACACTTTGGAAACAGAATTTTAATTTCGATTGGGGTATGTTCTTTAATTATGCCGGTTTGACTTTTGTTATGCATAATTCTATTCCTAGCACCATTTATCATAGTTAAACTTATTATTCATTTTACTTTTTTATTATAATAATAAATATTATATTATTGAAATTGCCACCTAGACGATATAGCGGTTAGGGAAGCCTACTGCGGTACCGAAGTATCTCGGTTTGAATCCCAGAGAAGGCATAGTTGTAACTGTCCATCTCGTCATATGAGGCAACGGTGGTCGCCTATTAATGGAGGCAACGGTGCCGACTACTCGCCTTAATAATAATGCTTGCTTAGGGATGCTGCGAAATAGTTTCATAACATAAAAATTTTTAGTGCTTCGGTGTTCTTTTAAAAGTTTCTTATCGGAGATCATATTTATATTTTGCTTGGCTGTTTCACTGTTTCTGAACAACTTGCAACTGTAAGGAATACGTCAAGATTTAGTGGTATGAAGAGCTGTTTGGTTAATGACCAGGGGTTACCGAATTCAGTACAACCATGGCTTAATTTCTAAAAGTAGAAGTGCCGGAGCCCTATGGAAGACCGTTAGGAAAGAGGAATAAGAGTAAATAAATAAATAAAACGACTATTAAAATCATTAAGCATTTTAAAATTAAGTAGCTAATGATTATTGAATTAATCAATAATTATTTAATTGATATTAATATTTATTAATTAGTATTTAATTGATAATTATTATTTAATTAAAAAGTAAATAAATAATTAAAATTAAATACAATGTAAAGAGATAAATTAAAATTTAATAAGTGATTTTTAATACAATTTTATTGCTAAAAATAAAATTTTCGATATCAAATTTCTACTGAAATTGTTGTTCAATTACATAAAAGAAGTGCCGGAGCCTTCTTATTTAGGGTTCCGGTACGCTCCGGCTAGAATCAAAATTTATCCCCAAAACTAAGAAGTACCGGAACCGGGCTCCAATGGGCTCCGGCGTAATTTAAGCTCTGAGTATAACAGGCCGAAAAATCATTATTTTAAATATTTTATACTTCATCGTCTTAGTTTTTACTAGGTACCTCTTGAAAGCTAATACGTCTGTAGCTGGGAGGTTGCTGTGATGTGCAGCCATTAATAGACATTCGAAAATATACTGATCCGAATCCCTTCTTTCCCCGCATATGAAATTGTCATTAAAAGATTTTGTAAAACTATATCGGGAAAGTATCGTCCTCAGTCAAATATTGATTTAAGAGGAAAGTAGTACTCTCTCTACTCTCTTTTTTTTTTTACATGTGACCAAAATTCCTGGAGTCTTCTATCTTAAGGGACATTATCCGCGAACAGTTTGCCACTGGTTCTTCTCTGTTTCGTTTATTTGTTTGGGATATGTCCTTGGTCAGCATGTTACTCTGGACCGCTTAGTTTGCGAGTTGGTCTGCGTATTCGTTACGGAGACACCACGTGAGCTTTCATCTAAGTAATTTTGATGCAAAGTTAAGGGTTATTATTGATTTTTGAAATCATTTCTTTAACTATTTTGAAAGAATTCTTCATATTAAAAAGCACATAAAGCGTTAATAATTTGTAGGATTTAATGATTAGTTTTGAAAAGTCGTGCATAGTTGCATGTATAATTTCGTGTTTAAATGCCGATAATTCAACTTGGAATACACTGTTCTCAGTCTTTAAGAAACCATATGACTTCTTTCAATCTTTGAGCCATTAGCAAATGCCATTGGTAAGACTTAAAAATAATACTTAAATTCAATACATGTGCAGGATTTATTTATGGTAAAGCACACAAGGTTATCTGCCAAAGGGAAGGGGTACCTTCGTGAAGGACATTCTAATGGAAACTCGCTTATATACATATTACACATGAGAAAAGCCACGAAAATGCCCATGCAGCAAACACGTTCGCCTGGAGTCGAACCCAGGTCGGAACTAGTGTTCAGCGACCTTTACCGCTAGGTCGATGGTGCACCCAGAGATGCGTAAGATGTTTCATATGCGAAAAGCACTTAGTTTCTTAATTTTCAGGAGCAAAGGTTATATCTTGCATTTTAATTTCTCGCTTTAGTACTACTGTTCTGTTTGCCTCTTTTCCTGACCGGATGTATAAAGTGGGATCCCTGATAAAACTCATAAAGTATAAAAAAGTAGTATTGAAGTGCATGAATAGAAGTGGTACTGAGGGCCTTTCTGATTTTTTGTGGAGCAAGGGCATTTGTATACCTTGTAGCTGCTTTTTCTTCCTTTCATTCACTGGATTTGGTTTATGTAGTTACGGTAAAGCCTCGAGGACTATATGCTTAAGGGAAGGGAAACTGACCCGTATACACGTTACACAGGGGGTAAACCACGAAAAAAGGCCATGCAGCCAGCCCGTTCGCGAGATTTGAACCTCAGACCGAACTATCAGTGTTCAGCGACTTTACCGTTCGGCCGCTGAAGAGCCCTCCGTTCACTAAAACAGCCCACGTAAATGTTGCGCGGTTTGCAGTACACACAGTTACAGTCTGATATAAAAATGTTTTGGATATGGAGATTAAATTTCTAGTCTGAACATCGCGCATTTGAAATTTTCTGCTATTTTTCTCTTAGCGAGTCAATATATTGAAGACATCAATTTTTTTCACAGATCATGACTCTCATGAGTTTAATTTGGTGCACAATTATGTTCTTCTCTCGAATTCTAAAAGGCAAGAGTGTTTTTCCCTTTATAAGGTATTTTCTTCTTTTCCGCATGCCTTCGCGATATACTCAGTGCGTATTCAAGTCCCAGCAAGGGCATTGCACATTTTTTACGTCTCCTGCTTCAAAAAAACCTAATGACCCTACCGTGGCGTCCGAACTAAAAGGTGGCCGAAAATAATTCGTCACCACAAGGATTTGGCTATTGGATTCCCTCATTCCCATTTGCCCTTTAAAGGAGGAGTATATAAGGTATTTTTTCCATTCTTTCAACATGCTTTCGTAGAGTAACTAGAAGCATACTCGACGGGCATTCGGGGGATCCGGAGGTCGAAACCTGGCGAGGGCACTGCACATTTTTCACGTCTCCAGCATCAAGAAAACTTAATGACTCTACAACACGAATTCTAAAAAAGAAATTTAGCGTAATTATTTGTTTTATGAGTGGTCAGGGTTTCCTCGACTTTTTTCCCGATATCTTTTGCTGTTGTTTCGTAGAAAAGTCATACATTTTGCACTACATTGTGTACGCCATTTGTGTGAGCCGGATTTCTTATAGTGAAGTTATTGTACTGTGCTCGATAAAATTAAGCAAGAGAAAGATGACAGTGCACTTAAAATTTTATTTTAAGATATATATAGCTGCAGATGGTGAAAATTTATCCAGACATTTGTTTTCATAAACCATTAAAGAAATTTTTAACTTAAAATTGCGATGTTTTTCCCTTTTCAACTAGGCATTTATAGTCAGGTGTGATTTTACCTTACTTTTTCAAGTTAATGTAACGCAACGCAATCGACGGGCAAAAAATGAAAGCAAGCTTATTTACTATAGTATGCAAGGTTTGTTCCTCTCAACAACAAATTTATCTAAAGACAAACCACTAAATGCATGACATCACTTCATTCATAATCTTCCTCTAAGCAACTACTCTTTATTCTCCTAAATCCGCGTAGCATTAGTTGCGAAAGGCACTTCAATGAATCTTTATGCGAGTACATTTATGCCTCAATCAAATTATTTCTGCGTTAACTTTGAACTTAATAAATATAATGAATTTAATTGCAGCAAAAATTTCGAATTTATCATAACTGAACTGGCATAACTAAATTACAATCCAAGTTACTCCAAAGCAGCTAGTTTACACTCTCCTAAATCTGTGTAGCATTAGCTGTGAACGGCACTTATGTTGATTAAATCTTACAATTCTTACATGTTTATACTTCAGCCAAGCCATTTCAACATTAAGTTTGAATTAGATAATAAAAGCAAGAAAGATAATTTAAAATTTAAAACAAAACTTTCAAATATATCATAACTGAATCACTCGCCTCCCTTTAAACAGCGTAACTTGTTTGCAGCGTAACACACTTCCGCCGATGAGGTGTAATTAATTAGGATTAAATCCTAATCAATTGCAATTAATTAGGATGATGATATGCTTGCGTATCATACCATGCTGTGCATTCCCTGTAACTTTCAAATTATTTACAAGATTTTGTGAGGTTTATCTATTTATTTTTAACTGATAGGTAAGTTAGCACTTTCCTATTCACCCACGCTTTTCATGCCAGAATGTAAATGAGACAGCGAGCGTTTATTCAGATGAAAGTAGAAGGAAGTGCTATTTAAGTAAGAGTTTCGGAAGTTAGTTTTAGATCGTGGCTGCCTATTCCAGGCCGCGTTGTCCAGTGATTATTAGAGACTTGATTTAGTGACGTTGAGTTCTTCTAACCATTTGGCGTTGTCTCGCTGGTCTTCTATAAACCAGAGCTTTGCTGCGCGTTGAATTATCCTGTAAGCCGTTAGGCTAATCTGTCCTATTTTAAATATGTTCATCGTTATGTATTTCTGTAAAGCCAGAAATGCTTGGCTTGTGTAAACCTAAGCTCGGTAATTGTTAAGTCTGTGTTCGAATAGATGGGTTTTATACATCCTTCTTCTGACTTTTGTTTTGTTTCACAAGGCTAGAAGATAATTCTTCAATAGTCCTTTTAAAATCTATAATGTATGCTCCCTAAGAAGACTAGATTTACAACTTCTTTATTTTTTTTTTTCAATTTTTATAAAGAGTAGTAAATAATATCCCTAAGTGATTCACAAGTAAAACACTCGTTCTCAGCTTACTTTAATTTTAGTCAATGTAAAATTAGTGGAAATTGCAGTGAAGACCACGTACTATGCTCATTTCATCTGTCTATAACTTCAGGATGAGAAGGTAAATAAATATAAGCAGAAAATTTCTTTTAGTTATTTGACGCTCCTAATATCTTTGTGTCTTCATTGTCTTCAGAATTTACATTTAAAGAATTCTGAAAATTTATTTTTATGGAGCAGACCTGTCAGCAGCCGAGTAACTGACACCGTTAAACACCCTAGTAATTTAAGCCAGATTTACATCTATATACGGCCCTAACAGTGCCGAGTGATTAAAGACTGCTGATCCCTCTAGTTTGTCCCGGGTTCGAGCCCAAACGAATGGGCTGACTGAATGGTTTTTTTCCTTAGTTTCCCCCATGCGAAACTTGAATACTAGTAAGTTTCTGTTACATCTTTGCCCTTAGGCGGACAGCCGTCGTGGGCTTTGCCATACTCAGACAATCAAATCATACCTCCATAAGCTTGAATGTATATGCATTTTTGTGCTTTTTCCCGTGTGTAATTACGGTTATGTTTAACTGATAAAAGCAAAGCAATTCGAGGCTTATGGGACTCTGGGTAAGGATGCCTTTGCAGAGAGGTTTTTAAGGGAAACTGCCTCATATTCAAGTCGTACAAATGGAATACCATGGAAACTCGTACGTAGACAGCTCCTTCGTTTGAATCTGAGCCCCAGTCCAACTACAAGTGTTCTGCCAGCTTATTGCTCGGCCGTTGGTGGGTAATATAAATACCAGCCTTGTTTCCTTTAAAAGTCCTCCGCTAAGGCGTAAATAGCTTTAAAAAGTGGTAGATCTGTCCAGATTCGGCTCTTGACGGTATAGATGCATAGGAGTTTTCCCGTTTTCGTTATACTTAACAAGACTGCAAATATCAGAAGGCGTCGCTTAGTGTGATTATGTTTGTCCATGACTACGCTAAGATTAAGGAGTGAGAAAAATATTTCTCGAAATATCGATGGAATTTAACAAGTTTCATATAAATATAACTAGAAACATATAAATACTTACTTTCACAGCATTTTAATTAGGAAAAAGTCATTAGCAGTTCATTGTCTGTAATTCTTACACAGATGTTTAGTTTTTGAACTGTTAATAATGATTCTAGGAATTACTTGATCGATGCTGTGACCTAATTTTAATAAGTGTAGGACATCCCTCATCTCAGCATGTGTTGGAAACTCGCCGATTTCACCATTTTCTTCTCCAGAATGTTTATCGCATGATGCGCTTTCATTCATCTCCAAAAGCGTCATATAGATATCTTCTGTTACTGAATTTATAATGTTAGTGCTGCCTAGACGGGAAAGTGATTAGTGGCTCTGACTGCCGTATCGAAGGGCCTGGGTTCGAATCCTCAAGAAAGCATGGATGTAATTTGCCCATTCCTTCATAGCACGAAACGATGGCCCAGCTATTAGGTGTCTTCATAATAAAGAGGCCATCACGTCGGCCTGAGTAGTGATTAACGCCTCGGCTAAAGCCCGCACTGGAGTAGAAAAAAAATCATTTTAGTTAGAGACATTTTTAATTCTTCCTCTTCTTTTAATTTATCATTTATTAAAAAGTTGGCTGGCATACTTGAACCAGCTTTTTACTATCTTTCCTGAGATGCGGTTCAAAGACTTTGATGCTGCCTTAAATCAAAATCAAGATGCTTGGCGAATTAGTCCCTTACTTAGCGACATATCTCTATTATTTGACAATCACCTTTCTCTATTTCGACGTTAACTGGCAATTTTATTTTTATTTGGCGATATTACTTCAATTTAAAAAAATCACAATATAGTATTTTGATAACATTAACTGATTTGTTGATCACAATAAGCAACGCATTTTACATGTTTTCGTATACAAATGAGTGGGGGATTCACAATCCATAACAATATCCAAATGATAACATTAACCCTGATCACATTAAGTGGTGCTTACTGTAGTTTTTCTAAGCCCTTTATGATAACACTTCGAGCACAGCTCGACATAATATTAATCTCTTGCAACTCGTAAATAATTTTATTCTCTTGCAAGTCGCATGTCGAGTGCAACACCATGACACATGAATAACAATTATGTGTAGTCATATAAAAAGTTATTTGGCGAGTTTGATTCATGAGCTCTTTCATTGAAATGTTAAATTAATTGTCGTACACAAAGCATTGAAAGTTCTATCTATATTAGGAAAATAACATTCGTATTCTTTGCCGTGTAAACTTTGGGCAGAGCCCAAGTAATAAGATCGCCTAACACTGGTATTTCGGTGCAGATTAAAATCCTAGGGAACGGGCTGGTTGCACGAGAGCTTTTGTGGTTTTCTCCATACGAAACATGGATATGAGCCATCTAAAAAGTCCTCTGCGAAGTATCCATCCCTTTAGGTAGATAGCCCTCCTTTATTGTCATTTAAATAATCCAACAGAACCCAGTCCTCTACTATTAAGCAAGTAACCTTGATATCTTTTTCCGCAGATCTTAGCACGGTTAGAAAAACGTATTCTTATTTTTACTTACTGAGGCGGGTTCTTTGCATTCTTGATGCGAAATGCTTGTCCAAAAAATCCACAAGCGTTTAAAAAAAATTCATCCGTCAATCTCGAAACTTAAGATGCAAAATGCCTCTCATCCAAACGTGCAAATGATAGAAAATGCATAGCCTGTAGATTGCATAAAGCATTTCCAAAGCGCACGGGAAAAGTACATCCCAAAGCATACAAAAGGGGGGTTATATTTTTTGGCAGTTGTGAAAGGTCAGACAGCTTATATGATGGTGCTGATCATGTTAGCAAATGAGAATGTCTCGAAGACGCTTCTGACGATAATATAATCAACTGAGTTATTTTGACAGAAGTTGCATCATCACCTTCGAAGTAGTGAGCTGGTAGTATATACTGTAAGACGACATATACTGAACAGTAGGAATTGTGACACAGTCCCACGATTGTTTCTGATGATGTCCATAAAAGTCGCGGGATAATGATAGGGGTAGAAGGAAAACTTCTCAGGGGGATTATGGGATAATTAGATCTGCCATAAGCACAGCACAGCTTCAGTATGTGCCATTGAGAACCATTTACACACGTCTCCTGGAACGTGTAATGGCACGAAGTCCAGTTTTAAGAGTAATGGTAAGGTTTGGCTGTTTTAAAGCAATTCGATGTAAGAATATACCTATAGACTATTTCTATTAGTATACATCAAAGGAGGGGGTTTCTAATCTCCTTTTCCTAGATCTTCAATTTCTGCCCAGTGGAAACCATCTGGGACTTATTGGGATGCTCATTAAAAGCATCTCTCCTGTATAAATTTGCAAAGCAAATAAAGAATAACTGGAAACAAATTTCACAGAAAAGCATTTGACTTTCGTATGAGTCCATATCTCAGATCATATATCTAGAAGTATTGCTACCAGAGGCGACTGTATGTTCTAATTTGTAATTCCAAATACTTTGTCTGTAAACATTAGCAAAATTTTATTATTAATTGATCTGTAAATTAATTCATATCTTAAAGTTTTGTTTAAATCTTAAAGTGTTAAATGTGTAAGTGTGTAATTTTTTATAAATATGCTCATAGCTAGATTTTTCAGAGAACGTGGCAGCACTTAATGGAACTAAATTTATGATAAAATCAGTATTTGATTTAATATTTCTGTATTTCAACACACTATATAAAGAAATCTCCCTTAGCGCTAACAAACTCGTATAATTTAAAACTAGAAAATGATAGCTTTTCTCCTTCATTGACGAGGTTAAGCGACAATAAAATACGGCAGTACATTTTCATTGTGATTTTGTCATTTATGTTTCAGAACCCATGATTTAAATCAATTTAAAATTTAAATCATTTTATTTATTCAAATACCGCACAAAAATCTTTTCTCTAAAAATTAGTAAATGAAAAATAAAAGACACTTGAAAACCCAATTCTGCTTTTGAATTATTCATTAGACATGCGCAATACAGATGTCCTTTTGCTCCGTTTCATGCTGAAACATCGCCAAAGCTGTGGCGAAGTTCATAAATTACCTTCGATGAGAAGTCGGAAGAAATAATCAAAACACGGAAACGCCCAGGCCTACGACAAGGAACCTCATCAGATTGCCATTTTTCAAAGTCTGGTGTCTAATTCGAGAGCCATGCTGAATATAAAAAGGCCCGCACTGGGGAAACTTTCCTCGTCTAAGTGCAGATTTCGTGACAAATTCCAAAGCCACTACTTAGCGAGTTACGCACTCTTTCAATGAAATATTACTTTCAGAAACCTGACATCCTCATCAATGGGGAATAACGAACTCAGTTTGTGAATGCCTTTTTCCTTTTATCGTTTATTATCGGGCTTTCTATATATCGTTTATTATAAAACCACGAACTTTTACCTGGCTTGACTGGCCTTCAAATCACTTAAACAGCATTATTTTAAGTGACATAACTTCATCTGCTTGGTATACAAAACTTAGTTTAACCTACCTTTATTCGAGTCTTGTTTGAAAGTTTATTCTTTATCTTCTTTTCTTTTATTGTAAGTTTATTTCCTATTTTGTTTTTGTAGTTTTAGAAATAAATGCTTAATTAAAAACGAGTCGTTCATTTTATTTCCCATAAACTGATTGGGAATACATTTTCTTTTAACTATACTTTTGAAACCTTTATCTCATAGATACTGTGTGAGTACTTTAGTTTGATTGCAGACACTAGAAACATAATATTAATACTGCCAACGAAGTCACAGCTTGTCTCAATTAAAGCGTATTTTAAAGTCCTCAATACAGGAAATAAGTCTCTTTATTTACGTAGATAGTTAAAGAACGATTTGTGGTAATCCAATCCGGTATTTCCCAGAAAGTCAGAAAAGCTTTCATGTTGGTATGCACAGTATTCTGTACAGGTGAAAGACAAGAATACTGCTGTAGAAATGGAATACTGATATTTCAACACTACGTTTCTCTATAAATAAAAAATGCTTTTATTTTCAACTTTATAAATACAGAGAAAGACTGCATTTAGTAACTACAGCAATATTAACTGGGATCTAATGATGCGCTATTACGCTAAAAAGTTAATATTTTTATTTCATATTTATATTTTTATCCACGTGAACTTTGTAAAAAAATCAATAACACTTATAATGAGATTAATTATGTTTTCGAGGGGCATTCAGCATGAATAAAAATATTTTATGAATAGAAAATGTACTGAAAGTAAAACGTATGAATCTATTTATGTTCGTAAAATACTTCACGAGTGGATACTACACTACACTCGTACCCACGTTATTCATGGATAAAAATATGAAAGCTCTTATGCGCCGACCCATTCCCCAGAATACGAATCCACATCGAACTACCAGCGTTTAGCGACATTACCGCTAGATTACTGGGTGACTTTATATTAAAGCAAATGAAACAAAAATTCGGGATCTTTTTCACTATTAGAACAACGCACGTCAAATGCTTTTTCCACTGAAAATACGTGCAACATTGCTTAGTGACCTCTGTTAAATTAAAAGCGCTCTTATTCTTATAGCAGAATTCTCGTTTTCAAAGTAATTATTTCTGAAAACCTTCAAGTTTGTTCTTTAAGTAGGACCACCGTATTCTTGTCCCTTCGAAAGCAAATTTTTTAGAGTTATATTACTACCACTATACTTATATTTTTAAAATCCAATTAAAAATCAATTTAAACTATTTTAAAACTACATTATATACTGTTTCAAAGTTGTATTCCAGCAATTATAAAATGTTTAAAAAAATTATTACCGGCAACTTTATTTTGAATTTTTTTAAATAAATAATATTGGTGCTGGAATACACCTTTGAAAGTTTTTATAAATAAATACTATTGATGCTGAAATTGCACAGAGACGTTATATAAATAAATAATACTGATTCTGGGATGCAACTATTTTTTAGACATAACACTTATATTTTTAAAATGCAGTTATTTAAAATAATTATTTATATATTGTACTTTAGGTAACAGAAGAAATTTCATATTTGTTTTCAATAATTGAAGGCTTAGAGCTCGAATAATCTTTACCTCATCAATAAAAAATTAAATACATGCTGATATTAGTATTAATGAGACGTATAAGCCTGCTGATTCTTACAGAACCGTTCTAGGTCTGGAGGAAGCTGGTAAGAAGAATTAGAGTCATAGAGCTTTAAGTTCCTCTCTTTTGTTGAGGAAAATCCGTCGAAAGTGTAACTGGTAATAAATTTCGTAGAAAGCCATTATTGGAAGAAGGCAAAGTGATAGATGATTTCAAGTTCCTAAACTATGTCATTTTCATCTTTAGATAGATATATGCAATTAATCTGAATTTTAGTTTTTGTCGTTTGTGGAAATTTAGGAGGACTACAGGGACAGGCTTCGAGGACCATTTGTAGTCTAAGGACCACAGATTTCTGAAAAATATTATTTGGAGTGTATTCTATAACGAAAAATGTATTTATAAATATATTGTTGTATTGATTGTTTCATATTTCCTCAAAATTGTACAAATGACTTATTTATGATTTACATTGTATTTCAATTGCAAATTTATACCGCAGTTCGATCACTAAATGTTTTAAAACAAATCTGGAATAACTGCGTTATAATATGTCGTTTACTTACGGAAATTATACAGAAACTGTTGAGCTTTATGATTTTGATATGTAGGCTTCGACTGTTCTGATAAACATAAACAATTTAGCTTTTTAAAAAGTGTAAAATTGGATCCAGTTTGTCTGTTCCAAAGGTAATAAGACAAAAAAAGAAAAAAATCTAGATTTCGAAGCTTGTAGTTTACTACTTTCGAATATATGTGATATTATTTGAACATTCTTTACGAAGTGGCTGCAGAAAGAGCTGGATCTCTAACACAAACTCGAAGAATACTCTTAAAGAATTGAAGGCCTTTACAGAAAAACATTCTACAAAATATCACGTTTTTTAAGCCTGTATGATACAAGCAGTCCCAAGGCACAGATTGAAGAACTAAAAAAAAAATGAAACTCATTTGGAAGAAATGGCGCTTCTTTTTTAGATCTCAAAGAACAGTCACGCCCGGAAGAAACGAATCGAATAGATTTGGCTGATAACGGCGCCGGAGTGTTTCTCTTGATCTCGCTGAGATAAAAATTAATTTAGAGGAGAAAAGGTGCGAAGAAACAGCATACAGAAGGCAGTATTTTCATTCATTCCTTATCTGTTTTACCATCTGAGTGTTTTCGACCTTTTACTGGCCACTAAAAACCAATTTTCCATTCCTAAATTTCGAGCTTCGTAATGGGCGTGCCAAATACAAAGCAGTAGAAGAAAAAGAATTGGCCTAATCTTCTGTTGCGTGTTAGAGACCAATCCGTTATTCTGTCAAATCTATAAGCAAGACGGCAAAAGTAATAAATGTTTTTTTTTAATGAATTTGCGGATAAATGGCGAAGCGAATTGTCAACAAAATGCTAGCCAAACAGTAAGATAATATTCAAAATTCGTATTAATTCTCATTGACAGAAAACGAAACTGCGTTTTTGCAGATCATATTCAGCGACGTCTGGGCGTTTTTAATAAGCGGCTCTCACCTTAATAATTCTCTAACAAATTACTCTAACGACTTCCACTTCTGTTTGTTATCTTCTTTGATGATGAAGGCGCAAGTGGCATGCCCACAGATATGAAGGACATGCATTTTTCACTATTCGATGAAGTTTAATTACATTTTTATTCTATCTGTTTATTTGTTCCACGTAGGCTGAAAACCTGAAGCACAATTATTATCTCGTGGTAGAACTTTCATCGAAAAAATAATATCTATCCATCAACCTTACATTCTTATTCGAGTAATTTGTTATTCGTTGTATATTTGGCAGTCCATAAATATTCTAGTAACTTCACTCGAACGCAGTTTTCATATCCTGCATTCTTGCGAATGCAAATTTCGAGGTATGAAAAGGGCGGCCCACAATGGTCTTAAAACAATTATCAAACTATGTATTATTTAGAGTTTAAACAATATATTTGAAATAAACTTCGAAATTGGTCCCTTGCTGTAAAGTTTACAATAGCATTTGCTTTAGTTTTGGGAGCCATAGAACAAATGAGGCCTCCGAACTAATTATAATTTTTAAACATATATCGACGAGAAACTCGTTAATGGCTTAAGTGAATTATGAACAGTTGATATATTGCTACAATTGAAAATTAATTACAATCCAAATTTTAAATTAAAAAAATTTCACTTCTTTATTGTGTGAATGTTTGTAGTTTAAATTAAGAATTTTGTTCAGAATGTTTTGGGATAGCTTCTTTTAATAACTTTTTGGCTGGCGGCAATACTCACTCGGTTTATAAAAAAAGTCATATTTCCACATCGCCTTGCAATATAGTAAAAGTAACAACTAAGAACAAACGTTGAAAAATTTCGGTAGCATGCTTAAACAACATGTTTGATGCATGACAGCATGACAAGCCGTATGCTTAGGCAACATGCAGCATGCTAAAACAACAATTTTCGTTCCCTCTAACAGCTTACGTTCTCATGTTGTAAGGTTTTAGTTAAACTAACCAAGTTTTATTTTAATTTAAATCTGTCTATCTCCTCTCTGCTTCAACTTCCCGTCAGAAGAAGCGCGCGGTTTCAGCTTATGCTAATTTTGAAGTACGGCCAAGTACTATTTAAGCCAGAGGTAGAAACCTCTTAGTGTGTGAGAGCTTAGTCTCAGATCACGGTCACGCCGCTCAACGTTCGCCTGACCACCTAGCAGTTTAAATTTATAAGCCATAGTGCTTACTACGTGATTGCATTGTAAAACAATTTGAAGTGCGTTAGTATTAGTATATCTTGCTACGCACCCTTTTAGGTAGAGGCCAATCTCCGCGAATTGCTCTGCGAAGCAAAGTTTGATTTAATTTCTATTTAGGTATTTATTTAAATTTATTTGATTGTTACGTTCGACCCAAGTGCGGTCTTTTACGTTCTGTATCTCTCTCGAGTTGGGAAGTTTGTATTTAATAGTGATCTAATAAAAGAGGATTTCAAATCTCTTCACGTGCAGTTATTATCCAGCCCAGCAGTTACATCAGAACATAGCGTACCTTCCGCTCCCTGTTCCAGTTCAGGACTGAAAACTTGAGGTTAAGAACCCTTTACAGAATTTACCATGTTTCACAGAACACTCAGTCCTCATAATGTAAAATCGAATAGGAATTATAGGAAAATCACATTCAAAATAGTAGTTTGGTTATATGTATGAGTTTAATTCATAAGTGACTAAGATTAGATTTAGAAAGTGTGAACCTCTTTAATGCACGGAAATCTCACATAGAGTCTAAAGATTATAGTTTATTCGCAAGTTATGTTACAATGATTGATAGAGAACTTGTAAGAGCTCATGGCTTTAAAACATTTCTCTGTATAAAAATATATTGCACGAAAAGAAAATTTTTGGAAAGACCCTTACCTCTTAATTAAATTTATAACAAGAATTCAAGAATTGTTTGGTGAGCAGATAAATACGCATATGGCAAAATCGCATGCCAGAATTCCACATAAAAATGCTAATGATCGTGTGGCTTAAGACGGAAATATAAACCGTTTATCCCAGTTAACTGTAGTGCTAGGTTGCAGGGAATTTTTCATTGTTTCATCTGCGGATAATACGAAAATCAAGGAAGACCAGTTTTCATTAGAAAGCCGTTTATGAAAGTATCCCACACCTAGTCAAAATAGACCTTAAGTGATTTATGTATTTGCTATAATTAAATTAACTCACATCGCAAACTGAGACAAAATTTATGGCAATAGGAATGTCAAAAACGTTATTAGACACCAAAATGTTAGTAAAATATATCTCCAAAATTTCCTTTCCTTTATTTATAATATGTTTCCTGTTTTATTTGCATGTGCTGCGCTTCTTTTAGAATATAATTATTTTGCAAAATAAAACATATGTTAAATTATATCTAAAGGATGTTGAAATAAATATCTTTTCTGTGCTGTGAAAATTTGCAAATATAAGGCTGATTTTTGTTGTTCGACTTCGAAATTAATATTTGTTCGACGTGTCGTTTTACCTTAAATATAAATATATTTAATGTTTTGTGACATTTCTTAAACACGAAATTATTTCTTTACGTAAGCTGAAAATATTTGAGACTTTTTTTTTTTTTTTTTATGTTTGAATTTTTCTGCATCAGACTTCGCCCGTTTAGCATTTATCCATGTTAGTCCATGTATGGTAACGAATTATTTTTGTACATGATTTTCTTATCAGCTTTATTTTTATGAGCTTTTGTTTCATAATAATCATTTATGTACCCTGCTGCCATATGAAACAGAATTTTAGAAATTGAAGACTACACCTGTTACAGATCAGAATTAAATACATTGCAAATATTGAGCAATCAAATAAAACTAGCATTAAATTTCAGAGTGACTATCATCTATCATCTTATTTATTTGTCACCAGTCACTATGTTAATGATTGTAAAAATTATTATTGAGAACCGTGATGCTTGTTTCTGAATTTTTGTATTCACAAAGCTTTTTTTAACCACGAATTTTTTAACTTCGCACAAAATGTAAATCAATGAATAATCTGTAGTATCTCATAAAACCTTCATATTATGAAGAAGATGTAAAAGTGAATTATTTTTGTAATAATGACATTTAAAAATTGGAATTTTTGTTGAAAATTTACAAAGTTAAATGCACAAAATGTTCGAAATAGGGCAGCCTAATTTCTCAGTTTACCTCCCGATAAAGTTTCTTTTAAATTAATTATCTTTTGAGATATGAAACAAAAAAAGGCGAGAATTGTGTCCAATAAAAATTAATATTATCTACTCTGACCTTTATCTGCAGACTGCCATAAAATAGAACACTTGTTATAGGAAATTATAATCTTCAAATAATTCATTGTTGAAAATCTGAATTTTTGTCGTTTTGCTTTATATTAAGGCACTGCCTCCCATTTCTTAAGAAAAATTTATTTGCATTGCATATTTTTTGCGGAAAGGTAATATAAATGGAAAATGTTTGTAAGTCTTCTTAAAGAAATTTTAAATGTCATGTGAAGCTGCATATAACTGCATTCTTAATCAATGTTATGAGCGCTTTATTAATTTTAAATTTCTTTCTTAGGAAAAGTCATTTTGATTTCTGATAATGTCTAACTACTTAGAATAATACCATATTAAATTTTTAGCGACAAGTTCTCAAAGAAAAAACTAATAATTAAAAAGTGGGATATTAAGCTGTTAAGCATTTTTCTCATTAAAATTTTATTTTTGGAATACCAATATCACCGCTAATTTATCATGCCGGATATACTTGTGTAATGCTAATTTCTCAAATTTTAAATAAACGGAATCACATTCTAAAAGCGCTATAGTTGGGTTTAAATTTTACAACGGTTATCATATCCAAATTCTTCAGTTTTACTGAATTATTATTTATTTCGCAGGAAATGCGAAACAAACATTTACGAAATAAAGTACAATGTAAAGATATTTTTCGTATACACTACTATTCTAGTTCCACCAGCGGCCGAGCGACGAAGTCACTGAACACTGGTAGTTCGGTCCGTGGTTCAGATCCCGCAGATGGGCTGACTGTATCTGCGTTTTCATGTTTTTCTCCAAGTGTAACGTGTATACGAGCCAGTTTCCCCTAGAAAGGCCTCGATGAAGGTATTCCTTCCCTTAGGCAGCTAGCCCTCGAAGCTTTGCTGTAATCACATAAAACCCAAAACCAAAAATTCTAATGTAAAGATCCTTCGTAATAATGATAGATTTTATCCTCAAAGATATTTAGAATAAAGGTTATTATTACAGCGTGTGTCATTATATAGTCTTCCCAATGATCTAATTGGACTTTTCTATCCTCTCTTCTGAAACATTGCTTTGTTTTCCTCGTGCTTTGTGAAGTGCATTATACTGTTATTTATGGTGACGCTTTTCCGCTAAATGTGTATTTTTTACCTATGCAATGTGAATGGGTGGCTATTCCGTTCACCCCATTTAAAGTCCTGATTTTATTTTGTGGAGAGGGGAGAGCGGATAACTGAAATATCATTCATACGAAAATAAATATCGCTTGTTAAAAAGACTTAAAAAAGCAGCAATGAAATTAATCCGGTTTGGTTACTTACTTATTAAAGAAACCACCTAAGTAGAAATCACCAGATTTTCAGTATGTGCCAAATTTTGGCAACCATGGGCATAACCTTTCTTCCGTCAACGATGCTTATAACAGTTCTTCAGTCAGGCAACGCCGCCAGTTTCGTATGCGTTCTTTTTTCTTGTATTCCAAGTTACAACGGTTTTTATAAGCAAATCGTGATATGTTTTGCCTTAGACTCAGCTTTAAAATACGAGCTTGGGGAATTTGCCAGCAATGAAAGGAACTGTGGTAAAATTTCTGCAGGAATACAGAATTATGTTGAAAATTAAACGGAAAAACTGAGAAATGCATTTCCTAGATAACTGCTGTTGCCAAGAGTTGCACGAAGCTGAGTCTCCACAAATCTTTCTTTGATATTATTTTAAGCCGAAACAGATTGCTGTATACTTCGGGGAAGAATAGAGGGAAAAAATATAGAAAGATTTTGAAGAAGAATATAAGTGTTTGTAAGGCTTCATAGCATAAAATGTTTACCTACTTCTTAAATTTTCCATTGAAAGAATTTAATTGGTTTCAAACATTTATGAACATGAATCAAATAAAATATCACTGAAAGATAAATTAGAGTTCAAATTAAAAGAAATATTACACAAATCTTCCAAAAAATTTTAACAACATACTATAAAATACTTAATAAATTATAAATTTTTATTAAGTTTTCCCTCATGCATCGAAAGTTCATTTCCCTACTTTATGAACTTTTAAAATGCTTCTAATTTGATAGGAATTTGCATTTAACATGCATGTAAAACAAAGTTTCAGTCAAAAGCCAGAATGGAACTGTATTTTTCCCTTTCTGATAACTGAAAAAGAAAGCCCACAAATACATTCACTTTTCTATTCGTTGCTTTTATATTTATTAATTGCTAATCACTAGTTCAGCTTTCCATTTTCACTGTTGTTACTTTACGTTATTCTATCGAGGCATTTAGCAGCAATGCTGCCGGGTACACAGCTAGCTCTTAAAGGTATTGCCGTTCGACCTTCATGTAATCTTTAGTTTATTTTTTACCTTGAAATGATATAGTGGTTAACTAATTGAGCGAGCGACTTTATAATACTGCACATTTCATAACGATCTATAACTTTATTACGAAATAAATCATTTAGAGAAGTAAAAAATATTTCAAAAGAAAGTTAAATACATTACTAGCTAAAAGAGTAGTTTTTATTCTTTGTTTACTAAACAAATCGAGGAAACGTACTATAAACTGAATTTTTCTTTGCTTTTCTATCACACAAAACCGCAATATTGCAAAGTACATTGTGCAGAAATTAAGGAGGAAGTTGAAAAATTAGCTTATCAGGAGAACGAAGAGGCACAGTGAACTGAAAGACTAATCAGGAGATCGACTAGGGTCAGGTATATTAGCACATGCGCATATATGCAGCTAGACGCGCTGGGGGAGTGTCGATGAGGTATAAAGATCGCTGGAGGTGTGAGCTCAGCATTTTGGGAAAGCTATTGTGCACGGCATATATCGGTTTAAACAACGTCGAGTTGCTGCATCAGTGTGAAATGTCGAAGAATAAATCTGTTAGACATCTGGATGCTTTTACCCGAGATCAAATCATTGGAAAGACTGAAGAAGGTCGAAGTGTGACAAGTGTGGCTGTGGAGTTCGGGATTGCTCACAGCATTGTTTCACGACTTTGGAGAGCATTTCAAACTGGTATCCGCCGATAACATTGCGGCAAAAACATCGCGGTCGAAAATGTGGCAGAGAAAACAACGCAAGGCGGAAACGTCGTGGTACAAAACATCGTAGAAGATAATAAAGCAGAGAGAAAACATCGTAGTTCTAAAACATCGTGGTACAAAACATCGTCGTCGAAAATAAAGCGGTTCAAAAACTTTGCAGTTTAAAAACATCGTCGTCGAAAATATCGTGGTGCAAAATAAAGTATCTACTAATCATCGCATGGCGACAACATCGCAGGCATGCGTTTTTGAGGCTTTAATAATTGTAAAATTTAATGATTGTTTAAGAATTGTAAGAACTCGCATAATGATTTGTGAGAGCAAGATGGAAGGAAGGATAATTTTCACTTTCATATTTTTTATTAACTAATAAATATTTGCTGAAAATGTAACATGGAAACGGAAGGATAGAAAATTAACGCAACTTATAGCTCTTAATTTTAAACTGGCAGAGTTAACTAACAAAGGTCATTAATGGATTATTTTTTATAAAGTTTTACTAGTAACTTTTCATGAAAATTATAATCTAAAAAAATAGAAAAAGAAAGATAAGTAACTGCATGTAACTATAAAAAGTTGCTAAGTTAATTATGATATTATTTTCTTCACTTTTGTTAATCTGACACTCTTATAATGAAAATTAGTTCTTGTTTTTAAAACATTTATTAGTTATCAAAAATATGACAATAAAAATTATTCTTCTTTCCACCTTGCTCTCATAAATCATTATACGAATATCCATTAACAATTATTAAAGCCTGAAAAACTCATGTCTGCGATGCTATCGCCATGCGATGATTTGTAGGTTTTTTGTAGGTTTATTTTCGACGACGATATTTTGTACCACGGTGTTTTAGAATTGCGATGTTTTTTGCTTTATTTTCTCCCACGATGTTTTGTACCACGACATTTTCGCCTTGCGTTGTTTTCTCCGCGACGTTTTCGTCCGCGATGTTTTTGCTGAGATGTTTTCAGCTGTAACCTTTCAAACTACAGGGACAACTGTCTGACAGTTCAGTAGTGGTCATCCACGAGCAACCAACAGCAGCGGACGACTTGTATATTGCCCTATAGGCAAAGAAGAAACAGTCAGCAAACAGCGGGAGAAATCTCAAGACACGTGAAACAGGCGGGATTGGATGACCGATACTGCGTTTTACCATGGCCAATGGCGGTCTGTTTTGCATGACGACCTGTACGGTGTATACCATTAACTCCTGCTCATCGGAGAAGGCGTTTTCTGTGTGCAGGACACACCATAATTGGATAGATAATTTATGGGGTCTAGTACTCTTTAGGGATGACAGCAGATTTAGTCTGAGATGCGATTCTAGAAGCATACGCATCTGGAGAGAGAGGGAAAACACGTAATAATCCCTTCAACATCATCAAAAGGGACCGGGTTGGATGTTACGGAGTCCTCATTTGGGAAGATATAATGCTTGGTAGCCGTACCGACCCTCACATCTTCCAAGGAGGTCAGTCACCGGGAACTGCTATTGTAACGAGGTTCTCCTTCCTTACATGCGTCTTTTCACAGGTGGTATGGGCCCTCAGTTCCCCTTCATGGATTACAACGCTCCAACTCATTGCACAGTTGCTGTTGGAGAGTGAGAATATTGAACACGTAGATTGTCTGGCAAGATCTCTGGATCTAACACCAGTCGAGCATGTATGGAACTTTCTAGAGTGATGTGTGTCAGCATGTAACTTATCGCCAGTAACGATTCTGGAGCTGCGACTGGTGCTAAAAGAAGAAGGAGCAGCAATGCCTCAACAACTCATTGACAACCTCATATTCAGCATGGACAAATGATGTGAAACCTGCACAGCATTTAGGGGAGATCATATCCCCTACTAAAGGTTGGATATTTCTTGCTGGACACCTGTCTCATGGATGTTTCTGCCTTCTGTCGCATTGTGCTCCATGCTGCTTTCTCAATAAAGCTCCTTTCTATCATTTTGATTTCTTTTTTGGGAAGTTTTGCTTACATTACCCATGTTATTACATCTTGGGGACCTTATGGTATTATTTTTGTTGATTTGGGAAAGGTTTTGCATAACATTATATTGAAGAAAACCGTCTTGTCTTTAAACAACGTCGAGTTTAACAACGTTTAAGTTTTGCACACGAATTAAGTCCTAAATTTCAGTTCATTTTTACTCCTGTTATTCTCACCATGCATGCAAAGGGAAAAATTTGCTAAACAACTATCCAGGCACCTGTCGCATATAAAATTGTAGCGATGGAATTAAATATCACTGTTGCTGTATGTCACGGGTAGCCAGAAAACTGTTCTAAATATTTATCTGCTTTTCGTATGCAGGATTACAATCTCATTAGCTTACATTTGTTTTAAGTGTTAAACTGTAATCTAAAACGAAGATTCGATTGTATTTTTATGTTTTTATTTTTACAATCTTTTACATTTTTTTTTAAATTTTTAATTGCAGTACTTTTTTCAGAGTATTAAGAACTTAGTTCGGAGTTTACAGATCACACGTTTATTTTTATCTTTTTTTGTCAGCCTTTCATCATAATAGTAATTATCCTAATTTTACTTCTAATTTGCATCATTACATTTGATGCTACTTGAGTAACTTTGATGTTGCTAAATTGCATTAACTCAGACATTATCTAAAGTATATAGGAGTACGGGAAGAGTTATGTTACCAAAATACATGAAAGGTTTTATACAAGTTTTTTTAATATACGCCGTTTCTGAATAACTCGAGGGGTCTGGAAACGATCTGATCCCAAATAGAGCATATTCATATATGAAAGTGAGGAAGATATTGCTTAAATAACATGGAACAGGAAGCACTTTACAGTATTTTAGAACACTTATTGATGCACTAGAGCACATCCTTTATTTGCGCATTACAACCGCGAGTTAAAAACGAAAAACATTCTTCGCAAACCTACATAAGAGAAAAATGAAATCAACTTATTGCAAATTTATTAACGATAACATTGACTTTTATTTAAATATGTCTTAAATATTCTAGACTTATTCGTCATTTTCCCTATTGTTTCGAGGCCTACCAGTGTCTGAGTGGTAAAGTCGCTAAACATTGGTAGTTTGGTCCGAGGTTCGAACACCACGAACGGGCTGGCTGCATGCGCGCTTTCGTGGTGTTTTCCATATGTAACCTGTATACGAGCCAGTTTCCCTTAGAAAATCCCCCACAAAGGCATCCAAGATAGCCCTCGAGACTTTGCCCGTAATCACATAAAACCCCGTTGTTTCGCTCTTTTTAGATCATTTGCTCTGTCTCGGAGTTTTTAAAATTGCCTCAAATCTTAGAAAGGTTTTCCAACATATTTATTGAAGAAAGATCTTCGATAAACGCGGCGTCAGTCAACTATTGATTTACTTTGGTCAGATTTGGAATACAGTCTTATTAGTAACAAATCAAAAATTTTCGTGCAAAGGATGTCTAGAGGCAGACTGCAACTCGACTCTCTTTTGTAAATTACAGGACCGAGTTTGAAAGATGTGTGAAGGAGTCGCGGAGACATGGAAATTAATTTCACTGATAGTAATTGAGAAGAGTTTTAAGAAAACCGAGATTTCCGACATCTTAGATGATTCTGATTTAATCTGGCAAGATGTAGATAATGATGTAAATTGTTAATCGGATTTTCTTTTTCTTTTCAAAACGCATTAGACAAAAATTAACTATTTACATCCTCTTTGCTCAGACCATTTTCAAATTGTTCGGAACCTTTTATATTTTAAAATATTAAATCCTTTTTCAAAATCTTGACTTCTGATAAATCCCTTATTAACAGACGCAGTGAATAAATGCTGGCATATACCTATGTTCGTAGAACTGTCATTTTAAGAATTCGTTTTCGACGATAAAAGCTACATTAAAGTTTATTGTAAGTTTCTCTATAAAAATAAATACTGGTGTAGCCCTATCTCCGAATAAAGTTCAGTATTCTTGTAATAGAAAGTACTTTTCGAAAAACTTGGCTTTATTTTCTCCCCTCGATATTTTTTTAATAAAAATTTAAAATTGGGGAACAGAAAGAAACACCGGTATATATGCTTTATAACTTTCATTCAGCCGCCCAAACGGTATAGTGCTTAAGGGAGCCTACTGCGATACCGAAGGGCCTGGGTTCGAATCCCGGAGAAGGCATGGTATTTGTAAATGTATAGTGTCTTTGAGGCATGGGGACACTCTAAGTACATAAAGCACATAGAGGCGCACTAAATACGAAAGTCCTCTCGAGAGGTTGTTGGTAAGGAAAGACAGGGTGGGAGACCTTAGGACTCGTCACCTCAAGATGTTCTTCTTCAAATTTGGGGCGGAAAGGTGTGAGTTGGACTGTTACCTATATGGTGCTCGAGGCTCTAGCCAACGACAGGAGCAATCTTGTTCTGATGTTACTCTCAAACAAGTGAGATAAGTGACAACATAACAAAAACGCTTTTATTCAGTCTCAAGACACTATCTATATCTTTTTAACAGCCAAAATATATGCAGGCCATAAAAACTTCAGCCCGTAATTCAACGATTTCTACTTTGCGACAGGCTTTTATCCCTTTCCTCTTCTTAAGCTGGTGGCACCTTGTGCTAATTTTCAATATGAAAGGTTGATTTTAATTTTCGTGATCAGCACTTTTTTTTGAGCAAAGGAATTATTAAAAAGGATTTATTTCCTTTAAATGCATTTGGTCATACTCCATACATTCTCTGTTTACTGTTCTCCAGAATTTTAGTATTTCGAAATTTTTTACTGCTTCATTCAAATTATATAAAATTGATCTAAAAATACAAGATCAGATCTGTTAAGAATATAAATAGACCAGAAATAGATGACAATACGAAATAAAATCTTTATGCAATAAGAAGCTGTGAAAAATAATTTAAAGCCTTGATAATAATCATAAAAAATCACCCTAATATTTAATCTACAAATCATTGTAAACGTTTTGGGAGGACATGTTTAAAATATTTTGGAAAGAAAAAATTCATTTTATTAACATTTTCGTTTAATTTTAAAATTTTATTATTGTTTTTTTACTTGGGATATTTTATTTCAAGTCTAATATAAGTGGAAACAAAATCTTCAGGCTAAAATAATATTCTTTTAGCTTAGGAAATGATATTGGTTCTGTCATAGTTGGATGAATTCCAGCAGAAAAGCAAACTTATATTTTTTTATTACCAATGTGATTCTAATTTAAAACTTTTTGTTTTCTTCCCTTCCGTAATGGAAACTACGGAGAAAAATGTATTTGCATGTATCATTCTTAAGAGAAAAAAAGGATGGTGCAAGATATATTATAAAGTATATACCGAACTGTTTGGTTTATTTGTTTAACAGCAATGCATTCGAGGGCTATCTGCCAAAGGGAAGGGATGCTCTCGTTGAGGACATTTTAAGGAAAACTCTCTCATATACACGTTACACATAGAGAAAACCACAAAAACGCCCACATAACATACAAAAGTTAATGCTGAAGGTATTAGACATCAGATTGTGCCTAAGAAAGTTAGCCGAAGTTACTTCGTTTTAGTACAGTTACAATTTAACCACACCAAGCTGTACATAATAACATTACCCCGGGTATAAAATGACATCGGGCAGCATTTTCAAAGAAAGTTCAATTTCAGGAGTCAGGCTGAATTTAACAGCGGAACAATAATACATTTAAAAGATTAAGAATGAAATCTGAAAAAAAATCGGATGATCAGAATTTAATTAGATTTCAGTATTTTATTCATGCATTTATCAGTCATGTACTAGATTCTCCTGATTTTTCATATCACTTGCTCAGTTCTTCATATCAGTATTCGTTTCTATTAATAGGGATTTCTCCCAAAACTTTTGCTCTTTTCTACTTTATTTAGATATATTATATGGCTGTACCACACAAAATCGTTACACTCTTCGCAACATTCACTTTTCTACTGTAGTTATACCTCTCTGTATTACCTCTGCATCAACGCTTCTCAGTGCTTATTTTCTTCATCTCTTTAACTGTTTGTGGTTATGTTTTTACATCAAGACATCAGAGATGCAACGTGTGCATGCTCCCTATTCAATACATTCGTTCTGTCATTACTTTAAAATAATACGTGGCTATAATATATGACAAATATGAAACTGAAATTTATTGTTCTCTTTTTATATTTCTTTGCTAATATATTCTAACTTACTGAAATAATGCTTATAGTTTTAATCTATAATTCATACATATTGCAAAATACTCACCGATTTAATATTTATATACAGAGTGATTCGATTAAGCGTATACCAACTTCAGGAAGGGATAGGTTACTCAAAGATAATTCGGAATTACGTATCAATGGAAACGCGGTCCTCATGTGCTATAGCATGCAGAGAAGAAAACACAAGAAATGAAAGACAGAATGATGTGAATAATAGTATAGTAATCAGCAAATCATTACAATTACGATTAAGTGTTCGAGATTACAGGTACAGGTAGGAGTAGGTGGGGCACCAGAATTTTACAACAGGTTGTACAAATATAGTTCCACCGCACTAACTGTGCATCTCCTCTCCAGTTTTGAGGAAGAACACCACGGAGAGGTATTCCAGAATCTCCTACCCCTTCTTCCTTTATCACCAACGACTCAAGAGGACTTTCAGCTGGCCGTGTATTTTGAATGCTGTCTTGCCGCAAAGACACTATACGCTTATAAACATTCATGACTTCTCCTGGATTTGAATCCCGGCCCACCGGTTCGGAAGTCAGTGACTCTAACAACCGCCACTTACAATTTAAGCGTGCCAACGGCTCAGCATAGAACCACGGACGTTTTAAAATATACGGAGATTTCCCAGATAATCGCGCCATATTCGCTAATGCGCGCAACAAGATCCTCCACACTGGACACGAATATTTCGTATACCAGGTTTTTCAGGTAACCCCAGAGAAAAAAATATAGGCAGGACAAGCCCGCGAAACGAGCAAGTCGATAAACAGGACCACCGCCAGTCAATAAACCCACCAATCTGCTTTTGACTAAATGTCACCGAAAGGAAAGAGTAAAATGGGCTGGGACACCGTTATTCTGGAACCACATATCGTTGGGCTGCGGCTTCTGGATTCCTTGCTCACCTAACAATCCGGGCAAAATTTCTTCTAAGAAATTCTTATAAGACCTTCGGCCAAACGAAAAGGCATGAGATACGGGCTTATTAAAGTGGTCGCTAACAATGTCCACTCAAGCATTGATGCAAAACCTTTGTTGTGCTGCACGTGTTCCAGTACTCCTGGGGTCGACTGCACATAATGTAATGTGTGTTATGCGCATCGTAGAAGTCCTTTCTGATAAAGTGTGCCTCGTCTGCAAAGAGTGCAGCAGTTTGAAATTGGGGTTCCGTCACCCATATTTGCTTGTACTATTCAATAAATGCAACTGGCGGTACGTACATAGTATGAATACAAATGTTCGAGTGCAGGATTCTCCAGACAATGGTTTTAAAAACAGCGAGGTTTGTAGCGATCTCTCATGTATTAACATGTGGATTTCTTTCTGCATAACGAATCACCGTCTCTTTTATTTCACGTGTCCGTCTTGTTCGTTCCTGATTCCTTTGATTTGTCAGGAAAGATGCCGTATCTCACAGTCTTTGATGCGGCCGTGTAAACATCTGGTGACTCGGAGCCACCTATTCGGGTACCGCTCCATATACAGGTGCGCAGCAGCTCGCCCATTACATTCCCAACCGCTCCGTTACGTTAGATGCATAGCTCGGATTACTGAAGCCCTCCATCCAACTTTCTCTGCGGTTGACTGTCGAATGCCGAAAGTCGTACGCAGGGTTTTACCTGCTCCCGAAGAACGACCTTTAGAACCCTACAAATGTGTTCCTATCTCCCCATTGCTATGTATTTCCAAATCGTTCTACATATATTATACTGTACTATACATCAATGAGAGTAAACTTAAAAAACCCTCCAATGCCGCATTCACTTTATTACTGTTCTTCATAATTTGTTTGAACTGAAGCGCAGATAGTAGTAATGGACTAATTCTTAAAGCATTTTCTTAGTAGTAATAAATATTTAGTCTAAACTTTTTACAAAATCTCACCAGATCGTTGGAATGGTTGCAGAATTTGATCGACGAAGCTTGTGATTCTTTTAGTGAGTCGACGCAGTCTGTAGCTAAGGTATTCAAGTATTTAATACTTTAATTTAATGCATTACTATTTAACGGATTATAAATTAAATAGTATGTGTTTACATAATTCACAGGGATGACTAAATTCGTTATCGTGCTTTGAAAAAAAAATAATTTTAACTGCTTAACGCTGATTCTCCGTGAATACTTGGCACACATTTTATTATTATTCCATAAGTAAAATTTTAATGTATTGTTACAAATTTTTTTCTTTCAGGCTTTTAATTTCTCTTTGGAACTTTTATTCCTTTCGCCTTCCATTCAAAGTTAAAAATTTTTTAATGATATGTTAATACTTGCATGATTTAAGTAACTTGCATGAAGTAATTACTTGCATGATTTTTTTTATAAATTTGAATGGCATTTTTAGAGTTTTGAGCTTATTTATTTCGTTCTGACAAATTTGAAGTCTATTTAATACTTGGTTAGCAAAATTAATAACTTTGCTTTATCTTGGACATACGACCAAACAGATTTCAGAAACGCATACATTTTCTTTCCGTAAATAAGAAATTTTCAGTTTTTATAATGCTGATAAACATGCCAAAACATAGGAGAAAATATTCAGAAATGCCCACTAACCGTGTTGCAGAATTTAATTTTTACATTTCAATTAGAATTTTAGTTGCATTTTCTGTCTTTTCATCCCAGAATAAAGATTAAAAAGTGAGTATCTCAAAAACATAAATTACTCAACTATCCATCATCAATCAAATAAAACATTTCGTCAGTTTTTTATGATAATCTTTTGGATCAACGTATTTATCATTTTTAATATAAAATACAGCGTATAGACACAAAGAAATCAATTCTAGATTTTGAAATAATGCTCTAAACAGCATTTTATTACTATAAAAAAATAAATTTTCCTGAGAACAAATAATACTAACTCAAATCTTAATAATTTTCTTCTCCAGATTTTACAAATTAAGCTGAAATAAATCCGTCATGGTGAAAGTTATAACTATTTATTTTCCAGCGTATTACTTCATAAAATGATGCACAATGTAAGATGTAAATGTGTGTAAAAAACGTGCGGTGCCTTTTGTAATATTTCAGGAGCTGGATAGTCACGAAGAATTTAGAAATACATAGAAAAGTAAAATAGAAGAAACAAAGTAGTAAAAGAAACCGCGATTTCTGATCAGCTTTGTTGTTCTTTTAGTTCTCGTTGTTTATTTTTAAACAACGGCTCTTAAAGGAAATAAAACTGAAAAAAAAATAATCCAAGCAATTGCGAATATTTTCAATGATGCCTGCTCACTGGAAGCAAATATTCATTTGTTTGATAATCAGTCTCATATATTTATATAATTATCATGTACCACTATTCATTGAAATTCCCAAAAGTTGGCACAAATGAACCCATGCAGATTACATAATAGCGATGAGCATACTGATAGGCATATGTTGAAGCTTCTAGAACGGTTTCACCTTGAGAATGGAAAGCCCATCGAGCTGAGATTTTTCTCATTATATGTTTTGTTTCTCAAAATTGATTATATGCTACCCAATGAAATACTCATAGTCTCTGCTACATCCCTAAAAGTCACTTTATATCTGTCTTCACTAATTTCTTCAGTTTAGAAATAATTTTCTTTCTTAGTGACATGGATAGGAGACAGAAGTGTTGATCATCTTCCCGAGAAATTCTTTCATGAAATAATTCTGCTGTCCGTTTGGCAAATATGAAAGAAGCTGGATCAGTATTTCTTATATTCTCATATAAATCTCAATGAATATCCTGCATCTACTTATTCTTCATAAATCCTTTACCACTACTCGAACTACATAAGGGGCAAATGATGGGATTTTTTCTCACATATTTAAGACTTAATTTTTATTATTCTTTAAAAAAATAGCCTATAGCTTTTAAATTTCTCATTAAGCCTTTTAAAGCGGTCTGTAAAACTGTATAAAAATCCATCCAAAACTGTTCCCTTTTGCCCTTCCTTCTGCAAATTTTTTGCCCATCCTTCGTATTTCTTTAGCCTTCGCATCGTTACGATTTATTTTCTCAAGTAATGGGCAGACATTAAGCCAATATGTTACTTTTGATTAAGCTGGTGTTACTTTCTAAGAGCCAGATGATTCTTGAAAAAGTATGTGCTTTATTATTATAGTCGGATATGCCTAGTCTTTTTAAACGATATAATAACGCTCTGCAAGTAGATTTGATTACTTAAATATTTCAGTATTTGAAACACGTGATTGCTCTTCTCAAGATCTTAACAAATAACAAAGCATTTAATGTGTCTGAAGCATTTTGAAAATCAGACCCAAAACTGCGTATCTGAATCAATATTTCAAAGGAATGCTTGCTTATAACTAACATTTAACTTAACACTGTTCGCAAAGAGCAAAAGTGGCATAAAAATTTATGTGTTTATCATGATGAAATTAGGGCCTTCCTAATTCCCTTACAAAGGTCGCCTTTTAATTCATTGTTTGGATCTCATTAATTTATCTGAGCTCCGAAAAAGATGTCAGCCGGAAATTTCACACAGTTATTTAAAGCAGACATATTTATTGCAAAACAAACCACGGCACATCATGAGCCTCGTTAGCAGAAGCTTTTGAAAATTGTCGCATGTGTCGAATCACTTTACATCGAAAACCTGCAGATTTCGTGCTAAAGATCCATCTTCAGTAGAAAGAGAATCCCTTTGTTTCCGTGGGTCGGGAGCATTTATCAGTAGGAATTACTCTTAATGTTGGTCATTGAGAAATAGAGACGAGGCACGCTCAGAATGCTGTTTTGAAAGGAAAAAACCATCAATATGTTTCGTGCTTAAATCTTTCTGGACGACAGATTAAACAGGGATTATTAGAGTTATGCGTCTCATAGAAGCAAAAAATGTGCTTTCGTGAAACGACAGGAATAATATTTTTTGAGGAAGTAAGCTAACAATTTTCAAGAAAAGGAAAAGTACTTTTTTCGGTTTAATTCTTTTTTTGTGGGTTCCTGTTGTTGCTTTCTTTTTGTGTGTATATCACCTTTTGCTTTGTTATTTAGTGTGACTATGTGATTTTAGGTTTCGTAAAAGATATTTATGATTTATTAGAGACCAAAGCTAAAATTTGAGATTTTCATTCAGATCCTGTGCGATGCTAAAAGTTTAAATTTCAGAGTACTTTTATTCTATTGAAAGCAAAATGCATGGAAATTTTATATGTGTGTATATAGATTTACTTCTAATGAAATAAGTACTTTCATGCACCGAAAGTATATAAAAATTACAGTAATTATTACCGCAGTAATGGTGATAAACAAAAGTCAGTAATAAAATTACATATGCCTTATTGGTCATTTCAGCCAATAGCGGGTAAGAAATTATTAACAACTGTTATTTAAAGAAAAAGAAAACAGAATAAATATTAAATCGCATTTCCATTTTCGAACGTGTTTCTACTGAATTTAATTTGAAGAAAAAATAATTTGAAACTTATTCAATATTTTACTAACGAATAGGCAAAAAATAAACTGAATCCTACAAAATGTTATAAATATTTAAATCCCGGTTTTTACTTGTAGTTGAATAAGAGTAAAGAGAAGAACGAGTAATTGCAAGCGTTAGCAAAGCGATGTTATTATGTCTAAGTGTTCTCAGTAAAGACTTCTATGTCTGAATTTTTGTCACAGAAAGCCATATGATATAAATGCGAGTATAAACGTCGTAATTTAGTTTTTGTTCCTCCACGTTTATTTTTAGGATTCCAGTTGAGCGTGTCAAACCTGTGCTTAAGTTGTTTACTAGAAACTTACGGTAAAATAGGGCAGGTTATCCATTTTGTAAGAGATCTTCTTTATTAAGCGGTACTGGACGTCTGGATAAAGTTTTTATCATTCCTACGAATGACGGAGAATCTGCGCAAGCAGCTCATTTCCCGAAAAAATAAAGGTGATCAAAACTGATAATTTTTCAGAATTCTTTTTTTTTTTTCAGCGTTTAGCAGACCTTTGAATGCTTCTGAAGCAGGAGTATGTCATAACAGTGGCAGAATGGAATGACTATGTTGAAATAGAACATCCATTTCGGGTTTAAATTTTATGTGTTCCAGACTGTATGAAATCAATTTAGTTTGACCTGAGAAAGGAACTGTGATTAACTGACTATTATTATGTTTCAAGAAAGTTCTCTGTATCAATATCCGCTACCGTATATCATTGAACTCTTCATGATACAATATTTTCCGTTTCTTACGATATTTTCCGTAATGCGTGGCTTGGTGAGTGCCTAATATTATGAAAGAGATTACATTCCCCAAACCATCTTAAAGGTGTATTGCGATTAATTTACTGTTGATATGCCGCTGGAAGTTATTTACAGCTGTGGTTATTTTCACAGAGGGAGTATCATCATAAAAATATTATAATATTTGAAGGCACAAAACTAAATGTATTACGCATGTGGGAAGACGTGAATATCTTTTAAAGTGGTTTTACATATTAATATTACAAACTGAGAAAAACTAAATGTCAAGCTGTACTAAATACTGAATCTATAAAGTATAGTCATACTGTATGAACTCTTGTTTAATGAAAATTTAGGATTACAAATTAATATTTTCAGAATAAAATTTGATTTTAATTTGAAAACTGAAAATTAATTACACTTTTCTGCACAAAATGAAAGGATTATCTGGTATCTAACCATTACCCAACAACACCATTTCAGAGGCAAAATTCGAGTTAATAACTGTGTCTTAGTATAAGAACTTCCGTTTCACGAATTACTGTAAGGATCGAATTAGTTTATAAAGGTGAGACTGACCTGTACTCATGTTTAATACTGCTCTTCTTCCTCAGAAAAGTAAAGGAAAATCTTATTGAACAAAAATATTTTAATTTCCTTACGTTAGTAAACTATGTATTGCTTATTCAAGAAACAACTTATAATATCAGAAGTGGAATTTCATCATATTTACAGTTTAGTCTTGAATCCTTATCAGCACAGTCATGTACTAACCGAGAGCCGGTTCAGACGGTATAGCGTTTAACAAAGCCAACTGCCAGACTGTTTAGCTTGGGTTCAAATTCCAAACAAGACATAAATGCTTCTAAATGTATAACTCCTCTACTGTGGGAGGACATTTAAAATCCATAGAGCCGAATGTCCTCAAGGATGATGTTTGGGTACCAGATGTGAGCTAGCAGGATTAAATAAGTTAGAATTAAATTCAGGTGCTTACGCATGAGATGAGCTTAGCGATTTTGTGGAAATTAATGACTTGAAAAAAAATCACACCATCCCAAGCAAAATCTCAGAATAAATAAATAAATTATATGCCTGCAAAATATTAAAAGCCTGAAAATATTCAAAATTAACACGAAATTATTGGTCTTAAAATAGGGGGTATCATCAGAAAATGATTTCCAGCGATCAGCTGTAAATAATTAATTTGAAAAACTTGCACGCGAAATTGTTTGATTTATAGCTGGATAAGTACTCTACTACTCTTACTGTGGTTATCTTATGTTTCAATTCGTAAATGAAAATTTCAAATCAGATTTTCATCAACAGTCTTCAGTGTGAATATACGTTTATAGTTATTCTCGCAACTTTTCACTTGCTAATATATAAAAAGAGACAAAATTTCGGCTTCTAATGAACAATTAATCAGATCAACTTATCTAATAAATTGTGACACCTTCACTTTTATTAGCGATTTTTAATACTTCTTAGACCTTCTGTGTTACGATGTGACAAATTTCTAAATGTTTAACTTTTTGTTTTTTGAAGCATTTTCTCCCTACTGGTTGTATATTTGACCCTTATATTTTTTTACTTCCCTGCATTTTGAATTAACATTAATAATTCAGTATGCTGGCAGCCTTATTTTTCGATGTGACAAAAACTCTAGTCAATGTAGGTGCCGTACTTTCTAACAAAATATGTGACCATTAAATCCTTGAAAAAGAAAATTAAAATTCCTAACTGGTAGAAGCATTTCATGTACGGTATAGTGGACCGTACTATTTAATGTACTGACTATCTTTTCAGTAAAACTCCGGTAAGTTTTCTCTTAATTTTTAACATTAAATTCTACGTGTTAGGTAAAAATAATGTGAAACGTTAAATACTATTCAATCCCTTTCTGATAATTTTCAATACTAAAATCAATTAAATTAAAATTTTTATAATATATTTTGAAAGTAAATAATAATTAAATATCTGCATATGACGCAAATAAATATGCTCATGAATTGAATTAAAAGGACATATTTGTGATGAGCACGAATATTCGTGAGTTCAGCATTATGTATGACTATGGAAAATAAAATAAAATATTCTACATATTATACAGAACATATTCTGAAACATCTAAAAATTTACTCCCCTTTTTTATCTTTATTTATTTATTTGTTTATTTTCAGGTTCTGAAGGTACATCACCCAAACCTGCGCCTTTAACGTGTCACCTTCGGCGACATAAGAGCAACAGGAAACCACGGACTCCTTTCACTACTCAACAGCTTCTCGCTCTAGAACGAAAATTTCGGTCGAAACAGTACCTTTCTATCGCCGAGAGAGCTGAATTTTCTTCGTCACTTAGTTTGACGGAGACGCAGGTCAAGATTTGGTTCCAGAACAGAAGAGCTAAGGAAAAGAGGTTAAAAGAGGCAGAAATTGAAAAACTGCGTATGGCCTCTAGACCTTATCCTACTTTGCAGTCACCTTTGCAACTCCAGCACGGCGGAGCACTTGCAGGCTTACCATCTGCGGTTGCAAATGCTTTCTTCTCACCAATGGTTTCAGGGGTAGGAGCGTATGGTAAAATACCTGGATCAGCTCTAATCCAGCCATACTGTATTCCTTCTTCTGCTCAAATGACATCACTAACACTCTGTCCCAGGTGACGTGATACCACAATAGACTGATTTGTACTGTGCTGGGAGATATATTTCACTGCTTACTAGGAATAGATCTTCATACTTCAGAAGTTTCTTGTGCTTCAGAAGATTTATGTGTATATTAAACAAATTAGACTTTCCAGCATTTAAAAATGTGAACTGGAGCAAATGATATGCAAGGAAAAAGGAATAAGTTTCCTGAAATCACCTCAAGTCTTTCAGAACAATAATTTTGCATAAGGCAATTGTAGTTCTCCTGCGGAGATATTAAAAACTGTTTACAAAGCTCAAAGAGTAAATAAATAAAGCTATAAATGTTCAAAATGTCAGCATGTGCAGTCCAATGTTCATAACATAATTTTACTTTTTAAGCGTTAAATAGTTTGATTCTGAAACGATTCTAGAAAGCAGTGTTAAGAGAATCGAAAGAAAATTTGCTTGTTTGCTAAAACAAGCTTCGAAACTATTTTAACATCAGCATATTACAAAGGTGAGTACCAAGGTGTATACGTACGTCAAAGATTTTGGAAGATTCTTTGCTTGAGGTAGTTATTCACATCAGTTCTCCTTTCAGTGCAAATGGATATCTGGACAGAACAATGTAAGTAAATTATTACCTCAAAAACAAAAATGCATAGCATAGAATAACTTTTATCTCTAAAATATGCTAATGACGCTAATTTCAAAGAAGAATAATTTAGCTGTTATTTCAACAAAGAGCTTGTTTCTTCTGAAAAATACTGAAAGGCAAGCAAACGTTTCCCGTGAAGAATAATTTGTCTCAGTAAAAATATAACAAAAGTAATTTCATTACACGGATAATATTTATATTGATAAACGTCTTAATGATGATATTGCTTTTACAGATGTTGTTTTTAGATGATGGAAAAGTAACTTCATTTGTAATCCTTGTAAATGTTTTACGAGTGTAGGAATTTCTGAATTAAATTGTTTTCTCGAGGATGTTGTTTTAACTTGACTCCCTATTTCTCAGTCATCAATAATGCACAAGGCATTAAACGTTACTTTTCGAAAACAATAATCTTTGAAAAAATGGAAACATTTCAAGACATATTTGCATTTTTATGTTTTAAACATACTAAGATCAATATTAATTAATGGCATCTATGTTTACAGCTGTCAGCATGTGTTAGTCGAAGTAACAGTATGACTCTTCTAATTATTTGACTCGGATACATTTCAGATTTTTCGCGAACACTTCAGAAATTTCATATTTACTCACTTAATAAAAATACTTATAAAAAAAACTGAATAACACTTATTAAAAAAACTTCACTTATAAAAAAACTGAATAAATATGTCAATTGGTGTATTAATATTATGCGTATTAAAAAAGCAGGCGTCAAGAAGTGCAAGAATTTAGCTGAATTTTTTAAATAATTCTCAATCGTTGTTTCTTCAAAAGGGAGCACAAATTTCCTGTTTCACACCTTTTTGGACAAAATTAAATTATAGTTTCCAGCATATTTATTACCAATGGTCTATGACGAATGTTTTTAGATGAAATATATCTAACGTTCTATAAAGCCTAAAATCGGTTCAAATTCTCAAAGCACAGGCTTTTTTCATAAATGACAAGTAAATTTCACATTTTGTTACGTCCTCAGTTCATACCAATCATGAAATAAATCATTTAGCGCATCCAATTTAACGTTTCGTCAGTAAATGCTGTACCTATTCGTCGGTTTACCTAGTTCACTTGATCAAGAACCAGTTTATAAGCGCAGATTGATGCAATTTAGTAAGAGCTGGTTTCCGAAAAAATATAATGTATTTAGTAAATGTTTTAATACAAGGGGACAGTCACACAATTTGTTTTGAGTAAAGAAAAATCAAATTCCATTGTGCATGCTGGTATGTTAATCTATTCATTGATCACTTACCTTATGATACACTCTTCATATCGAGACGTGTTTCTCTAAGTTTACTTTGTGCATTTCAGGGTATTATATAAAAAGTTATAGACTTTGGTCTTGGAGGCCATTTCAAAGTGATTTCTCAGACGTTCTCGAAAGATTTGCACAAACGTTTTCCTTCAGCAATTTTAAATTAAAATCTAATTCCGATTAAAAATTTGGGCGTGGAATCCCAGATAAGATTCCAGTTAAACTGCGAGTTGTGTTCTGTTTGAAATATAGATTTTCATATTTCTGGCAAAAGAAAGCATTCTGTCTGGATAAGTATAAAAGGGTGTTTCAACAAGTTTTTCGCCTTAAAATAGAGCCAAAGGATTCTAAACCTGATTATCGAATCCTTTAAATTTTTATTTAAATATTTACTTTAATCACCATAAATGTATTTTCAGAGCTTTCATGAAAGTTTTTCGGTGTCCATAAAAAAAATGAAATGTACCTTACATGGAAAAACTACGCTCTTAGACAAAAAAAAAAAAAAAACAACGCACCGAGAAGATATAAAACAAATTGGACACAAATTGATATGCATACAGGTTTCGACGGAAAATGCAAAATTTTACATTTTGGCTGCCAATGAATGAACGGTTGTCGCTAAAGCGCATCTGAGCTGCGCAGCTGGCAGGGTATTTAAGAGGAGAAATTACGATTCCAGGTCATAAATTCTTCACGAATTTCATTCCGTGTACTCTGGTAGACAGTAACTATGCCTCGCATACAAGTGCGCGAACGATATGCGCAGATGTCAGAATTTGAGAGAGGTCGTGTAGTTGACTCAAAGAAGCCGGTTGGTCTTATCGGCGAATAGCTCGACATTTGAGCAGGAGCAATGGTATTATTAGACGATGTTGGCAGGAATGGGTGAACTATGGCCGCACACAGCGTCAAGAAGGAAACGGTAGGCCTAGAGAAACGACAGAACGTGAAGACCGAGCAATCGTCAGAGCGGCACTCACAGCCCCAGATGCATCATTATCATCGATTGTACGTGCAACTAGTGCTTCAGTGACTGCAAGGACCATTCATAGACGGCTCACAGAAAGGGGGCTGAGGTCACGGCGCCCCTTGCGCCGACTACCATTGACCTCTGTACAACGTCAAGCCCGTTTGCAGTGGTGTCGGGCTCATTCCCACAGGAATGTCACTGACTTGAGTAGAATAGTCTTCAGTGATGAGTCCCACTTTGAACTGAGCCCCGATGACCAGCGAAGGCGAGTCTCGGACAGCGGTGTAATACCAACCTGACTTTCGTCCGGCAGACAGGCCGACAACCAGGAGTGATGGTCTGGGGTGCCATTTCATTTCATAGTAGGACCCCTTTGGTTGTCATCCGTCACAACCTTACAGCATAGCGGTACGTCGATGAAGTTCTAAGGTCCATTGTGTTGCCCTTCATGTCACGCCACCCTGGGCTTACATTTCAGCAAGATAATGCCCGCCCCCCACTGCACATGTTTCTACTGCTTGCCTTAGTGCTTGCCGAACATTACCTTGGCCAGCAAGGTCGCCGAATCTCTCTCCTATTGAGCACGTTTGGAGCATTATGGGCAGGGCTCTCCAACTAGCTCGGGATGTTGACGATCTAATGCGCCAGTTGGACAGAATTTGGCACGATATCCCTCAGGAGGACATCCGCAACCTCTATCAATCGTTGCCGAGCCGAATAACTTCTTGCATAAGGGCCAGAGGTGGACAAACGCGTTACTGACTTTCCCATTTTGTGAAGCTCTGTCGCTTCAATAAATCCTCCAATTTTTTTCAAACTGTAATCATTTGTTTTTCTGTACATGTACATCATTTCTACCGATTTTCGGATACCCATTCGGATAACTCCTTCTTGGTGCGTCGTTTTTTTTTTTTTTTTTTTGTTTGTCTAAGACATATTTTGCCATTTATAACTAAACTCCTCATTATTAAAATTTGAAAAAAAAAGTGACATTGCACAGCTTTATACAACAACATTTCTTCTACCACCACAACAGTCAAATTGAGGCACAAAGTTAGTTTTGAGGACAGAATTTTAATTCTGTTTAGTTTATAGTTCTAGTCCAGTGGTCTGAGAAAGAACGTACGAGTTAAAGGTAAGTCTTGAAACAATTTTTGTGGATAGAATTCCCCTGTTTAAACAAATTGCAAAGTAAGACTACCTTTACTAAAACTATATAATAAATAATGCATATCAGTTGCCTAGTACTGCAATCGAAGTGATAAGATTAACAGATCTTGAAAATAAAAAAGTATTCAATTTTAATAATCAATATCGAAAATTTAGTTTGCGTACATTTTCCATTGGGATTTGAAGAGGAACCATTTCTGGGCGTTCGAATAAAACTCTCGCTGAGCTACAGAAGAGAAGGTATTTTGAATAAAACATTTTTCTTAATTTTGTGTCAAAGCTCTAGGTTTCTGGGCTGCATATTCTTTTTTGGATTACGAAAGAACCTCGTCCGTCACAGTCACCTCAGGTAATTGTTCACATATTTTTGATTGTCATCACTTAAAACGATAAATGAATAACAATCATTTCATTAAAGTGTGAATGGATGGTAGTTAAAATATTTTTACTGAAATATTTATCAGTAGAAAGGTAAAGGGATTTATTTTTACCTTTTATGGTAACTGTAAAGGGAATATCTATCTCCCATTTCGATATTGAAGCTTAAACATAAGCTAAAATTAATATTAAAAAATGCAGCAAGTTCAAAGAAGAAACGTTTAAAAAAGTAAAATGGCAAGTAAGCAACAATGAACATGCACGTGTTTAAAGAACATTTGACTAAAAATGTAGCTTTTTTACATTTAAAAGTATTTATAACTTAATAAATGCATATAAATCATGACTTCGAGAAAATATTATTTTAATAAAGCTTTGTATAATCTTGTAATGTCATATAGCGACAGAGATATCGTTAGATACAAACAACTCTATACAAATTTTGATATATGTGAGCATGAATGTATACATTATAAAGTCTTTCATTACATCTGTTTTTTTAATTATTGTTATAGAATCATTATAAACATACTTTTGTTATAAAATTATGCGATAAACAACATTACTGACTTATCATTTTTAGTTATTAATTTATCAGTTATAATTTAGCAAACTCTTCATATTCCCTTTATGTTACGCCAGAAATTTGGTTTTTTATTCTTTCACTCTGTTCCCTGAATATAAAACTTCTATTCTTTGACAGCTGTAAGACATTATTTCTTAATACTCCTTTACTAAACACAGACGTACTGTCTCTAAGAAAACCTAAACTCTTTCGTTGTACTCAATTAGTAGCTTAAAAATTTATTATTTAAAAAATTTATATGTCGCTGCTTCTAGTACATCGTAAAATTCAATTAAGAACTTTTGAAATGGATTTTAACTTTTGGTCTGTTTATTGGCTTAGGAACATGCCGTTAGAGTTCACAAATAAAATGAACTGTTATTCTTCCAAAAAGTTGTGTATGTAGTTGTCGAAGTTTTCAGCTTAAGTCATATTTCTAATTATGAACGGGAAAATTTATATCAAACAAATAATTGCGTCAAGCTGTTGGTCCTCCGCGCATCCTTGCATGGTCTAAGTAGTTAGTAAGCCTAGCCACCAACCGGAAGATTATATCTCCGCGAGGGCAGCGTTTATACTGGACTTTTTCTAACTCTAAGAAATCTATAAAAAATTGCTACAATTGATGTGAAAACATAGTATATTCTAAAACATTCAAAGTCTCAAACAAAACTTATATCTCAACGAGATGTGTAGCTCAACGGGAGTTGACAAAATTGAGAAATGTTAGAGAAAATGTAAGAACAAAAAGTAGACTGAACCTATAAATTTGTGTGCAGAAACGAAATTAAAATGCGGACAATTTAAAGGTAAAAACTTGACCAAATACTGTAACATTATTCTAATAATATGTGACAGCAAGGACCAAGTCCGCTGGAAATTTCTTTAAAATCTCAGAAAATAATTTTTTTCAGATTTACTTTATTTTTTATTCGTTTTATAATTTGAGAAATGAGGGTCTACAAAAGGGGAAATTTATTGAATTTAGGTGTAAATTACTTACTTTTTTTACTTCTCGATTTATAAATTTAATACTCTGAAGCGTTTATGTGATTATCATATTTTTTTATTAAGAGTAAAGAGAAGGTAGTTAAGTGGTTGCGAGTATTGGAAAAAGTACTTTCAAGGTGGATTTTTGAAAGAAACTTGCTCATTTTACGGAGGGAAATTTCTGAACCCATGCAGCTCCGGCCACATTCAATACATGATAGGAATATCTTGTAAATGCATCTACTCTGTCCCGGCCAGATTCGAAGCTCAAAAGAAATTGCTACTGCTTAGTAAAAGTTTAGTAGTTTATAATATTTTTCAAACTTTTTTTAAATACTTAGTACAATGCTAGTCGACTGTATTTTGAACATTCCTTTTCAAATTTTCGTCCATCTTCGGTTTAACTTAGTGCCAACCTTTCGCTTACTATGTGTAACTGCAAACTAACTATTCAGATTTAAAATTGCGCAAATGTAACAGAAGATATTATTTCTATATTATAAAAAATGATTTTATTAATTTTTGTGAAGGTCTTTGAATCTTCAAAAGCTCTTCGAAAAGTTCAGATATTCGCAGTAGTTTTCTTTCATTAACAGAAAAAAGAGAGAGAGAGAGATAATTTGAGTCAGAAAATAAGACACGTTAAGTAAGTTGTAAGTTTTCAGCATTTCAAAACAAGTTGTGTTAAATCTTAGAAAAAATTTAGATGTTCAAATTGGGAAAAATAACAGTTATAAAACCAGTTATATCCAATATTAATGCAATATGACAGAAATAACGATAGTCTTCAAAATAGCGTCTTTTATGGTATATTTGTTTCTGTGGTGCATCCTAGGCAATGTTCTTGGTCATAAGACGACCATTCCTGATGAATGCTTTCGACGAAATGTCCAACCGTTTCTTATTAAAATAATAATAATAATAATAATAATAACAAAATAACATAAAATCTTTTATATTTCCCAGAAAATATAGCACATACTTGTTGAAAAATTTTGCTGGACGTTTGCCATAATTTTAGCATTATTTGCTGCAGTTATTGAAATAATTAATTTACTGACTGTATTAATCATAGATATTCTAGTGAATAAAACTAAGTGAACTACGAGTTTTTGAGACTAAAACTAAGTGAAACTAATAGTGAAAAATTATCTGGTGAATAAAAAGAAAGTGAACTATCAATTCTAGTGCACAAAACTATACGTTATCTGTAACTTTTCAAGTGAATGAAACTTATAAATCGTGAACATATATAACCAATGCCAGTTTGTGCAATACGAATATGAAGATTTTGTGAACAAAAATGACATTAGTACATCTGTAACAGATCTGAATATTTTCTAAGATATTTATCGCAATAACTGTGGGAAAATTTTCCTCCTGCGTATGTTTAAAGCATCAGGCATTAAAATGCATTATGTCCTGTTAGTAATATAAATAAAAAGTGAGATCTTTTCTCAAGTACAAGTAATTTTATGAGCATCTTAATGCTTTGGAAGAAACAATATTCTTTGCTGCAAAAGAAAATAAATTTCTGTTGTGGCTCTAAACCGGTTAGCGTGGCATGGGGTCCTTGGCTGATCATATAATTGAACTTATTTCTTTGAGAAAAGATATCTTTAAGAGATTAATGGGTTCAGTGCTTAACAGTGGAGTCTTTTCAAATTTATATAACGTCTATCTTCCTTTTATTACATAACGTTCTATTCATATAGAACTTTTCTTATTTAGTTCATCTTTCTTATGAAAGAATTAATGAAAGGCCTAAATCTGAAACGAATGTTGAGAAAATTTCACAGAAGCTAACTGAGAGTAAATACTATAATAGGTGAAGGAAGTTGTGGTTAATGGGAAAAGCTAGCAATTATCAGGAATTTCGGAAAGTGTGAAAAGTTAAACATTCATAAATATTAAGCTAAGACATTTAAATTTATTAATTAATTTTGTTTTTATATTTCAGTAGCTATTTTCTCCCCTGAAATGTCATATATACAGCAGTCAGCCGTGCGATAAGAAAACATTTGTAATGCATCTTATTTGCAGTACGTCATTAAGAAAAAGGAACATATGATATACATATGAATAAGCTAATTGCTTTTCAGTGAGACTAATCAAGCACTTGACTTATGAGATGGTATTTGGAAATTTAACTTCGCTGCAGATTCTTTCGAATTCAGCAAAGATCGGGAGGTCACACTTAGAAACTTGCATCCAAAGTTTAAACAAACGAGTTTAATAATTTTATAGTATTTCAGATCTATGACTTTAATTAGAAACATAATACATACATGCATAAGATAAAGAACATGTAAAACGTTACGTAAAATAATTCAAAACTTATGTTTTTAATGATATATTTTAGTTTGAAAATTATTTTAAATTCTAACTGATTTTATTTATCATATGTAGCTTATTTTTAATGGTATTAATTTATATGTAGCTTATTTTTAACAGCAGGAAAAAAGAAATCAAATATTTAATTATATAAATTGCGAACTAATTGCTGGTACAAAATTATAAAAAAGGAAGCAAACATTTTTTACCAAATTGTTAAATTTTTTTACACCTCGTGGAAAACAATCCTAATGGCCAAATGAAAGCAAATAAAAAAAATAAAATAGAACCTACCTTAGATATTTAGGGTATGTAATAGGAAAGAGATGGAACGATTATAATAAGCTGCTGCTCGTCCTCAGGGAGCAAGAGCATATATATACAAATTTAAGAGGAAAATATACATTTTACCTAATTATGTGCTATTAAGGAAAATAACTGAAATTTTCATGATCTACAGTTGAAAATTTGATAAATTTCTTTTTATGCTAATGGCATGGGAAAACAAGTGTTAACTACAACTACGTATTAAGAAAACATACATCTGGATTGCTTAGCTTTGAATGCACTGAATTTATTAAACTCTGATTATAATTTCATTATAAGATAATTCAGATGATTATACATTTTTAAAAAGGAAAATGATTTAGAAGTAGAAAGAATTTAAATTTCGTCGCTTTATTAAAGGTTTCTAGTATTAGTAATATTTCTCTCTTACAAGAAGTAATGCGCGATATCGTTAACCCGGAATGTGTGCTCTCTGGTGTCGTATATTTGGTAATACCAATGAATTTCCTGTGTTTCAATTATCTATATTCTCGTTAGAGACATCTGTAATCTAAACATTCTATTTTCACGTCACATTACATTAGCTACCATACATTACTCTACAGATCATTAATCGGATAGGCCTGGCAGATTTCTTTTATACAAATGTTAATAGTTATAAGGTATTTTCTCTCTCTTTTCCGCATGCTCTCGTAGTGTAATTGGAAGCACTATCGGAGCGTATTTAGAGGTCCAGGTTTGAGTCCCGGCGAGAGCAATGGATATTTTCCTTCTTCATCCTTCTTCAAAACAACCTAATAAATCTATAAATGGCACCCGATTAAAAAGGTGGTGGACAATAATTTGTCACTATCAGGGTTTTGCGATTGGGTCCCCTAATCTGCAGTCGCCCTTTAAAAGGCGGAGTATATAAGGTATTTTTTCCCTCCTTCCAGCATTTCATAGTGTAATGGTAGCCCACTCGATGCGTATTCGAGAGGTTCAGGTTCGAGTCCCAGAGAGAACACTACGATTTTTTACATCTCCTGCTTCAAAATAACCTAATAAATCTACGTTGTCGTATAGCATATATTTAATTTACCTTTCTTGGAAAACTCCCAACTGTAAGGGTGTTGCCAATTGTAGTTTTAAAGATTACAAACGATTACTGCAGGGATGCCCAACTTTTTAAGAATCACCGGATATACACTCTCAGACAAAAAAAACGACGCACAATGACGCAACGAAAAGATATAAAGCAAATTGGGCATAAATTGATATGCATACAGGTTTCGACGAAAAATGCAAAATTTTACATTTTAGCTGCCAATGAATGAACGGTTGTCGCTACAGCGCATCCGATCTGCGCAACTGGCAGGATATTTAGGAAGAGAAATTACGATTCCAGGTCATAAATTCTTCACGAATTTCATTCCGTGTACTCTGGTAGACAGTAACTATGCCTCGCATACAGGTGCGCGAACGATATGTGCAGATGCCAGAATTTCAGAGAGGTCGTGTAGTTGGGCTTAAAGAAGTCGGTTTGTCTTATTGGCGAATAGCTAGATATTTGAGCAGGAGCGATGCCACTATTAGACAATGTTGGCAGGAATGGGTGAACCATGGCCACACACAGCGTCAAGAAGGAAGCGGTAGGCCTAAAGAAACGACAGAATATGAAGACCGACCGAGCAATTGTCAGAGCGGCGCTCACAGCCCCTGATGCGTCATTATCATCGATAGTACCAGAAACTAGTGCTTCAGTGACCGCAAGGATCATTAATAGACGGCTCACAGAAAGGGGGCTGAGGTCACGGCGCCCTTGCGCCGACTACCATTGACCTCTGTACAACGTCAAGCCCATTTACAGAGGTGTCGGGCTCTTTCGCACTGGAATGTTACTCACTGGAGTATAATAGTCTTCAGTGATGAGTCTCGCTTTGAACTGAACCCCGATGACCAGCGAAGGCGAGTCTAAAGAGGCCCCGGGAAGAAAAGTGATACCAACCTGACTGTCTTCCGGCAGACAGGCCGACAACCAGGAGTAATGGTCTGGTGTGTCATTTCATTTCATAGTAGGACCCTTTTAGTTTTCATCCGTCGCAACCGTACAGCACAGAGGTACGTCGACGAAGTTCTAAGGCCGTTGTGTTGCCCTTCATGTCACGCCACCCTGGGCTTACATTTCAGCAATTTACATTTACATTGGACAGAATTTGGCGCGATATCCCTCAGGAGGACATCCGCAACTTCTATCAATCCATGCCAAGCCGAATAACTGCTTGAAAAGGGCCAGAGGTGGACAAACGCGTTACTGACGTTTCACTTTGTGAAGCTCTATCACTTCAACAAATCATCCAATTTTTCTCAGACTGTAATAATTTGTTTTTCTGTACATGTACATCACTTCTACCGATTTTCGTCCCATTCGGATCATTCCTTCCTGGTGCGTCGTTTTTTTTGTCTTTAGACTATCAAAAGCTCGACAGCACTGCGTCAGTCGCTGAGTATAAAGGCTTCTCCTTCTAGCCATACTACTATCTAGTTTGGAATTTTTGCTTAACTTTGAAAGTTGAATAATATTTATTGTTATAGATGAGATAACGCGTGAGTTCCAGTGTTTTGAATCAGAAACACTATTCTGAATAGCTATCGAGATGAGTTAAGTTGAGTCCCATCATCCCATCAAACATATATGCAATATATTTTTAAAATTTCTAATTTTTCTCCGAAACTTTTATGAGCTCTGAACACGATTGCTTCGTGCATTAGCACAGCTACCCAAATAGATGCTGTCAGTTACGTATTTTTTTAATGAAAGCCATTATATTCCGTATTGACAAAGTAATAAACTTTCTTCTTACTGCCCCAAATTCTATGCTTTCATTTATCTCTTTAATTAGCTAGTTATTAACAATTTACTTTGCATTTTTTCCCCTCTCAGTGCCTTTTGTCCCACCCGTAATCTTTGAAAGTTTCATTGCGTTCTCGAATAAATGCTTTTCTTTTCATCCGGTTTTTTCAACATTTTACTTAAATTCTGGACATAAGTGCATCTTTCAAATAGTTGGTATTAGGTCTGCAGTTACAGTTTTAAAATGAATCGAGTAAGACAGGCTTTCGGACTATGAAAATTTGGGGTTCAGGGAAATGCTTTAATAATGAAATTAAAATTTTTGTTCTTGCCGTCTTCGAAGAAAATTACAGTTGTAAATTGTTCTTTATTTTATTAAAGATGGTTTATGGGAGGGCTCATCCATAATACACAAAACTGACCCCGAACAAAATATATCAAAAGCTTTAAGGATCGTGTTAAATTCCATTGATTTAAATGCAAAACTTCGAATCCTGGCACTTTTTCGAGTGGAAGGCTAAAACCAAATTTCCTAAACTGATGTCGTTCTATTAAAGTTACGTTTTAGAAAGCTGTGAATGAAATTCATAGCTATTTTTTACATTATTTGCATAAAGTCCTCAAAATTTTAGTATATCAAGTAATTTTATTTTACGAGCGCCCCTTTTGATTGCCTCTGTTATGGAAAACATTGAATTTCTCTTAAGACACTTATTTTATTCTAGTATTAGTTTTGTACAATTTCAGTAAAAGATGTCATATGACAAAAATCTTTGTAATCTTATCCATTTGATTAGTTTTTAAACTGGAAACGTGGGTTTGCTACAAACCACCTCTTAAACACCTCTTGTAAAATATACGCATGGAGATAGACTATGCATTAAACTAAAAAAATTTTACAATTCAGTAATTCTAAACAGAAGGTATCAAATGGTTCGAGCCAGAAGTAAGTCACAACTCTGAATAGTACAAAATATGCGTAAAGTTTTTTTATGAACTCATAACAAAAAAAAAAGTATGACTCAGAGTATGAATTATAGATTGAAGACTTAGTCTGCAAATAACAGCATTCAAATCTGAAGAAATTCATAATGCCCATCATTATTGTCAAAGGGAAATGCTTCACTCAAATCTCAGATCCAATTTTTAAAATTATTTATTTCTGACAACAAAGCAACAAAACTTACATTGTGTCTTGGAGTTTTGAACTTTAGCTTTTCCATTTAGTAGCTTTTCTTTCGCCCTTTCGGAAAAAAAATTAGCATTTTTTGTTTGAAATGAAGCACGAAGAAAACGTAATTTCTTAATTTTTCATTATAACAGTTTTTAAAACATTTCCAATCCCACGCTTATTAGAATTGCCTATTGAGCAGCTGTGCTGAGCAGAAGCTTCTATAAATCTTAGTGGAAAAGAGTGAAAGCTTAACCGAAAGGAAAAGATATAAAAAAATAGCTAATGTGAACGTTAGATTTCGTCGATTAAATAGTTTACCAGAGAAAAAAAACTGAAAACAATTTACGAATTAACACAGATTAAAGAAATCAGTTTAAGAGGAAACAAAATATAGATACACTATCCCAGGAAAACTTTGTGAAAGTATGTTCTTCGGAAGAAATACTGTCAGAAAACCGTTAATCCATAAGTCAAACTTAATAAAAAGAAGAAAAGTTTGCTAGAAAATATAGATATCATGCAGTCAAGTAATAGGTGAAAGTGTTCTATCCAGATGAATCTAAATTTGAAACCTTTCGTGCAAAAAGGACTCAGGATATTAGAACGGAGATCAGGTGGAAGGTAATCAATAGGCTACGAAGGGACTGTATTATATTTTTAGGGTAATTTATTGCTAAGAATTAGTTATCTGCTCAAAATTGTGAAAAGGAGAATTAGAAAAATTACTGTCAAATTCTTATTCATCATTGCGCATCAAATGATTTCGTCATATTGATTAAGGATTTCATTGAAAAGAGGATAAAAAGTGGGTCTCTCAGTTCTGTAAATGTTATGTAGCAAAAAACAAAGCACCTGGAGCACTTTTAAAGCATTATTCGCAACAGGAGACCAAACTTCAAGAACTGCGAAGCCTTCTGAAATTCTGCAGCGAAACAGCTTGAAGTGTTTCGAGTTAAATAAGAAAGTACACTCTGGGAGTAAATACAAGAAGTTTTGGAAAATATTCTGAGAACACGTTTAGTAAAATTAGTTTAAGTGACAGAAAGAGATAAAGTTGTGATTAAAGAAAAAATGCGAGTGTTATTTAAATTAAAGGAGCAAATATATTCTTATTTAAAAGAAATGAATTCCTAATTATTTTTTGTAATTAGGAATTCATTTCTTTTAAATAAGAAGTAAGGAAGGAAGAAAGTTACTTTGTTCTTATACCTTTACACATTATATGTACTTACATATATGTAAAATAAAGAATAAGCGGAGAATTAAAATGTGAATTGCTCCTTACAGTATATTGTAAAATACAATGAAAAAATTAGTAAATAGAAATGACTATCTGTTCTTAGCGTGCCCATATTTGTTTCTGAATGTAATTAATTTGAAATTTTTCATGAAACTTTTGTTTCGAATTTTCCTTATTCGACTCCACCACTTTTATAAAGCATATTTTACTTCTTTTCAAAGTTTTTCATTTAATCAGTCATATTTTTTTTTCTTTAAGGTTTGCTCAGTTTAAATATTTTAATTCCATACAGTAAATTAAATTCAATTTGCTTTAAATCTCTACTAAGTTTTTCTGAATGCATGACCATTCTTTACAGGACCATTCGGGGTTAAGAAGTTTAAAAGATTTTTCAGGTCTTCGTAACTGTCATAAGTTGCTCAGTTACTTCCGTATTGTTTCTCTAAAAGTTAACGTTCAATGACTTTCTTTAACTTGCATTAATTTTCAACAAATGTTAAAATTTCATTTCTGTGATTCAGTCAAATTTTCTTGTCTCTTTTTTCCAGAAGGAACGTCTCTTTAAGAAATGTTTTTAATTAATTCTTCAAAAACACAGATTAAAAATATTCTTTTCAATTAGAAATTTTAAATATATTTTCCTATTTTTCTATGCTTTAATTTCCTGTTTTGTTCTATAGCTGCCAATGATTTTGAGTCTTGCTGCTATTAGAGAGCAAGAAGCTTCCTCAACAGACTTGATACATGTTAATTCATTCAATAAAAGAAAACTTCTTCTGCATTAAAATAACAAAATCAATTTAAAAACGAATATGAATGCATTTAGTCTTGGATTGTACATTTCAAACTGTTTTAATCCTTAAGAAACGAGCCTGAAAAAAGTAATTTTGTCAGTGTCCATTAATTCCCTGATAGAAATCAAAAGGTAACGCATATTACCTACGACCACTGTATTGGGTAGACCCTGTTTGACGAGTTCATCTGAATGTTAATTAGAAAACCATTTTATTTTTCTTTACAACTCTTTGCAAGCTTGAGTAAGCAAAAATAAAACAGTTAATGCAAGTTTAGTACTTTGTTTCACTTCGTCTGCTTTTCAAAGCAAATTACTTTGCCGTTTTCGGCCCGTCTATTTGATAAAACCGAGGGAGCCGCATGACGGAAATTACAGTTGAGTAGAAACAAATTTGTTTCTTTCGATGCAAGTATTTTAGAATTATTTTACCATGGGTATGCTATAAGTAGCATATGATGACATCGTAAAAGTAATATTTTAGCCCGCGTTTTTGATGCACTGCTGAGCGTGCTTCCAATACCTTTATGACATTACTGAGCGAAGACTTACAACATTTAATTCAGATTAAAAGTCACAGCTTAGATTCCATTATATATATGCTAATAAATAAAAAGAGATCTTCGATAATGATGTATGAAATAATTTGTCGTGACCCAATTAGATAAACTAAATACATAACTTCCTTTCCTTTTTTACAGCATAATTTCTGAAGAAACGTCTTGCTCTACAACGAACTAATTATTGGTCGAAAGAGCACAGAACATCATTTGCAACAAATCAAAATTTTTGTCGTATTACCCTTTTAGTGACAAGTATGCCAAAACGAAATTGATAGCCCTTCTGGGAAAACTGCCCCTTTGGGCTGAAAATGAAAAGACAGAGTGAGGAGACCTTTGGAAGGACATAGCTGACCAGACAGACAAACTACCAGCAACAGACATTAGTTTTAGCCCCCTCAGTATAAAACACCCAATATCTCATTTAAAATCTTCAGTACATCAATTCCTTTATAATAAATAGCAATTAGACCGGAACAATGAATTAACACGCAAAGTAGTGTTCAATTTCCACCCGAAATTTCATGAAATTCTCGAAAGTGGCATCCTAAAGCTCACAGGATTCTTCACTGGGTCTTGATCATTTATGAGATACCTTAATCGCTTTGGTTTCCTAGAAAGTGGTCTTGCATATGCTGTGAGATTAGCGACCTTGACCACTATGTATTTAATTGCCCAGTTACTTCTGACTATTATTGCCGAAAGCCAACAGCTGAGAGTTGAGCATGAGTAGTTAACACCTGCAAAAATAGGCGTGCAATATCTTGCATTAAGACCTGCTGTTACTCACTATTACAAGGAGACAAGATTAATCAATTAACACTCCCAGCCCCACTTATACTGCTTTGTAAATAGTAGAGCACTATCTTCAGCTCTATCTAGCCATTGTATTACCATTGTATCTAGCCATGTATTCAAGTGTTTTCTTGTTAGCTTAATTATATATTCTTTTCTTACTTGGTATATAATGTTTAAACATTTGTACTGGTTACGTCTATACATCTGTACTTGTACTTATACGCTTGCCTTATTACATTTGTATGCGCAATTTATGCTATAATACTGTAATAGTAGTATCCCCACCTTGTACTTCCTCTCCTTTTTTCAATATTTCTCAGGCAAGTAGTGGAAGATATTGCGTTATGCTGTAGTTTATTCCACCAATGGAATTCAACAGGCTGGTAGGCACTTGACCCAGTGGACCTGCTGTTCTGTAGATAGCAAAAAAAAAAAAAAAAAGAAAAGAAAAGAAAGGGCCCTGAGAAGCAGCTTAGTAAAAACATTCTCCTTTTGAATCTGGAGAACCCGAGGAGAATTTCAAGGAGTACCACTGAATGCGCATGAATTACCTTAAACACTCCATTTTCGTGCACGTCTTACATTAAAGAATTTGTTTATTTTGGTCACCTCTACCCGCAGTTACATTTTTACCAAATTTTTTTTAATCTTGCACAATGCGCGACCAAAGTGAGAGTCGCATTCTCTAAACTCACCCCCCCCAATAATAATCAGACTTTTCCCAAATGAGACTTTCATTTAATATCAACCACCGTTTGCCAATCGAACGTAAAAAAACATAAAGGAGACTAAATTTATGACTCGTTATTTCAAGACAACATTGTTCGCATTGCACCATTTTCGCATGAAGGGTTATTTGTCTAGAAACGGCATTTTGCGTCGAATGACTATAAACGGCTGTATCGCTCTTCAAATGTTGCCATCAAATATTATCGCCCTGTATTATATTTAAAAAAATTAAATAACAAAGAATGAGCATGAATGTTTGTATATTTCTCTCATTGTGAAAAAAAGATACCTAGACAGCACATTTTAACTAAAGTAGTTCGTCACTCGAATATGGGCACCTGGAAGCCCAAATCTTGAACTTCGTTAATTCGTTTTATTATCTATTTCATATTTTTTTTAACTTTAACTAATTTTTTATTAAGAATCTCAACTATTTCAAAGCGAGAAGTGGAAACACACTGCATGAAATAAAACGTTTTTATCTCCAGCGCGCGAGACTGTCTATGGGAAATTCTAAAGATATGTTGTTTTTAAATATTTTTAGCCCATATACTCTCGAAACATTTACGTATGTGTAAATGAAAAAAACGCCGTTTTGTACGTAATATAAAATCTGATAGCTTTCATATCTTTTTTTTTTTTAAATTCTGTTAGCTCATAGCACTATACTTCACTGACTGTATTAGGAGTTTCTTGAAAAGGTCTTCCAAAATGGAATTTATCGACTTTTAGATGAGCCAGGCATTATTTTCTAAAGATAGGGCTTTCATACTGAAACAAGTATTAAAGTATAAATAAGTAGTGACAGGCGATGTCAGGAAGCATTAACAGTCATTCTTACAATACATAAAGAAACCTTTGCCCATACTTTAGAAAGTAGTTTAGATTTCGTCACTAATGTACAATTCCTTTTAATCAACAAGATCATCAATTTATAGAAATCGTATAGGACTCTAGGATTGTAATCATTGTCAAATACTGTAGAAGACATCCTTATTCCAAAAACAATAATTTAAAATTCTTTTATTACTTGATGATGGCCAGAAAAACTGAATTATTTCATTTGGAAATGAAAGTGCTACGAATAGCTCAAAAGAAAATGGAGAGTGTTTGTTGATGGGATTATTAAATCATGACCGTGGAACTATAGTCAGCTTTACAATATCTTCCTGCAGATGCTGGAAGTTCTGCTGAAGTAAGATATATGATGCCAATTATATAGGTGTTACAACCAGAGAAAAAGGAAGAAACATACAAGATATATTTTTTATTAAATATAGAAATGTCATTATGGTAATCAAAATCATTTAGAATCAATTTTGAATTATCTGTCATTAGCGCTGTCAACAAAAGGACAACAACATTTTCAAAAAGAGAAAAAAGGAAAAATTGCATTTTTAAATATTTTCTGATGAATGCGAGCCAAAGTAAAAACACTAGGTAGCGCATAGTCTTAAAATAAGATGGAACAATGCGCCAAAGTAAGTTTTTTTTAGAGTTTAAAAGAAGCATTTGCATGCATGCACCAAGTTTGCAGCAGAGAATATCTGTCATGCAAATGCTATTTTACGTAGTACAGACATTTCAAAGACGGATTACTGACGTTTTATGGAATTTGTGATGCCTTCAGGACGTCAGCGACCATCGATCAACTAACTATTAAAGCGAATGAAATATAGCTGTCTACGCGAAACGGTCAGGCATACGTTTACTGAAGAATTAGCCATATCCATGATCTTAGATCAATCCATTTGACTAAAAATTTAATCGACTGCAAGATCAGCTCTCAGTTTATTCTCTGCAAGCTAAAAGAGGATTAGCAAAAGACTAACATGTTGAACATTGTAAATACGTTAATAAAACGAACATCGAAATTCTTGAATTCTGTCTTCATTGGTTATAAAATATTGTGTTTCAAATATTATCCTCGAAGTTTTATCAAAAAGTATATATGATGTCTCCAACAAGGGAAGAAAAATTGCTTTTCCAGTTTTCGCGATTTGTTTTTACAATTAAATTAGTGATACAGTAAATATTTTCGAGAATATTAAACAGCCACCAAACAGCATTATTTGGGTGTTACGGATTTTTAGAATTAGGTCAGCAAAGAGAGAAGATGGCACTTCTTGCGTCATAATGGTCAGCCTCACAAAATCTTCACATTTAACAAATTATAAAAACTAAATTTTATATACACCCGCAACCACCCTATTCCACAAATTAATATGACTATATATGCTCTCAAAAATGAAATCGGTGATGGAAAATACTGCGTGGTAAGTTCTAGAAGTTGCCCTGGCCGAATGCCTGGCCCTGGATGCTAAACCAAAATAGACTAAGGACCAAAATTCTATCCATATACTA
>KK114620.1:2236085-2247764 GCA_000611955.2 Stegodyphus mimosarum
GGGAAAGAGGTGTGGGAAACACTTCGATTCATTCTCCGAGGTGCATTTGCCTCACCCTTGCTCGAGCTCTGACTCTTTGATTTCCAAAACCACGAATTTCATACTTACTACCTCACGAAAGAAGGAAAAACGCGAAAAGAAAAGTACTCACACAATACTGATTCCTCGAAAGCAGGGATATGCGAAATTTGGAATTAACTCGTAGATCTCCTTTGTGATGAAACGTATTCCAGTAATATGGTAAATAAAGCAAATAGAACATGGAATGGAAGTTCCATTGCTTGTTTTCAATAAACAACTGGAAACAGTAATGTTCTTCTTTTTTTTATGCGTGTATTAACCTGTTGTGAAGATTTTTAGCTTCGTTGAGTCCCTTTCAAAAGAAAACAAGAGTATAAAAACTTGCTTGCCACTATTGCTCTCTCAGTAAATGGCCATAATTGATAACAAATGAGCCTTTTCTTAAAGTTGACTAAGTTGTTTGAACCCGCCTTTTTTTTATTCAACATCCGCTTTACTGTGCGCATTCTTGATTGCAATGGTCTTGCGACGAAATCATTTTAGTACTTTCTTGTATATTCATCTGTTGAGAAAATATTTAGGATAGCTTAAAAGCGATCTGTCTATTTCAGATTAGATTCCGGCGACTTTCTACTCGCTGAAGTTGCCATTTGCAATCGCATTACGTTTCATTTTTCAATTTCACGGCTTTGAATAATAACGCTAAATTCGCGGACTTAACGCGGCGAGATTTATCATATTGACTTCTTTTGTAAATCACGAAGAGATGAAAAAAACGCCGACAAGAGGAAAAGACTCCACGGGCATAAAAAAACAGAGATTTCTTCGTTGTAGGGTTGTTCTTCTTGCAGTGTTTTATAGAGCGGTTGGCGATTAAACATTTGTCGCCAAGCATAAAAAATAAAGGAATCTGTGATATGAAACGATTTTAAGAGACTTTTTCTACGCTTCACTCAATAAATCGCTTGACCCCCCAATAAAAAACGTGAAATAAGAAAGTCAGTGAAGCGTCCAAAAGTCTATATCAGGGATGACCAAACTTCAAGATGATGGGAGACGCATGATAGATTTTATGAACGTTCGAGAGCCGCAAATCCAAATTTTTACCCTTTAAAAATTACGAGATAAGTTTTTGAATATAAAGAAACTTTTGAAGTAAATTAATGAATATGTGATTCACATGATTACATATAAATATGAATAAATACATCTTATATCTACTGCTTTGTGTTCAAAAAAGTTAAGTCACAAGAAAATAAAAATTTGTAACTCTTGTAATGGGCAACTGAGCTTTTTTCTTGAGGTAGGGAAACGAAATATTTTCTTCCGTGATTTCCTTTATACCTCTCCGTTAATAACTATTGTTGTTTAATTCTAATAGAAGTAAAATGAATCGGAAGTTTATTCATTGATCTAGAATTACATGGAAAATTTTATTTGAGTAAATTGCAAATCATTATTTAAAAGAAAATTGAGTACTTTTTTTTTACTCGTGAGTAGTCTTTTAAAAAGGATAAATCAAACGATACACGTCAACGCGCACTGTACAGAAACTATTGTTTGAGAAGGAATATTTATTTAAAAATAAGCTATTAACTTGTTTAGGCTTTTGCTGAAAAAGTAATTTTGTTTCTCCACACAATTAATATAAGGACTAGCATACTAAGATCTTTCGAATCTTTCGATCCTAACCTAAGAAATCCTTAATTTTTTTCCTCAAAAACTTTGAAATAACTACTTTTACTGATGCCCAGTCTAGAAAAATTCACCAAAAAAAGAATATGATTGCAATTTCAGGGATATTTGAGTAATAAGTATTGCTTATGACGGCCCTGAATGATACGGTATTTCAGCGTGGCATCCAACGGAATCTGCCAGAACTTTTTTAGTAAAGAGTATACTGCGCTTCATTGAAAATTTTCGAAACTATCTCTCAAATCGTCCCGATAATTTTGGTCATAGATAACAAAGTTCATGCGCATCAATGAAAATTCTTGAGTTTATCACTCGAATTGTCCTGACAATTTTAGACACAGATAACGAAGTTCATGCTCATTGAAAATTCTCAAAACCACCTGCTTAAGTAAAATTAACTTGAGAGAAAAAATATTAGAGAGAATAATTAGATAAAAAGATTAGCATTACGTTTTACATTAACTTCCTATTAGTGTATTCTGATGACCATTACCTGTTCAAAAAGTAATATGACCGGAATAGTAATTTTTTCTAATTTTACTTATTTGTTGCAGTGACGATGAGCCATGGGTGGACAATTTGAAATCTATCAAATTTTTACATGTATAATATCAGAAATTAAATTAGAGTTTAATAAAGAAACGAGACACTGCATGATTTCTATTTTAAATTTCCTTCGTATTAAAGAAAATAAACTGTATTTATTCAAAAACAATCGCATTTCAGCTGACAAAGGATCCAAGTAGCTCGCGAGCCACAGTTAAGGTGTCGGAGAGCAGCAGTTTTGCCATGTGTCGTCTATATAATCATTGCTTATTACAATGCATATCGATTTGTGGCTGATAAGAAAGAAAATCCCCAGCATTTCCTTAGAAATTGTTCTGTGATGTAGACTTTGACAGATAAAGTACAAAATAAAATGAATTATAAATTGTCTTAATTTTTTTTTAATTATACAGCAAGTAAGTCAAGTATTCTGATGATAATTATAGGCATTCTCTTATTGAAAAATAGACCATAGCTATCCGTCCAAGTAGAGGTGCTTTTTACGGAGGACTTTCTAAAGTAACCTAGTTTCTGTTTACGTAACCTTCAGGAAAGTTCCAGAAACGCTCATGCAGCCAGCATGGTTGGCTAAAAAATCAAACCGCCAAAGTAACTAGCTATTTTAAGAAAAAAACAGCTAAGTATTCTAAAGTCATTACGTATTTTTGAAGCAGGAGACATGAAAAATGTGTAATGCCTTGCTGGGACTCGAACCTGGACCTCTTAAATATGCGCCAAGTGTGCTACCTTTACACTACGAAGACATGCAGAAAAGAGGGAGAAAATATCTTATGGTATTTAAGAAACATAGTTTTCATAGCCTTTTCCTTATAATAAAATATCCAACTGGAGAGGAACGATAAAAACAGGACATAAATACGAAAGATATCAAATCTATAAAAAATTTTGCAAAAAGTACGTTTCTAAGCTTAAAACTAAGTAAAATTAATTAACGCCTTTCATCATAGCATAATATTATTAATAAACGTAGCAATGATTTTACATTGCTTTTGTTATGTATTCATTTGTGAAATTAATTTTTATAAAACATTAATATTAGTTTTTTTCTATTTAATTATAAATATATCATTATTTAAAACAAATGTAAAATTGCTTTATGAAACGGAAGTAAAATATACAGATAATTAATGCCTCTTTTTTAACGCAGCCAGTTTAATTGTTAAGAATTCTTATACGACACATATATTTAATTAAAAACTATTAGATGTGAATTTAAAATTGAACAGAAATGTGTATGCTCCTAAGATAAGAAGCAGCACGAAGTTCAAAATTAGTAATAATGTATTAATTTTTGACATATTGATCATACTTTGTTTGCGTTAAAAAGAGGTGTTGGCATTTTAATAATTGAGGGGAAATCAGTATATAGTTTCTGGAAGAACGTAACTGAAACAACTCAAAAAATGCAAGTTTTGAGAAAAGAGTAATACAAAAATTACTATTAAAGTTATAACTTAGATATATTCAGTGAGAGGCTGTTTTACTATGTACAGAATTAGGCAGATTCAGAAAATGAGTTTGCCAAAACTTTCCTAGATAACTTAGGCTTTAGCAAATAATTTTTTCTGAATTAAGAATAATTATTTTTTTATAGATCTAATTCATAATTCTATTTAAAACAGTTTTACAGTAAGCTGTATTTAACAAATTTAAACTGAAAACAAGAGAAAAATTTTAAATGAAAATCTGCAGATTTTTTTTATTCAGAAAATTTAGAATGTTGGAATTCTTTCTGTTATTTCAAGCCTATAAAATGAAATGTTAATAAATGACATTTAACCTTTGGAATACCTTCCAAGTATCTTGAAACTGACTGCACAAGGTTTCGAATTATGTCAGAATGATATTTTATCCCGTTTATCTTGTAAAACATATTTAAAATATTTTTACTTACTCTTTATTTTATATATATGCACCTGTTTTAAGTCTAGACACAAATGCTGAATGATATTGATGCTGAATTCAAACAAGCATATGTATCATAAAATTAGCAAAACAACAACCTTCTGTTGGGCTCAGATTTAGTGAAGAAATAAATCGGTTTCGATAGCATTCAAGTACAGCTCCCTCTTCATCAGGAGCAAAGAAATCTGCAAGCCTGTAAAGCAGTCTTAAGTCTCGCAGATTTCTTTGCTCCTGATGAAGAGGGGCATGTACCTTTTGCCCTCGAAATAGATTTAGTGAAAAACTCAGTAGATTGATTTCTTTACTAAATCTACGCCAAATAGAAGGTTGTCGCTTTGCTAATTTTATGTTTCTCTTTGGAGTGTTTCTCTTCTGTTTTGAAGAACGTGTATTTTATGTTTATAATGGTAAGGCCTATTGTAGGGATTTATACATTATAAATGCCATAGGATTTGATTCGCTGTCTTGTTGGAGTATTAAATTTCTGCCCAAGCTCAACTTAACGGCAAGTTTTTCTCATTCTTCCCTTTTTTTTCCAGTATATTTAAACAGTGTTTACCATAATATTATCAGTTAATACAAGCTCCTTAATTCTGTTTGTGGGTACACAGGCCTTAACTCTCACTGATCGAGCTGCATCTTTGACTGTTGGGATTAAACGATTAGAATCACCATGCGGTATTCTCTAAATCACTACAATAAAAAATATTAAGTTTATTTCTTTCTGTAAATTCTTACCTTTTAATAAGTGGGTCTTCGAAAGCTCTAAAGGTCTGCCTCTGTTGTACAAGCTGATGAAGGGTTTCTTTCTAGTAGTAGCATCCTTTATAATGCTACCGTTATAATTAGCATCTCATCAATCTGACATCCCTTACAAGTATGCTTACCTATGGTTTCAAAAGTTTTTTTTTTTTTTTTTAATTTCTCTTCCCTTATTATTTTCCGTTTTGTAGCTGCACTCAATATTGCTTTTCTTCATATTCCACCTATAGTTTTAATTACGTCTATCCTTGTATACGTCTCATGAAATTTCTACGCACAAATATTACTTCCTTTTATGATGTTAGCAGTTTAGACAAAAGATTTGCCTTTCGATGATATCTTATGTCAAAGTTCTTTCACGAATATATATTTCTTTACAAGACTACATTTTAACTTCTTTAATTTGCATTTTAAGTATATCCAGCACAATGTATTTTGATCGGTTTCCTAGATCTTAATAAAAATCTACGGTGAATGAATTGAATTTAAAAAATTACTGATAATTTATTTGTATTTTTTAAATATATTCTCAAATCTGGGACATCAAAATTTGCATAAAAACAATGGAATATCTTAATATTTATGTACAATTATGAGAATTTGTTCGGTTTAAGGGTTTTGCTTCCAGTTCACTAAATTAAGGAAGAAATATAGGGCACAAAGGAATGAATTATCAGTCTTTTGAGTCACTCAACAAATTAATTTAGGTGAAGGTTAATGATGATGTGGGGGATGGAATGAGGGCTTTGTGTGATGGAATGGGGCTTAAGCTGAACAAGTTTCTGTATTTTCAAACTGAAATAACTGACCATCATAGGAGCCGAATTTCGAACAATTTTATGACAATCTTCTATGTTAAAATGCTACAGAATTTTTTGTACAAAGAACAAAAATTGTAAAATTTTGAGCTGCACAAATTGCCGTCCCAGATAGCGGTATTTCTTTTTTTTCTGACACACGAAGAGGTTTAAATAGTTTTAGATATAATATGAGAGAATATTGAGATAATTCAGATCCTGGCTAACGGATTGACTACTAGAATGTTTTCGTGGTTTTTGCCCGTGTGTAAAGCGCATTCAAACCAGTTTCCCCTAGTAAGTTTTCCGAGAAAACATCTCTTTCCTCTCCCTTTAAGTCACGCTTTTGGTCTTAATAAATTTATCTAATGACAAATCAGAATACCGAATTTCCACTGTTGAATAGATGAGCAATGAAACAAAGTTTTAGAGGTTTACTACAATATAAATGAACCTTATTAGGGAAATTTAGACAAAGAGAAATAAATTATGTACGTTTTACAATTGTGATTATTTTTTGACTTTATGATTTATTAATGCATTGTATTTAAAACTTCTGTATTTAAAAACAGAGCCAGAGTCATTAAAAAAAAACATTTCCAAATATCACTCACAAATCGCACTGAAATCACACATTGACTGTCGTATGTTTATAGTAATTTGCTTTACAATGAAAAATGAAGCAAAGAGAATGAAGAATAGCAAAGAAAATGAAGAATAGCAAAGAAAATCTCTCACTGAAATGCATGATTAAATTATAATTTAATTTTAATTTAAATTATTATAGATAAAATTTTAAGCTTATTCAAATTAAAATTATTAAATTAAAATTATTATAGAGATATAGTATAGTAGAGATAAATCATATCAGCAGCAGTGGTAAATTTTGAAAACATTAAATAACATGCAGTGTAGCTTAAAGTCGTTACAAACTAACGTTTTCTCCCTTAGAGAGCAGAAAGTTTTCCATTGCGCGATAAAGAGCCAAAAATCAAGCCAAACGTATGGAAGGCAGTGACCCGTCCATCTACAAGTAGAAGTTAGCTAATCAGCCTGTGGACAATAATCCATCTAGATTTAATCTTCCTTTTACAAGCAACTGACATTGACACAACCAGTTGGGTATGTTCGTCTGCGTGTGTGAGAGAGCGCTGCGTGGTTAATCGGAGAAAGAGCCAAGCTTGGGCGTCTAGCATTGCGTCTAGAATACCGAGTAGGCCAGCGGAACGCTCACAAAAGACATCACTTATTTACAACTGTCAAAACTGCGACTCTATTTACCCCGTATCCCCCGCTTTTGTACATTCGATCCCTCGCGCCAAGCGAATCTTCTCGATAATTTGCTGCAATCGTTTTTGCTTGACCCACTGTGTTTGTTTGCAAGCTCTTACCCGGCGGTTACTATTGTTCGTTTCTGAAATTCTTTTCTGTCAGTTGTCAGGTTGAACCATACCCTGGATTTTCAACGCCTTCATTACAGCTCAGGCTTTTATTTGCTTAGGCCGTTTTAATCAGTAATCAAAACAAGATAGAGGAAAAATAATCCAGAAGTGTAAAATTCCATTATAGTTTTCATTATAAAGAAGGAGTGATTGTTACCCATCTCCGCATATTTCTTTTTAGCAATGTATTTTCCATCTCTTTCGAAGCTCTTTGCATCAGAAATGTCATGCACGAGAAATTAATATGAAAATTGGACAAAATATCATAATACAGTTTTGGTTTTTATAGTGATTACAATACTGGAAGCAAAGATTTTGCCCTTTTTAAAACATACTGTGAATTTATTCATAACATTTACGAAAGTCTAATTATTTGCAGTTTTTAATAAAACTTGGGTATAATTTCTTATCCTTTTATCCTTTTCCTGCTTATGCAGTGAAACTTTGGTAGCTAGTCAGTTCTCAACTCTGAGCTGGTTAAATAAACTAACTAGCAGCACGTTAACATTTCCTTTCGAAAGTCATACGCTACAGCATCCTTTCAAAGGCAAGTTATTCCAGCTATTTGCTTATGACAAGGTTCATGAGAGCTAGCTACCTAAGCGCAGAGATGCTTTCGTGGCGGATTTTCTGGGAGAAAACTGGATCATATTCATATTACGCACAAGAAAAAGCAAGAAAATCCCCATGCAGCCAACCGTTGACTTGGTTGAATCCGTGTCGAACTAACAGCATCCAGCTCTTCTAACTACTCGGTCACTGGCGAGGCCCCCTTCAAAGCCAGATAAAAATCAAACTTTGACATAATTAAAAAACTACCCTCATTATTTCCTTTTAATATTGCTTGCATGAAATGAAATATAAGAATAAATTTAAAACCGCGTGATTAATTATGTTTTTATGGTATAATTATAACTAAAATTATTTCCAGTCTTTCTCTTAAACAACATATCACTTCTTTCTGTATAGGGCCCAATAGTGGCCAAATGGATAAGATTCCTGTACAAGGGTAGTTCGACTAAGGTTCGGATCTCGACTAATGAACTGAACGCATAAGATTTCTTTGCTTTCAGTATGTGAAAGAAGAATATGAGGTAGTTTCTGTTAAACGTCCTCCACGAATTCATGCCTTCTATGGCAGTTCTCCACAAAATACTGCCTGCAAATAGCTATTGTGTGCTTTGTCTTCAACGATTAAGTCAGAATTTGCATAAATGAAAATTTAAAATGAAAAGTTCCTTTTCTCAGATTCCATTTTATAAATCACTTAAATTTGTCTCCTTTCTGTTTTTTCAAAAAAAAAAATTAAGAACATTAATTAAAATATTAAAATTAGTCAAAGTAAAATTTCATATGAGATGATAAAGCGAACAATCTTGAGAATGCGTGATAGAATTTTTTTCATTTTATTGAATCCCATGGTAATGGGCTAGTAAATATTCTTGTGAACAAAAAGAACTGAATATCACCAGCTTTCAAGGGCTTTAATAGTTAGGTATAACTATAATTAATGTGTTAAGCATTTTAAATTTATAGGTAATTAACATTAGTACCTACAAAATTTATGAATACAGGAAAGGGCCTGTCCAGAATCTCAACTTCGTTTAAGCTAATAAAAAGTAAACTTTTCGAAGGTAATCATTCCAAAATCTTGCAGAATGGTGAAATGTAATGCACTCATATCCATAAATTAAGGATAACGCAAAATCAGGCAAAGGAAGAGTTAGAAGAAAAACAAATTTGACTTATTTGTAAAGCTTATTTATTAAACAAAAGGTAAAGAGTAAAAAAAGATGCTATATGTCTGATATTATTAAAAAAATTAGCGATTTTTTCTCCCTGAAGCAAATTACAAAAAATACCTATTTACAAAAAACCAATATTACATGGTTGGTATGATTGTTAATGCATTGTATGTCTCCCAGACGATGCAATACAGTCCGTAGAACGCCTAGGCATGCTGAGTATCAAATTAACGATCTAATCTTGGGGTATATTACACCACTCAAAAAGCAATGCTCTCCGAAGTTCCGGTAGACATGTAGGAGGGGGTTGACCGGCTGCAACTCGTCGGCCAAGCATGTCCCACACGTGCTCTACTGGATTCAAGTCCAGTGAGAAAGCTGGGCAGTCCATACGTGTGATATCCTCTGATTGAAGGCATTCGCTTACGATGTTTGCACGGTGAGGACGGGCGTTGTCATCCATAAACACAAATTGTACGCCCATGGCACCCCGAAACAAACGTAGATGTTGTTCTAGAATGACGTCCCGATAGATTTGGCTTGTCATGGTTTCAATTTGAACATGCAGGTCAGTTCTGGAACCAAGAATAATTCCACCCCAAACGAGCACTCCTGTACCACCGTAACGGTGTCATTCAATGATGTTTTTTTGGTGGTAACGGGTACCTGGAGCTTTCCATATGAAAGTCCGGCGAGAATCAGACTGCAAGCTAAACCTGGACTCATCGGAAAACATCACACAAGCTCACTGTTGCGGTGTCCACAATGCATGCTCTGTACTCCAGGCTAACCGCAGGCTACAGTGAGTTGCAGCAAATGGAAAGCATCTGACAGGTCTACGAGCATATAGACCAATCTGCCCTAAGCGTCTGTACACGGTCTGCCTTGAAATTGTCGTACCAGCGGCTGAAGAGAGCTGACGAGACAGGTCTGAGGCTGTGCTCCGCCTGTTTCTTTTGGCAGTAACTGCCAAATACCGGTCCTCATTCGGCGTTGTAATTCTGGGGCGACCTGTGCTGTAACGTCTACTCACATTACCGTCATCTTGGAAACGTTGCCAAAGCCTGGAGATAACACTCTGGGCAATTCCAAGTTCGACTGATACTTCCATTTGGGTACGCCCACATTCCAGACGGCCGATAATTCTACCAGTAAAAAATCATCCAAACGCGTCCTTTGTGTCATAACTATTCGGTTATTGCACTGAAATCCTTATAAAGCGCCTGCGAACAATTTTACTTCTTTGCCTGTGTTCCATATATATCACTCTCTTACACTCTCGTCATTGTGACGTACCATCGGTGTCATCTGGTTACTTCCTGAAATTTGCATATGATTCTTGAAGATGTGTGTAGTGATTTTGCAGGTGATATATTTATTTTAGAGTTCGATTTCCGCGTGACTTCGAATTATCCTTAATTTATGGACATGAGTGTAATTTAATATTAAATTTAGTTAGTCAATTACATCAGTAGTCGATCTTGAATGATACCAATCACATTCTTATTCTTAAATCGGTTATGGACAGTAAGTAATCTTTTAAAAAATACTTTTCAATAATATTTCATCTTTTGTGGGGAATCCCATGTATAATCCTTTTTTAATTCCATTCATTTCGCTTTACGTGAATTATAAATCGGGTGTTTTGTGTTCTTTTTTCAAATCCGTACCCCCTGGAATATGACAAGTTAAATTTTAGCCGGTTTTATCCTACAAAAATCTCATGCAATTACGGACACTTTTTATACAATAAAAAGGAGCATCTAATTTCAAATGTGTGGGAAAATTCTAGGCTTCTTAGCTATAGATTACAGGAAAATTGGAGAAAAAATGTTAGGAAAAAATTTTAATTCTACAGGCATGATTAATAAATTATGTAGAGATCTTTTCAATTATAAAGTTTCTGGCATCTTAGAAAGCAATTATCCCTCTCTGCGGTCATAATGCTGTAAATCTTAAGCATTTAAATCTATGTGTTTAAGTATTTCTTCCTCACTTTTATAAAATATGTGATGAAAAACTTTATCGTGTCATTCATTTAGAAAACAAGCCCAATTCTATAAAAAAATTTTGACATTAAATTTCGAGCAACATTAATTGTTACATTTCTAAAGAAAATCTGGAATCAAATTTCTCGGCATGACAATTAAAATGTCAACCAAAAAATATCCCGCATTTTAAAATGTGACACTTTAGATTAAAAATTGTCTACAAAGTATCCGCGGCTCTTTAAACTAATTACTTACAGCTAATATAATCTAACCAATGTCGAAGTTTCTTTTCTTGTAAAGGTACGACTTCATACTGATACCCCGTTGTTACTTTTATGAAGACTGCCAATTGCAATTTAACCTTTCCATTTGTCGTGACCCGTTTCATTATATTATGCTACTAGGACATTATCTTCCATGCAGCCTCTTAATTACCAGATTCAGCGGTGTTACCATTTCGATGTTCTAGTAGATCTTCATTTCATTTTGCAAATTAAAAATATATATTGCTTATCTGTGAGGAATCTGAGAGCAAGATCACGGAACTAACTTACGGAAGAACCACCATTATATATGAAACCCATAAGCAACTAAATCATTGACAGTTTCCTGAAATTCAATTCCGCAGTCTTTTATTTAGACTTTTATACACTTTAAATTAAGCCCGTTAAAATTGTTAAATATTTTAACTTCACTTAATAGGAGAATTTCCAATTTCGTACTTTCGTGTTTCAGCCTGTGGTCAAAATCGTGC
>KK114620.1:2247799-2266985 GCA_000611955.2 Stegodyphus mimosarum
TTCATCACTCCTACTGATGGAAGGCTGAATTTGCATGGATTCATTCCCTTTTCTAAAAGTCGTTATTGAGAGAGTCATTTTCTGACACAGGAAATATTATGTGATAAATGGCAATTGGCTTGTTACATTTAACAATTTGATCAGTATACCAATCGGTGTGAAGTAATTTCAGAATGATGCATTGGCGTGAAATGCACTTCTTTTTACAATCATACGTGATTATTCCGAATTTATCTCTTAATGTTTTCAATCATTTCGGTTTAAAACGCTTTCATGAGTTTATCGAGACTTGAATTTATTGAAACTAGACTGATCATCCATTTGCAATATTCGAAGGCTGGCCATATACATTTTTAGTTCAGTTGGTTTATACGATTACGGCAAAGTATACGAGAGCTATCTGCCTGAGAGGTGGGTTGCCTTCGCGAGAGACTCTCTAAATAAAACTTCCTTGTATCCACGTTATGCAAGAATTGATATTAAGAAGTTATATCGATGAAATTTAACAATTTTCATATAAATATAACTAGAAACATATAAATACTTGCTCTCATAGCATTTTAATTAGGAAAAACTCATTAGCAGTTCATTACCCAGAATTTTTACGCAAATGTTTAGTTCTTGAATTGCTAATAAAGTTTCTCGGAATCACTTAATCGATGCTGTGACCTAATCTTAATAATCGTAGGACATCCCTCATCTCAGCATATGTTGGAAACTCGCCGATTTCGCCATCTTCTTCTCCAGAATGTTTATCGTACGATGCGCTTACATTCATTTCCAAAAGCGTCATATATATATATATATCTTCTGTTACTGAATTTATAGCTTAAGGTTTTTCATCAGTATCCATCCAAGTGTTAGGTCCTTCACAATTTATTCATGTTAGCCCTGCCCAGACGGGAAAGTGGTTAGTGGCTGTCCATACTGAAGGACCCGGGTCCTAATCCCAGAGAATGCATGGATGTAAATTGTTTATCTCTTCATAGGAGGCAACGGTGGCCCACCTATTAGGTGCCTCCATAATAAAGTGATCACCGCTTGTAGCCTTAGTGTTGGCCAACGCCTATAATGTCTAATGTTCGCCATTAAGGGGGAAACAATTAATAATTTGTCTTGCATTTGTTGTACATTTGTTGAATGTGTATGGGCATGTATCAGTTATATGCAATGAAAAGTATACAGACAATAGTTGAGCTTATGTAATAGTTGACTGGGAGAGAAAAATTACTGTTATATAGCTCTTAAAACTCTCTTAGTATTGTTTAGTCTCACTTTCTTTGGAAGGATAAACTAATTCGATTCTCAGGCTGAACCTAAGCAAATTATTGCTATGTCCAGTAATCAGACAGAGAACGTAAGAAAGGTGTAAAAGACCCTTTTATTTAAACTCAGTAAGTTAACAGAAGGTACTTCTTGTGCTTATAGAACCAGCCAGCTTTTGTGGCGTAACTCAAAAGAAGTAATGAATTCAAATTAAAACTAAGTTAAGTCGTACGTTAGCCAACGGCTACACAGAAAAAATAACGCACAAGTTGACTCAAACTTAAGCCGGCGTGACAAGCTCTAATGGCAAGAATAACGCAACACCGCAGACAGACAGCTATTGAAGAATTTCATATAGCAGCATAGCCTTCAGCAGGCAGAACACGCACTAATTCAACCAATCTAAAACCTTATTTTAAATACAATCTCCTTCTACCTCATTTGAATACTTGTGAAATAAAAATTCGCATTCTGGCAGAAAAACGGAGAGCCAGAATGACAGTAAAGATACAAAATAAATAAATCAAAGCACAAAATAAATAAATCCTTACATAAATAAAGCCATTTTTTAAATCGACGTTAGATTAAACTATTTTTTTTTGTATTACAAAAGAATAATAATGAATCCTACATTGGCGAAATCTCTAAGAGATCATCTTCTGAAAGAGACCTGTATTTTTGAGGACATAAGCAAACACTGACAGTAAACATGATTTCTCGCGCTTAAAGAGGTCTCCCCGTACTTTTAATAAAGCATGTAAATTAATCCTTTTCTGAATTTTTATTTTACTTCAATGTACTGGAACCGGGGTTCTACTGATTTAGAGGCAACAAATAACTAGATTCAGATAAATTCATTATTCTACTCAGAACAATTTTTCTACAGGAAATATTTAATAAATGTTAAAAATCAAAAACTAAGTCAGCTCAAAGTAGTAAGAGTCACCTCGTCTCAAGCATTTTCTTCTCATTTTTGAATTTCTTGCAAAAAATTTGCTTTGTTCGGATTATTCGTGATAACAATATTTCCAACCTTCTGCAATAAGCTTTTTTTTTTCAGACAAGGCCCGTTTAATCCACCACAGATAATCGGCAGTTGATATAATTACCTCTCTATTGCAAATGAATGATTCACATGCGAGCCATTTATTGCCAGTTCCCGTATTCACAATATCATTCAAATTTTAAGGTCTATATTTAACACGTTTAAAAAGCTCTTTTTTCAAAATATATATAAAAAACGCGTTACAGCAGGATGAATATTTATGATTTTGTAACAACATGAGCATTAATAACAATTAAAAGGTATGAAATAATCTAAAAATTAAAATGATCAATGTAAATGTGCTGAGTAATCTGATGTTTTATGACAGTCTGGTGCACGTTTTCGTTCGCGAGATACTAGACTAAGAAAAATCAAGGACAATAATATTTGGCACCTTCATATAAAAATGAAAATGAAACTTCGCATGTTAAACAATACATTTAATTTTACACAAAAGCAGATGGATAACTTGTAACACTTATTTAAATTACTTTTTCAAACACGCAACTTTCAAGGAAAAAGAAAAATTAAGATTTTATGCTGATCAGGTCAAATGAAGCACTTCCTTCGTCGACGATTTTCCCTTTTTTATATTTTGTTCGTGGATTGAGTTCAACCTAGACAGGTTGATTCATTTGTTGCATACTAATCTTGAATATTGAGGTATACATGTTCTGTTTCATTTTTTTTTTCTAATTGGAGTATCATCCTTCACAATTTGTACGCAAATCACAATGATGCGATAACTTAATATGTGAAAAAACACACTCAAACGCTATTTTGTTGACAAAATATTACTTTAAGATGTTTATCAATCCGTGACATTTTATCAACAGTTCCTGCATACATTTTAACACGAAGCAGTAGGAATGCAACCTCCCTCGCATTCGACCGTTCCTGTTTTGGTGATTCAAAATAATTTTTATTCCAAAATTAGGTATTAATGAACTTATTCGATTTTATATTTTTTTCCTCATCAGTTGTATAGATTAACTTTGTATCTTATACAAGGTCTGTTCCGAAAGTAATGCGCCTCATTTTCTTGCTACGACTATTCATCGCACAACGTTACCGCTTGTACGGAAGGATTATAAGGTGTTTCTTCAGTCTTCTTCGCATGCCTTCGTGGTGTAGTGGTCAGCATGCTCGAAGAGTAACCGAGATGTCAGTAGTTCGATTCTCGGCGAGGGCATTGTTCATTTTTAATCTCTCTTGCTTCGAATTAACGTAATGTCTCTACACTGGCGTCCGAACTAAAATGGTGGTAGATGATGATTCTCCACCACCAGGATTTGGCGATTGGATCCCCTGATCCCCAGTCGCCCTTTAAAAGGGGGAGTATATAAGGTATTTCTCCCGCCTTCTTCGCATGCCTTCCGTAGTGTAGTGGTCAGCACGCTCGACGCATAACCGAGAGGTCCGTGATTCGATTTTCGGCGAAGGCGTGCTCATTTTCCCTCGCTTCTGCTTCTAAATAACCTAATGACTCTAGAGGGTGGGTGGAGTCTTGGGAACACAGCGCGACCAGCGGCAGTCGGCTGCGAGTTCCTGGAGAAGAGTCATACTACTTGCTTCAGTGAACCCTTGTGTAAGTGCCCGGTCGAAATCAAGATGGAAAAAACTATTTTGGACAATGTAGTAAGTGGTGACGAATGTTGGATCTTCAAATGCAATCCAGAAACAACAAGGCAGAGCGCAGAGTGATACATGACGTCGTCCCCAAGCCCAAAAATGGCTAGAATGAGCAAATCGAAGATCAAAGTGATGCTTATTGCCGGCATCTCAACTCTCCCGCAGCCGCCTTACAGTCCTGATTTGTCCCCGCCCGACTTCTTTTAGTTCTCGAAGATTAAAAAATCCCTCAAAGGACAGCATCTGGGGACTTTGGAGAACATTAAGGCGGCTACGACGAGGTTTCTAATGGACATCCATGTGACAGACTTCCAGTACGCATATAAAGCATGGAAATCGCGTTAGAACAAGTGTGTTAAAGCAGGAGGGATGTATTTTGAAGAATTTTGGGTAATTGTACGAATCGGTTCAATAAATTTCTTATAAAAAATGGGCGCATAACTTTCGGAACAGACCATCTATACTAATTTCCTTTATGCTTACATTCTCTTCAAATCGAGATTAAAGTTTTATAACAACCTTTCTCCGTGCACTCTAGATCCCTTTTTAAAAATTGTCTCCTGCTATACCTCCTGCATTTCTGTTTTAAGAGGACACTGGTGTAGATCTATAACAGGGATGGTAGTGGTATATATATCCTGATTTACTTTTCGATCGTAAATCATTCATTTGAAACTTGTAGACATATTAGGTTGTTTCGAAGCAGGAGAAGTGAAAAATAAGCAATGCTCTCGCCGGGACTCGAACCACAGACCTCTCGAACACGCGCCGAGCGTGCTAACCACTACACCACGAAGGCATGCGAAGAAGATGGGAGAAATACCTTATAAACTGAAAATATACAAAAGTAACCTTTGACATCAGAATTATTTCTATTGGCATATTATGGCTTTCTAATTGTTTATTCGATGTATATATTATTACACATTTTACTTTGTAAACGTTTTTAAAGCTTTAGAACATTCCTCACTAACACATTGTCTAAATGTATTTGTAGATATTCTTTTAATCATTATCGGATACCTGAGCACATATATCAATTTGAAATATGCATTTTAATTTTTAATAGTTCATGGACATAAACAAAACTAAATTCTGAAGATACTTTGTAGATTGATTGTAAGAATAGACTGCTCTCGTTCTAAGATGAATATATACCATTTTCTCAGCAGTTTTGATAGTCGAAACATTTACTGCACTGTATGGGAGCTGCCTCACTTTAAACGTCAGTACTGCGTGTTAAGAAAACCCTACGATGATATACTTTCGTCAAAACAAACTCGATGAGTTTGTTTTGACTAAAAAACAGTTATGTTCTGCGGCAAGAAAAAAATATTCTTCATAAATGTAACAAAAACATAAATTTATTAACAGAAAATGCAATTTCGTTACTACTTACGGTTTCACATACCGTGCTTTACAAGAGAAGAAGAACACACCCTTTGATGCCAATACTTAGCTTACTGTTATGAAGAATATTTTTTATTGCCACAGAACATAACTCATTCGAGTTTGTTTTGACAAAAGTAAATGATCGTAGTGTTTCCATAACACTGCGCAAGCAGAGAGATAGATATAAAATCCATTGTAATAACTGTATCAAACCAAATGTTTCTGTCGGCAGTAGAGTAAATAAAAAAAGATCTCTTCTGAAGAATAAATATGTGCCAAATTTGTTAAATATCCAGAGTTACCAATTTCTAATTTCACATAAAATTATATTTAAATAAATAAATAAAGAACTATAAAAAAAGAATTTAAGAGAAAAATTAAAACATAAATTAATTAGTATTTTAAATAGAATTGAAAATAAACTACTCATTACAAATTAAATATTTAGTATTTTCCTTAACCGTTTGTTTACCTCTAATTGACAACTTAACTTAATACTTGATTTTTCAGTGCTAATCTTAGGAAACTACATATATCCTTTGACTATGATTTAAAACATCTTAAAAGAGCATGACATAAAATGGACTGCAGACTACTGGCTATAAGCACACGCAATTTTCTTAATCTTAAACAGATTCAAATATCCTTCATTGCGATTATACTGCACAGCGATGATAGTATGCTGAATCAAGGTAGCATTTGGTAGCAACCAGCAATAGAAAATACTTCCGTACTTGTATATTTCATTCAAAAAAATCATGGTTATTGAGATAGGAATAGATGGGTTAGAGAACACGACTCCGGATTTTAGCTTTAGAGTATTTTCATGCATGTTTAGACAGCATACACCTCCATTTATCCATTCGGTCCCCTTCTCCGATATTTCTTTGAACCTAAATCCATTGAACATTTAATAATCTTTCCAAAGTCTACAAATTTGTTTTAATTTCTTTAATTGTTTAATAGTGCTTTCAGGAAAAACTTAAACAGCCATCACCCGTAACCTTAGTTACTGGTGGAATTTTATGATTTGTCACTTTATTGTAATAGGGAACACTGCAATTTGTATTGTATGATCTAAGATATGGCTTAAGATGTTAGACGAAGCTTATAAAGCTTAAAAAAAATTCTTGTAAAAAAAAAGATACATTCAATTCACCAAGACGCTTTTCCATTTAAACACATTTATTTATTTTCTAAAGAACAAGTTTCTGTTTTATATTTAAAATATACTTAATTTTTTTTCATTTATTGATATCAAGTTAAGAGCAATATCCATTTAAATACATTTGACATACATGTTTGTTTTAAAATTAAAATAAAAATTTCAATATATTTCTATTAAAGAATATAAGCAAATAAAAAAAAGCATATCATCAACCAAACATAGAAACTTGTACAAAATAGCTGTACTTATATCAAAACATTTTTGTAAGTTCCATAACATTTAGATTCAAGAAACATGTCATGAAATAGATGGATAATATTTTTTAGCCTTAAAGATTCTCTTACGTTTTTAAAATTTATACATAGAAATACATCTTCACCAATATATTTAATTCTATCATCAACATTTATCGTAATACACTCATGTCCATAAATTAAGGATAATGCAAAATCAGGCAAAGGAAGAGTTAGAAGCAAAACAAATTTGACTTATTTGTAAAGCTTATTTATTAAACATAAGGTAAAGAGCAAAAAAAGATGCTATATGTTCGATATTATTAAAAAAATTAGCGATTTTTTCTCCCTGGAACAAATTACAAAAAAACAATATTACATGGTTGGTATGATTGTTAATACATTGCATGTCTCCCAGACTATGCAATACAGTCCGTACAACACCTAGGCACGCTGAGTATCAAATTATCGATCGGATCTTGGGGGATATTACACCACTCAAAAAGCAATGCTCTCCGAAGTTCCGGTAGACATGTAGGAGGAGGTTGCCGGGCTGCAACTCGTCGGCCAAGCATGTCCCACACGTGCTCTACTGGATTCAAGTCCGGTGAGAATGCTGGCCAGTCCATACGGGTGATGTCCTCCGATTGAAGGCATTCGCTTACAATGTTTGCACGGTGAGGACGGGCGTTGTCATCCATAAACACAAATTGTGCGCCCATGGAGCCCCGAAACAAACGTACATGTTGTTCCAGAATGACGTCCCGATAGATTTGGATTGTCAAGGTTTCAATTTGAACATGCAGGTCAGTTCAGGAACCCAGAATAATTCCTACCCAAACGAGCACTCCTGCACCACCGTAACGGTGTCGTTCAATGATGTTTTCTTGGTGGTAACGGGTACCTGGAGCTCTCCATATGAAAGTCCGGCGAGAATCAGACTGCAAGCTAAACCTGAACTCGGCGGAAAACATCACAAAAGCTCACTGTTGCGGTGTCCACAATGCATGCTCTCTGCTCCAGGCTAACCGCTGGCGACAGTGAGTTGCAGTAAGTGGATCGCATCTGACAGGTCTACGAGCATATAAACCAATCTGCCCTAAACGTCTGTACACGGTCTGCCTTGAAATTGTCGTACCAGTGGCTGAAGAGAGCTGACGAGACAGGTGTGAGGCTGTGCTCCGCCTGTTTCTTTTGGCAGTAACTGCCAAATACCGGTCCTCATTCGGCGTTGTAACTCTGGGGCGACCTGTGCTGTAACGTGTTCTCACATTACCATCATCTTGGAATCGTTGCAAAGCCTGGAGAGGACACTCTGGGCAATTCCAAGTTCGTCTGATACTTCCAGTTGGGTACGCCCACATACCAGTCGGTCGATAATTCTACCACGTAAAAAATCATCCAAATGCGTCCTTTGTGTCATAACTATTCGGTTATTGCACTGAAATGCTTATAAAGCGCCTGCGAACAATTTTACTTCTTTGCCTGTATTCCTTATATATCACTCTCTTACACTCTCGTCATTGCGACGTACCATCGGTGTCATCTGGTTACTTCCTGAAATTTGCATATGATTCTTGAAGATATGTGTAGTGATTTTACAGGTGATATATTTATTTTAGAGTTCGATTTCCGCGTGACTCCGAATTATCCTTAATTTACGGACATGAGTGTATATTCATGTCTTGTTTGTGAAGGATGATCTATAATACATCCCTCACATTTAAATAGTTTTTAATCACTGAACTGAATTCAGTTTTGATAGAGTTTATAAGTTTTTTGAAAAGTTCATCCTCGTCATTTGTTTGACCAGAACAATTGTTTTTACACCTGATTTGCAAGGGTAAAATAACTTCAAAAGTACATTTATATAAAGCATTTAACACATCCAGAATAACTTGTTTTAGTCTTTTTAAAATATCATATTCTAATTGTAAATAAGTAGATTTTAGTTTAAAGGAATGTTTATCCTGTTTAAAATCTTATTGTAAAATGCACTCACCTTCTTTTTTGAAGATTATGAATTGATTGTTGCGAATGAGACTGGCACTTATATACACAAAATTGAATAGATGTATTTCGGAAGAAAATTCTTGCCATGTAGAGGGAGTCATAACAAAACAGCGTGTAGTAGGATACAAGTTTTTGTTTCCTTCTACAAATTCACGAAGATGAATATTCACTCCATTTTCGAGCTGAATGAGGAATACAAAATATCCCCAACCAAACGTCCACTGCATGATCAACTTCGAATTTTTCTTTTCATTTTCTTGATTGTTGGGCATAAAGATATTTTCAGGAGCAGATTTCACATAGTTCACAAGCCAGTCATCCTTTGAAAGTTCCTCATCATCATCCAATCGCCATTTTTTAATTTTCGAAATTTTTATGCTGCAAAACGTGAGACTAATTCTAGGCTCTTGAACTTCAGGTTGAGGCGGTGTTCCATGCCTCCAAAATTGATTCGTTGGTGGTTTTATCACCGTCAGTGATATGCTTTAAGTTTACGGTACGTGATGTAAAAGTTAGTCTGGAAAATATCATTCGACGTTTTACACCTAAACTGATGATAGGTATATTACATTCAGGTTCGAGGCAAGCTTCGTTGTATTTATGCATAGGTAATTTAGCAAGCCTGTCATGATAATAGTTCAATAAGACAAAATTATATTTTATCCCTGTCACTGCTTCAACGTCTCTTTAATATTTAGAAGATATTGCGTCCAAAGTTCTGCACGAATACTCGTTGCACAGAATTCGTAACTGATTCCTTCAACACCAATTCCAAGAATTTTTCTTCGTGGTGTATAATGATTTTCATTAATTTGAATATTAATATTTTTTAATTCATAGTTCAAGTGCTCTTCTAGCAAACTATCACCTTCATTTCGTGAATAAAATTCCTCGTATAATTTCAAATTTAACTCTGCGTCAGTTAAATCTATCATATTCGCTCTATCATCCAGTGACAATTCTAAATGAAATAGAAGAACGTAGCTTTCTTAAGTAGTAAGAAAATTATCTAAAACCACATTAACACAATGATTTCTTCACACTGATACGATAACAAGAAGGTTTCATTTGTTTGGTTCATATGGGTAAAAATAAGCTCATGTTATCATAAAAGATTAAGCCCTGCATCGGAAAACTGCATGATTGCGTTATCATGATATGATAGGGGTAATGGAAAAGTCTGAAATCCTGATAATCGCTGAAAACGCATATGGAAGACTTGCTAATTTCAGCTTTGGTATTACACAAACCTAAGTGAGGGGGAATTTGCGTTTTCAGCGATTATCGCGATTTCAGAGTTTTCCATTCAACTAAAAACAACTAAAAACGAATTTGAAGAGACACATGAAATCTCATGAAACTTTTTGAAATGTAGTATCTGTAAAAAAAAAAAAAAAAAAAAAAAAAAAAAAAAAAAAAAAAAAATAATAAAATTTGTAAAAAATGAATTTATAAAAAAAAAAAAAAAAAAAAAAAAAAAAAAAAAAAAAAAAAAAAGATTTTTTTTTTCCAGCATGATACTTCTCTTCTTAGAAGTTGTATCCAAGTTCACAAGTATTTAAAAGAAAAAATGATGTGTTACATCACATTCGAATGCAACCTGGTTTGACACAAACCTCGCAAAAACGAAGAAACGTTGACACCGTTAATGCATGTTAAGTCTACTAAAATCACAAGCCTATAATGGTATATTCCCAACTGAATCGATTTTCTAGAACACAGAGAATGATCAAGAATTAGATTATTTTTGAAATATATAAAATTACAACATAGAAAAATGAAATTACGATATAGGTATATATCGATGTCTGAAATGGTATTCAGTAGTTAACTTTAAAATGAGTCTTGAGTGTGAAAATGGAGAAACAAAAGAGCTTTGACGAATTTAATAAATGTTGTTCAATGTGGGTCTTGGGAAAATTTGTTCAATACGAACTAAATATTGTAAGATTTGGGACCGGTTTCTCTCGATAGTTAATTATCAGCTGTAATAACATTAAGACTATTAAACTTTAAATATATATGTATTGAATGTTGATATTACATTGATTAATGTAAATAACTGAGGATAATTGTATTAACATAATGAATGCTCACTTATTCCTAAGAGTTATACTGTGTCATGTTTTTAACAATCTTTCGTTCATAAGAAAATACATTAGCTTGTACGCTTCAATTCTTTAAATCTTAAGTTCTCACCCCGAACCCCACGGAAACTTAACAAGCGAATAATCGCTTAAGTGTGAACAGAACACTTAAGACTTGAGAAGGGTTTAAAACCCTTTATTATTCAATATATTTACAATCAGTTCCGACTTGGAACTTTACAATAAAGCCGTCATTCGGGCTTGAACTTAAATACTAATAATTTGAACTAAAATTAACTTAACTAAAGCTCTTAAGAAATATAGCCGAAGCTATCAGAATCTAACTAGTTGACCCCTAAGTATTAGTTGAATCGGCGAAGCCTAGCAAGGGCCTAGATATGGCCGTGCGTAGTAACAGCTATGTGGCCAGAAGGCAAACGCGCGCTAGTCAGGAAATCAGACTCTCTCTCTTGAAGTCGGTTAAGTCACGACTTAAGTAGTACTCATTCTCATTTGCATTCTTTGCGTTTCTGAATTCACATTCTGGCAGGAAATTGTAAGCTGAAATTAGAATAAGACAGGAAAGATACAAAACTTAAAATAACTGTTAGAAAACGTATAATAAACCTTACAAGCTAATAAGAGAATTATTGAAATTAGTAAACTAATGAAAACCAATGTTATGGAAAGAAAACTATAGAAGCATTTACATTTCCAGAAGTATATCAAAATTCCTTTTCTGAAAAACAGTAGGTGTATCGTAGTTTTTATTTCTATTTCGCTAAAGGCTGAACTTGTAAAATAAAAATTTTCTATTAGAGTGTGACCAAATAAATTAATAGGAAATCCACATTATGAATGAAATTCATATCTGACATTGGATTAAAAGTAATATTTTAAGTGTTTATGCTATGTAGCACAAAATTTGTTTATCTGCGTTATAAATTTAACTACGAAGATTCTTATCACAGTATGTAGCTTTTAAATTGAGTAAAAGTGTCAAGTGTGTTTTCTGATAGTACTAATATACTTGCGAAAGAAGTTCTAAAAACATGAAATGTGAAAAATGTTTGCAAAGGAACAACGTATGATAACAGTCTCTTTTGTACCTCTAAATCAGTTATAGGTTAAGGGGTGTTTTGAATAGATGAAGGTAATGTTTGTGAAAAATATACTAGTTCTATTTGGAAATGACTAATAATTAAATATTCGCTTTTTGTCAATTAAGGAAAATTGCAGTATTATCAAATATGATGTTAGTGAAAGACATTGTGGTTGGATAGTGAATTAAATTGGTACTGTTTGAAGCTTGAATAAACAAGTTAAGGTTATGTGCTATAATAAAAAGAAAAAGCAATTAAGAAAAGGTATGTTAGAAATTAAAAGTAAGATGTTAAAATAAAATTTAAAAAGATGTAACTGAGTAAAACCATAGAACACTAATAATTCACATTTGGAAATGGTAATTTGGATACGATACTGAAACAGTTGGTTTTAAGAATTTCTTTGCGCACATGATGCAAAAAATTGGTAGTTTCTCTTAAACGTTTCCCGCAAATGTAGATATAGGTGCAATTGGTGCAGAAAAAGGTAAAATTAGCACAGTGGACCTAAAATATGAAAAAATATTGGTAAGAGTTGTGTAAATTAGTCCGAAATACTGAAATATGACGCAGACTGAATACCAGAAGATGTAAGAAATATTTTGGTAAGCGTGAATGGAACAGTGAATATAGTTGTAAAATTAGAAATGGAAATTAGGAATACATTTTTAGGTAATCGAGATATAAAACTAAACATGATGTTAGAAACTTTTGAAGACGTAAATCTATAGGAGAGAGAAATATTCATATTTAGATATAAATAATATTAAACTGTAAACTTGTGAATGGAGATTTCTAAATAAAACTAAGGCAGATCAAATCATGTAGATGATCAATTATGGTAGGAGTATACAGCAAATATATATTGAAAATTATAAGGAAATATCTGAAGGCGCAGTAAATAAAACAATTCATATTGTTAAAAACTGTGTTAATGTCTAAAATGGAATAAAATATTAGAATTATGAATGGTCAGACACACACAAAAGAAAACAGTAAAATAAATAAGTTAAACTAGAACTATGAAATATAAACTAAGGGCGGAAATCATAAACATAAGAAAAGTAATTACCAGTTATACATTTAAATTAAAAAAAAATATTGGACAATGTAAGGAAGATAAGGTTAAAAAAGTGCGAAACACCATCAAAAATTAAATAAAGTAACAAATAAACATCTTGTATGGGAAGTTCGTATAATATAACATGTAAGTTAAAATTCAAAGTATAGTGAAAATTATGAAATGCATGAAAAAAAAATAATCTGGAAAATTTAAATGAAAATATTACCAATTAGAAACCTCAAGTATTAAAAACTATGACAGCAAACAAATATGCTATTATAAACAGAAAATACAAGAAATAATTAAAAAGTTCAGGGAAAACTAGAAAGAATAAAAGTACCGAAATAAAATTAGTAGAATAATAAATTAAAAACGTTTTTATGCGATTTCATTTTCATGACATGATGAATTGTCATTAGGTGGAAATTCCTTTTATATTTTTTTCTATTATGTTGTTTCAGACACGTGCACTGAATGGATTTAACGACAGACTTGAAAAATACATTTCTAAAATAAAAAATTTGTCCCTAGATAGCACCATGACCATAAAATGAAAATTAAGATGCAGAAAATATTCACTTGATTCGTTGCCAGTTTTGAAAAACTAAATTTAAATGAAAAGTAGGAGGTCCACAACATAATCGGCATCTTGAAACAACTCAATTCAACTCGTGACGTCATTGACTACGCCGCCGGTGGGATGTTATCGATGACGTTGCCCATTGCACCTGCCACGCCCTCTGTGTTATGTCATTGGCCACGCCCCTGACCCTCTGACCCTCTTGAAGCAGAACCCCCATTTTTATACTACTGATAACTGAAAAATTTCTACTATTTTTTCGCTCTAGCTCAATAGTGAGTGAAATGTGAGTAAGAGAAGGAAGTAATCTTACTTCAAAATTGTTCTGTTTTAGAACTTAGAATGAACTTATATTATAAATATGCAAAGCATACAAGAGGCGATCTGCCTTAAAAAAACGAACTTGTATCTTTCGTAAGATAGTTTTATACAACAAAAATAAAGTTAAAATCCCCTTCTATTAACCTAAATAGTGTAAAAATGTATCTTTAAATCAGTGTGTCGAGAGCTAGCTACCTCCAATTACTGCTAGTTATTATAGTCTTGCAGTTTTTGATAATAAAATCGGAACATCAGTAACACTACTGTGTAACATTTTTTGATTCCAGTAACTAACAAAACTGTCTCAATATTCTAATTTTAGATAATATACTAGAATATTTTAGCATTTTCTTTAGCACTCTGATATAGCATTTTCCAGCTTCTGAATGAAGAGATTTAGTAGCACTTTTCCTCTCTTCAAATTGCTGGTAAATAGAAGGAGGAAAAAATGTTACCTTATACAAAATTTTCTCATTCGCAAGCATTGTCACTTCTGTGAATATATATATATATATATTCACAGAAGTGATATATATATATATATAACTAAAATAGTTGCTAATGTACATAATTGAAATTGTTACGAAAGCAATGAAGATTGAACTTCCTTCAAATACAGCACTAATGCAATGTAATAGTAGGAACGGCTGCAAAATCCAGTTTTACACGTCTTCTTTTTCTATTTGCCGTGACATAATGTTGTACAATTTCCATCTAAAGAGAAATTTACCGACTTATTTATCCCCATCCTTCACATTAAGGCGTACGTCAGGGTACGCCTTAATTAGTGGGCTATGCCAATAATTACTTATGGTAATAATATATAGTTCAGCTTCGGAACATCCTGTGGAAACTACAGATTTATAAATTTTGTTTTTAAACTACTCCTGAAAATATACTTAAGCTTGAGGAATTTTGTCTTTGACGCTCTTTCGTGCCGCTCCACACGTTTCCGATATTTATCGTGACCAACAGACCACTGCCAGGTCATCAACGAGCTCTCGGAAGAATGGTTGAAGTTATGCATAGCTCTCTGAACCTCGTTAAAGCAGGAGGGGAAGGAATATCCCTTACCAGCCGACCCCACAAACATAAAAGGGGCGTGGTGAGCACGACCTAGTGAACGATTGGAGTAATGATTGTGCTCGGTGTGCCCATTGTTAACACTTCACGCACAGGATCTTCTTTATTGCCGCCCCTTGCAGATAGAGTCTTATACGTAAAATTATATTCGATTGTTTTCGAAATACTTTTCCAAGTCGTAATTTTGGAGATTCGCTAGTGGCTGACATTGTGACGTATTTTATAGCTCTTAGAAAGACTAAGAATTGCTGCAAAAGATGTGTTCATGAGAAACAGAGAGAAAATATGGCCTATTAGGGGTCAGAAGTCGCCGCTAACGGATATTTTCTTGAAGCTTCCTTTCCTCCTACGCTACGTTGTTTGAATTATAACAGGTTTATCTTAGAACGGTTATAAATTCTATTCAACTTATTATTTCATTAACTGATATACTTTACAAAACGATGTATTTGATAAGAATGGTGTATTTTGCAATGACCTTCTATTTTTTTTTAATAATTCATAAGAATACAAAGTCACAATAACAATAGAAGGGATCATAAGAAAAAATTGTGTCTAGGACAACAATAAGGTATGAATTCTCTAAAATCATTAACACTGAAGTGAGGCAGAAAATTACATTAAGTAATTTTCACTTAAAGTTTTGATATTAGAAAAATTGTACATTTTGCACTGATTAATTGAAAGAACTTTAAAAAGAAATTTTAGGTTTAGGTGATAATGCGTAGACATATAAGCTGTTCACATGTTTCGGAAGCATTTTTGACTAGGCATTTGCATATTACTTAGCAAAAACTATTCTGGAAAAGCTTAACATTCTTGCCACAATTTTACTCGTAATAATTAGTTAAGAAATGATTATACCAACTATAGCAATTTATCGAAGCAAAATATTAAGAGCGTAAAAGTACATTTTATGCTAATTAGAACATTTTCTTATGGAACTTGACCTTCACATCTACATTTCGTTAGCTTTCATCAGCATATAAATGAGTACAGATTCTCTAAGTCGGAGTTTTTGGAAATTTTAGACAGGCAGCTTTTGGCAGTCATGATTGCGGTAGTACTATTATCGCCCAGCTCTGCTATATTACTTATCAGGCTATAAGGTATTCTATCCCTCCGTTCTGTGTGCCTTGTGGTGTAACGGTAACACATTCGGCGCCTATTCAAGAGGTTCGAGTCTCGGCGAGAGCAAGGCTCATTTTCCCCGTTTCCTACTTCAAAATAACCTAATGACCCTACAAAGTATTAGCCAGTTTGCTAGCGGAGATAAACCGGGCATATAGTAATTGAGCCAACGCTTATTAGTCTGTGTGCTTTGTAGCCTCCCACGCAGAATTAATTTATATTATTAATTAATTTAGCTTTTCTGTTATTGATTTCCCATAAGCTGCGGCGAATTAAGCTGTAAGCACACGTCATGCACTTTGTTCAAGTGAATGCTTTTAATGAAAAAATTTTTTATACCTTCCCCTGTTGCAGCAATTAATTTCACAGACAGAGAACTTGTTTGACTTTCTTAGAAGGGTTTAGAACTTTTAGTTAATTACAGAGAGTAATTCTACAAGAGTGTCTCAAAAATTTCGACTGGCCAAATTTATTTCAAATAATTGTCATATAAATTCGTCAAATAATTCGTTAATGTGCTCTCTATCATAGACAACTGAGCGCCTTTTATGCTTATAATTTGGAAAGGTAGTTGAAGTGTATTTATTTTGAAATGTGGTAGTGGAATATTTTAACATCTTAATTGTATCTCATGTACGTGATATAATAAAGATTAGCCTATATTACTTTTACCAACATAGTGCGAAACCAGAGCACAACTACTGTACAAACAATCTTACCATGACCAAAAGATTGTTAACATTATTTGCTTGAACCTGTTCATCACAAGAATATGTACTAATAGTATATTAAAAGTAATCCTCTTTCTGTATGTATGTGCAGAATCTAGCGCTTGTACAATGAGTACATTCCCTGGAACTCTTTTAGTTAAAATACATTTATTACCTCTACAAAGCAGCTTAAATGTCATTTACCGAGATAGATTCGTGAATTTCAGTTTGATTTTTAAGCATACCAATGATAATAATAATAAATAAATAAATAATCACATTTTGAATTATTAAGTGTAGCTAAGAAGGGCCATTAACGGCAAAAATTAATGCGCCAGCCAAATCAAGATTTCATTATTAAAGACCACATTAAGTGCGTACCTGTATAATGGTCTACCAATTTTCAACATTCAGAACCAAACTTCAGGATTACAAATGCAAGATAACATAGCAACAATTAATTTATTGATACTGCTATATATTATCTTGCAAAAGCGCTACAGCATAGCGCTAAATTTCTAAGAGCCCACCAGCAGCCGAGCGGTAAAGTCGCTGAACACTGGTAGCTCGATCCGAAGCTCGAAAGCCCACCAGTGGCCGAGCGGTAAAGACGCTGAACACTGGTAGTTCGGTCCGAGGTTCTAATCCCGCGAACGGGCTGGCTGCATGGGCGTTTTCGTGGTTTCCCCATGTGTAACGTGTATAAGAGCCAGTTTCCCTTAGAAAGTCCTCCACGAAGGCATCCCTCCCTTTAGGCAGATAGCCCTCGTGTGCTTTGCCGTAATTGAATAACCTAACCGAAGCTCGAATCCCGAGAACGGGCCGAATGCATGGGCTCTATCGTGGTTTTCCCCATGTGTGACGTGTATATGAGCCAGTTTTCCTTAGAAAATCCTTCGCGAAAGAATCCTTTTCTTTAGGGTTATAGACGTCGAGTGCTTTGCTGTAAGCAAATAAACCAAACACAAAACCTAGTTTCTAAGCTAAAAGGGTGTTTTCCAGAACTGATCAAAGAAGCGGATATTGTGAGCTAATTCTTACTGCTTAGTGTAAGAGATAAATTATCGTTCAAGAATTTTTTTTTTCCTATTTGTATTAAATTTTAATTTTTACGTTTAACTGCATATTTAATAGTTTACACATTTTGCTGAAGGGGTATTATTATTTTTTTTTCTTCGTAACAACATGGTTTTCCCCATGTGTGACGTGTATACGAGCCAGTAGAAAGTCCTCCACGAAGGCATCCCTCCCTTTAGGCAGATAGCCCTCGTGTGCTTTGCTATAAATGAATAACCTAACCTAATAACCTCTTCGTAACAACAAATTTCTCGGTCATTATTTTTCAAATTGCTTTCCGAAGGCGATACTTTTGAAATAATCTGAAGTATATGTTAATTTTTGGCTATAATATTTAAAGTTTAATTTACGTTCTAGGGTTTAGTCTAATTTACTATTGGAACAATTTGAAGTATATGATAATTTTGAATTTTAAGTTTTAAGGCTTAATTTATATTTTAGAGTCTAGAAATAATAATTTAATTTCTAGAGAATTGTGAGAAACAGTTTCGCACACACCTCGAAATAGGATTTGAGAAACATCTCATCACTTTAAACATACCTAGAAGCACTTGAAAATATAGCATCGCTGGTATTCATTCTAGCTTGAAGACATGAAAGGCTAGAAACACTAATCTTCATATCCTAACCTTGGCAAAATCACTTCGCGCACAAGTTCGGTTAAGATATGGAACCGGCACTCAAGTCAAAACGCATTCGCTCCAGCTCGGAGAGTCAAATGTTGAAAACCTCTCCATCCGTGTTTAAAGCTAGATTGGAACCCGATCGCAACAGCAAAATGTATCTTCGGGGCAGGATCTTAATCCCGAAGATACATCCCGGAATACATTCTTGACCACGAAGAAAGTGCCTTTTGCGCTTCCCACTCATTTTTTGGGCCGGATTGATATTTGCTTTGAGCCGCCGGATAGCCTGTTCTGACAATCAAAAACAGAAGTAGGCCATATGGCCAACTACTGGTACACCTAGGGCCCGCTGCTAGGACAACATAGATTTAGAGTCAATCATATGTTTATTATATTTTGTTGTAGAACAGTATATGAAAGAAAAAGTAAAATTCAGAGCTTAAATTGTGCCGAAGCCCAACGGAGCCCATCTCCGTTACTTCTTAATTCTTCAGATAAACCGAAATCCCAGCCGGAGCGCAATGGAGCATCAAGTAAGAGGCTCCGACACTTCTTCTATGTAAGTGAACCATGATTTAATCAGAAAATTCTACTGATATAAAAATTTTTATTTATAATAATTAAATTAAATTAAAAGTCGATTCTAACTTTTGAAT
>KK114620.1:2267039-2328725 GCA_000611955.2 Stegodyphus mimosarum
GGGAAACAAGTCCTTGGATGGAGGTTGAGACTTTTAAGGAAAGAACTGCCCTCACACCCATGTCAAAGCTTATTCTTATGGAAATGCAATGAAATTATGTCAGCCGATAAATTTTTCGTTTAAATTCTAGTGTTTTCTCGCGGAAAAGAGCATCTGCAGTCTTTTTGGAATGATGTAACGAAATACGGAGGACGAAATATCGTTTGCTATTTTGTTCTCAGTTAACCCTTTGATTCGGGATAAAAAAATTTTACCCTGTCACATTCTGCTTGACACCTAGAATTATGTATATTTACAGAGGATCATGGTTAGAAAGAATTGGACTCATCTGCCTTTGTTTTCATACCTATACATCCGTCTTTAGAATTTCCTCCGTAGCATATTATTGTTTATAGCATTCTCTGTATTCTTATTAGTAAAGCTTTTAAGCGCTTTAACCTTTTCATTGATGCGCTGGAAAATGAATGGTCCCTGTTCTATCATTACGTTTAATAGTATATTATAATGCATCTTTAGGATTGAAATTCCGTTTTATCCCGGTTGAAATAGTTCTTAGTTTTTTAGTGAAATTATAATTCCAGTTGGAGCCTGAAGTAAGACGAGGTCCAGTATTTTATTTTATTATGTAATTATTCGCCATTTATTCAACAACTTATTAACTTTTTATTTATCTCTTTACAATTTACTGAATTGAATTTTATTTTTAACTATTAATTATTTTGATTACTAATTATTTACAGTTTTAATAATTATTTTATTTATTTATTTGTCCTCGTTACTCTTTCCTGATGGATTTTCATGGGGTTCCGGAACTTCTATTTTAGAAATTAAATACTGATAAAATTATATAATTGAACAAATTTTAAGAAAGCAATGAATTTATGACTTCGGAAGATGATAGTGTTAGTTCAGTAACTAAGCAATAAAATATTAACAGAACAATTTTGCAGAAGAAACTGATAGAAGGAAAATTATGTACACAAAGGCCCATGTATTTTTTTTCTTCAAACATATCGATTAACACTGCTTGTTGATCCAAACTGTAACAAATACTGGGTTTCTTTTTTCTGAGGAATCATTTATACGTAGTTATACATATATAACTGACAAAATAGTGTCAAGCGACAACCTCAAAAAGACATGACTAAAGGAAAAATAATATTCTTAGATATCTTCAGAAAGTCATTTTGATATCAGAATACAGGTAAACCAAAATTTAACTACAACCAGAAAAGGAATATCACAGAAAGTATGAATAATTTGAATAATTCGTTTCTAGAACATTGCACTTACTGCAACAAAGTTGAAAATCCTTCACGTAGTCCGTAGGTTTTCAAATGGCATGAAAATTCTTTAATTTTAAACCTTAAGCTAGAATAATCATGAGAAAGTGTTAATAAAAAATTTTCCTGCCATTGTAGGTGTTAATGAAAATTGAAATTTGACTTTTTTTAACAGCAACGCAGCCAGCAAACTTGAGCCACATTGATTGCATTCCCTTGCTAAGTAGAATTAGTAGAACATAACCGGCGGTGAAATTCTTATTTTTACAAATGTGATAGCTGTTGAAGGAAACTTAGTGAGTTTAGATACTATTTGAAAGCTGTTGCCATCAGTAAGGAAAAATAATATGAAAACTCTCTGGAGCTAATCCCAAGGCTATATATACAAACACGATAGAATAATAATATCTTTTATTTCACAGCAACACAGGAAAAAAAAAAAGAGGGAGAGAAACAAGCCTTGTGCTATTAGTCCTGACTCTCACTTTTTGACCGTATAACTTCTCAACTAAAAGGATGTTGCACTTAATGTTATCACCATGTATTATTTTTAAAGAAATAAGTTAGCGAATACAAAAAAAATATATATGGCAACATTTAACACGCTAACGGGAAAGCGATGTTTAATTATAAAGAAGTTATGATAGCAAAAATGAGACTAAGGACAGACTGATAAACTGCGAACTCAGCGACAGCGCAACTTCATTATTAATTTAATTATTCATTATTAACTTCATCATCTTTAACTTCACTATTAAACATCGCTTTCCCGATAGAGTTCTAACTGCAAATATATTTTAACAAATACATTAATGACGATATATAGGACAAAATACATTTTTAAGTTTTCAAATCATGTATTTAAGTTGTGCATTTTTGGTAGGAGCGTATTAGCTACATGAGAAATTTGATACTCTTAACTGCTGAAACGTAACGAAGTAAACTTTTTTTACACGAATTTGAACATTTTGCTTGTGCGTTGATTTGATAGTTATGATAAATAAGTATCTAAATATTACTAAAAAATATGTATGCTGAAACCGTCTAAAGTTTCAGTGATAACTGATTGAATGGTTTTAACTGGCTAATTGTTGGTACGTTTAAACTAAGCACCTGACATGAGGAAATGGGATTTAGATGTGGTGCGCCTCCAAAACGTTTTTTGGTTTCCCTGGGTTTGAGAAATTTGTTTTCTTTTATTATGAAACCTTCATTATGAAATTCGGGATATTAATTTTAAAGTAAACAAAAACCTTTGTAGATCATAAAGGTCATTCAGGCTGAATCAGAGAGAATGCTAGATATACTTGGTTAAAAGGCTTCTAGGGAATATGTCAGTTATGTAAAAAACATTGAGATCAGTGCATAAATGCAGAAGGCAGCTGCTTCAAGAGGAATATAGATCAATAACATTCAAGTATGGTTTCAAATTTTGATTGGCTTTGCCCAGTTTTCTTTTTATTCAATCCAGCATACCACCCTTTCGTGAGATAACTCGGAAAAACTATAAGCAAAGAGAGAAAAAGTATTGTAAGTTATTACATTCTTAAATTTAAATAGTTTCTGAATGTTGTAATCTTTCTGGTCCTCATTTGGTCCTTTCAAAGATGTACACTTAAATTGAAAGTGCGATTGGGCAAATATTGAAGAATGAGGTGTCGAATAAAACTGAATACAATAAAATCTATATCAGTAAATTGTAATAAAATGTACTTCAATTAGCTTTGCTTTCTCGCGTTTGGTGTAATTAAGATTGCTGAATATATGTTTCTATTTAAATCTGAGAAAATTTCTGCACTGAGTGCTCGAACTGACACTGGTGAAAAAACGTTTTAAATAACAGTCGGTTGTATTTAGTGTTTGAAATTCATTTCAGTTTACTTTTGTTAAAATTCCTTTCAATAAATTTTTTATTGCAGATTTTGCTGATAATTCATGTATCTTCTATTTTCGCTTTTTTTTTCAGCTTTTGTAACTTTCAGTTTAAGACGGAGTATCTTCTAATTTCATTTATTTTTTTCTTACGGTTTAAGCAGGAGAAAGGAATCCTTTTATTTTTCCGGCCAGAAGAAAATCACACATTTTAAATTATCATTCTTCGCTTCAAACTGTAACTGATTGAAAGCCCTAAAAATCTTTTGCCCTTTTACTCAGCTGTTTCCTTTTTTAAATATTTATTCCAATAATTCACGCCATTTTGGATAAGCAACGCATTTTGGATAAGTACCTATAGTAATCACTCAATAATAGGCAAAACTGAATTTATAATCTTACTGATACAAAACAGATTGCGGATTTCCGCACTGCCGTTCCATACATCAAATGCTATACCAAAGTCATACCAGAATTTTTATCCTGGTATGCTGTGAAAAATATTTCCTTCTAATAGTTTTAGGTGCATTAATTATCTTTTGACTCGAAAACCCTCTGTACAAATGCTGCCAATTCAGCCACCTTTTCAACTTCAATAAGTTTCTTTTATATATAAGAAAGAACTGAAAAGTATTCTGATGACCTGGAACTAATTTCTAGCTTTAGCAAAGGGCTTTAAAAATCGAGTAGTTCACACAGTCCTTTATTGTAAAGGTTGTAGCTGATTCATGGCCAGATTACAATTTGCTGTTTTTAATTATAATGAAATACCATGAAAATAATCTGATTATATCTAGTTAAGTAATTTGGTGAAATTAGGATACGATTTTCATTTAGTAGTTATTTTGCTTGAAATTTAGAAACTTTAATTTTTAAGCACTGTTCGAATAACATTTATGAAATTTTAAAGGTAATTTTCTTTCAGAGATTTTTGTTTTAAATAAAGAATTATGTTGGAAACAATACCGCGTGTTTAGAATTTACTTCATGTCTTAAAGTTGGCTGCTAGAAATAATCTTCTTCGCACGTGAGGACAAGTAAGTGGGATAATAATTAAATTTTTGTTTAGCATTCAAACATACAGGTATCTATGCTATTGACAACTAGCACGAATGTACTTCAAGGTTAACGTAAATAAAAAAAAACTAAAATTTCATGAATCAGAGTTTCTATTCCTTAATTATATGAGTAAAGGCGCTGCTTCGAGGAATTTAAGCGAGTTCTGAACTGTATCCCCCCCATTGTACCTTTATTTTTATAATTACATTTATACCGTACTGAATTCCAGCACGAGGTTATAGTACATTTAGTTCTCCTTTTTATACTTAATCTCCTGTAAAGCTAGATTTGATTTTAAAAGCATCTGAAGTTTGAAAATCTTGCCAGCCTGCAACTTTAAATAAGTAAGAACTGATCGTCCATAGCCGAGTTTCTATTTCTAAGGATAGGAGTTGATTATGTCAAACACATTAAATATTTTTTTTTTCTTTTCCCCCTTTCCTTGTGCGTGTTTGTGTTTAGTTTTCCAACTACTAAGTAGTAAGTAAAAAAAATCGAAGTCCTTCTCATAGTGTTGCCCATGCGCAACAACACGGAACAATACGAAACAATAGTTTCAAACATTGCAGAAGGTGTAATTTCTCCTTGACCTTCTATGACTCGAAAACAAATTATTACTACTGCGAGTAAATTTGGCTTCACTTTACCCTCAACGAAAATCTCATAGATCTTGTTCCGGGGGACAGAAAACCCTCCAGTGAGACCAATTGACCACCGGAGAAGTCGCAACAAAATGGCAGATAAAGTTAAGGTAGTCCAAAGTGCTTTTTGACAAAGACGTATTGGGGCATTTACTAACGAGGTAACTACCGAATTAAGTGCTCAAAAGATGAAGTTAATCACTTAGCTAAAGAACTTTGTCTTTTGTGTACTTTCTTATCGTTGTATTTGATCCTCGAAGATAGACATTGTTAGTTGCAGGACTAAAAAATAATAAAATGTGTAAGGAAAAAATGTATAAATTAGCATGTACGAGGAAAGAGGCTTAAGGCCAATTTACAGTTTCGTGTTCTACATCACATGAGATAACTAATTTGCTATTTCTAAATAATACGCCAATGGCACGTACTTGAAATTAATAAGCATTCTTTAAAACCTTTTCGCCCATGTTTTTGGATTTTTTTATAACTGGCCTTGATTTTTTAAATTGGCGTAAAATTATTATTCAGCATCTTAACGAATTTTAGAAATTCAGTCTTTCATTTGCAAATGATTTTTTAAAGACATTCGTTACTTTCAGCTACAGTTTTAATTTCCTGTTAATTTTTGATGATTCTGATTTTTGATATCATATATTTTTGATATCAAAGGATTTATTTTGCAAATCTATATTTGCATTTTTGATTAAACAGGAGAGTGGTCTTAGATATCTTTAAAAAATATGTCTCTGACTTTAAGGAAGAAGGGAGAATAAAAAGAACGAAAAAAAAAAAGAAAGAACATCATAATTCCTTCTGTATTACATGTGTATCATACATATCCGTTTTTCGAAGAGATAAAGAAAATATTAGTTTAGAAGTCAAACAACAAAAATCAGCGTCATATATGCAAATTTTCACAGGACTAATTTCGATTGTTTTACCGAACCATCGTCCTCAGCTGCCAAAGTGCAAATAAACGAGATAAGGTATAGGGATAAGATAAGAAAGGACAAGATATAGTGATAAGATGATTTTGTCGTTTGACTTCTAAATTAATATTTGTTCGGCGTGTTATTTTACCTTAATTATTAAGATAAAGAAAAACCAGATTCTTAACTGAAGTATTCGCTATTAATTTTTTCTTCTTGTTTTGTTCTAAGGCAAAGCACATTAAGGATGTCTGCCTGAGTGAAGCGAGCCTTCGTGAAGGACAGTGAAAATTGCATACGCAGAGGAAAGCCAAGAATCAATAGGTTAGCCAACCGGGATATCTATCGTCAAGAAAAAAATATAATATTTAATTATGGTCCTCCCACATACAGTATATACTATGAAAAGGATAGAAGATCTTTCCTAAATATTAATTTGAGTATATAAAAAGTGTTAGCTTACATAACAAAGTCAATAGGAAATGATAACATGCTATTATGTTTCGATTTAGACACTGTAGAGACATTAGGTATTTTGTTGAAAGCAGAAGAGATGAAAAATGAGCAATACCCTCGTACCACGGACCTCTCGAATACGCGTCGAGTGTGCTGACTATTACACCACAAAGACATGCTAAAAAGGCGGGAGAAATATCTAATAGCATGATCAGATACGTAGCCCGATTTTCCAGCTTTTCTCAAGCAAATTGGAAACAAAATATTTTGGAATTTTACTGTACTTTGATTTGAAATTAAAATCCTAACAGTTTTAAGACCCATCAGTGGCTGAGTGATGAAGGTTGTTAGTAGTTCAACCAGGGCTCAATTCCTGACGAACGAGCTGGTTGCATGGTTTTCCCCATTAATAATGCAAATATGTAGGTACTCTGAAATTTTTTAGACAGGAGTAGACAGCAATCGCTGAAAGGAAATTATTTTTAGAGGTGCAAAGTTAAACTTGTAAAGATCTGCTGTCTATCTGTTGTGTGAAATCTGGAGAGCAGTGACTGCGCAGAAGAATAGTTAAAACTGCCCTTTATTAGACTCTTGACTTATTTACAATGCATCAACTCGACGCTAACATACTATGCCTCTGCTTGGGAGGTAACTGAAACAGCAGAATCAAAACTCAAGAATTCAAGATATTAACAAGTAGTAAGTTAAACTACAGGGCTCATACAATCCTGTATCCTACAACGTGTAGATGAGTTTAGTGACAGCAAGATAATAGCTGTTTAAGCCACGTCTAACCAGCAATAAATGCTAAGCCGAAGCTTGTGTTACGAATACGAACAGAGTTTTCCCAGACTCTCTAACTTTCCCTTCTAGAACTCGATATTTAAACGTTTCTCCCACAGGTAGAATTTGCATTTCTTACGCTCGCTACTAAATTGAAATATTCTGGCACTGACACTTAGGGGAATGAAGGCTTATAGGAAAGAGTTTCAAATTAAATTTAACTGGTTATTTAAAATAAATATAAATCCCTACAAACTCTTTAGTCTGTCGGCAAATTTTAAGTTGTGATAAAACTGCAGTTTATCTATCGTCGAATATATATTGAAAGAAAGGAAAATGAAGCCCATGAAAAAGCAATCACGTGCTATAATTTCTATTACTTTAAAATGGAACTAAATGAAAAAGAATGCCTTCAACGTTTACAATTAGCATATGGAAATGAAGCTCCATCTCGTGCCGCTGTATTCAGATGTTTATAGAATTTCGTAGAGGTGGAAATTCTCTCCTGGAAGGCGAACACGTAGTAAGACCTTTGTCAGCTATAAGCTCAAAAAATGTGCCGGCCATATGAAAAATATTCGTCAAAAATAATCGTCGTATCCACCAAATGACCTTAACATTGGGTTCGTAGCTATAAATGAAATTATTTGCGAAGAACCTGCGTATGAAAAAATTAGTTTATCGTTGGTCTCCCATATACTAACATGTCTCCAAAATGAGGAACATTTCAGAATCAGTAAAGAAACCCTGAAATTATTTAATGATGGTGGTCATGGCATTATTTCTAAAATTATATTTGGTGATAAAACATACGTACCGTTTTTTGACGTTCCAACACGTCAAGAAAGTAACTATTAGTCTTTCAAGATGACCCCAAATCAACAGTGTTGAAAAAACAACATACAATGAAAAAAGTAATGCAAGCAGTTTTCTCCAGAGGTACAAGACTTATCAAAGCCATCAAGTTCGGAGGGCAGAAAACAGTTAGAGCTAACAAATTTCTCCACTAAGTGTCTTCCAGAAATTTGTTAAGATGTGAATATTAGAGAGTCAGTGATAATGTATCTTCTGATTCGCCAAGATGGACAATTGAATTTCTTGAATAAAAACACGCTAAAGTGATAGAATACCCTATTCTCCTGATCTTTCTATGTGTGACTCTGGGCTATTTTTTAATCTAAAACAAAATTTATTGGCAGTCGTTTTTATTCCAAAGAATAGTTTGATAAGGCTTTAAAACTATATTTTTCATCGAATCCAATAAAAGGATAGCTGAAAGCGTTTAATCTTAGGAAAATTCGCCTACAAAAGTGCACTAATGTTGACGGGAACTAAACTGCTGGCCATTAAAATTGCTACAAAATGAAGACGGCAGACAATCATCTTCAGATTTGCATGAAAGGTACTACATGCTGGGAAATGCAAATGATTAACATTCCAGCAGAAGCTCACAATGCAGGTATGAATAATGCCATCCACATGTGTATAAATAGGAAGCTTGTGCAGCGGTTTTCTCATTTGGAAATCGCATTTGAGCTTTGTTTGTTTGTGTAAACGTCGTGTTATGCCAGGTATAAGAAAGAGAAACTCCTACAAACAGAAAATGGGATCTCAGCGGTCCTGGGCAATTAAAGCTCTGAAGGACAGACATGTTCTTCTCTCTGCCTTGAGGGATAATTCAGCCAAGGCAAGCACATTGAATCAGGAGCTTGGCTAGTGTGCAGAACGACAAATGTCCTCATACACAATGTTACGACATACGCAACATTACGGGCTGCCAGCACGGCGACCATTGTAGAGACTTCGCTTGACGCTGCAACAGAGTCAAGTGTGCTTACCGTGGTGAGGCGAACACGATACTTTACAAAGGAAAGGCGCTATATCTTCTTTTCACGCAAATTCTGGTTCTGCATATAGCATCATGATATTCACGTGATGATCAATATTCACATGTGGAGGCACCAAGGAGAATCAACGTTGCTAGTTTCCATTTCTCATCGTCATGCACGTCCAGCTCCTGGCATGTTTGTATGGACTACCACTGGACAAATATCTCGATCACATCTCGTTTGCATAGCCGATAATATGGGCAGTAACTGTTATATTTCTGACGTGTTAAGAACCGTGCCTATGCCCTATTTTTGAGGCTTGCATGACGCCATCTTTCAACAAGATAATGCACGATTGCATGTTATTCGTGCTGTATTAACCTTTCTCGATACAGAGGATATTCGACTGTTGCCCTCATCAGCCCGTTTTCTAGATCTCTCACCTACTGAGAATGTCTCATCACGAGTCGGCAGTCACTGCGATTGATGAACTCTGGCATAGATCTGAAATCGTTCTAAGCCCGACTACAGCTGTTGTTCCTGCCAGAAGTGGCAGCTCTGTGTAGTATATTCAGCTCGCTGCTTACGTCAAACCTCCTAAAAATTTAATTATATCTTCCTCCCTTTATACTGTATATATGAAATGAATAAGATTCTGCTATTTGCTTTTCTTCTCAGTGTAGCAGTTTTAATGGGCAGCAGTGACATCAAACACTCCTAAGATTTGGTAAATTTAACTTGTACCATTTATCTGCAGCTCAGAATTTCCAGAGGAACCCTCCTGCGAACCATTTTCTCTTAAAACGTTCTCCTGGAAGGTATCCTTCCCCTCAAAGAGACAGCTACCGCACTTTCCTTAAATGAAACATCCAAACAACTTTAATAATTTTCTATGTTTATCAGCCTTTTAACAAAAACTAAAATGATAACCCATGTTTTCGAAAAAAAGCCTGGATTTCGGCTTTCTTTACATTTCTCCTTTCTCGGAATTTCCTGGCAAAATAGGAGGAGAAAGAGCACCTAAATTCGGCTGTATGAAAGTCTTCTTACTAATTTAGGAGAAGGTGGTAGAATGAGAGAAAGTTTACTGCATTCCAACCTTCTGAAATTTTTTGTTCTATAAACCTCAATACAACTAAAACTAACTGCATCAGTAGTTGTAACTAGTGGTAACAGTTAGTTTGTTATTCTCAACAGTCATGCTGTAGGAAAACGCAAAGTGTTCTCGCTACAATATTTGAATCAGATTCACCACAAATTAGATGACAAGTGCACAGTACCTCAAAGTTTACAGGAACACAGCAATAGACAAGGAAAATGCCAGACTTGGCAAATTCAAAGCATGGAAACATTGTTGCATAAATAAATGAGATTCATCAGTGCAGGGAGATCTATAAAAATGGGTGTTTCTATTCATACTGTATTATTCTTACTTGTATTCTGGTATTATTTTTGTTTCTGTGTAATGCTAAATATTGAAAATCAGAAAGTTCATTTTCGTCAGTTTATGCTGTTTTGTTTCCAAAAAGGAAAAATGCCATTCAGACAGCTTTTAAAACTTGCGCAGTATAGGGGCAAAATGATGATTTTGATAACACAGTTCGAAGATATTTGGAAAATTTAAGTACGGAAATTTCGTCTTTAATTATGATAACATCTTTAAGAACGATCTCTATCAAGTTCAACACGACCTTGCTTAAGCAGTTTGGTCTCATTTGCAGTTTACATATAATAAGGTAGCATTGCAGCTGTTAGATTCAGGCTAGTACCCGAGCAATTTGCACATATTGGATTATCACGGCATGAGGTTTTCGTGTGTCCAAACCGCTGACACTTAAAACATCGCATTTGGTTTGGCAGATATCGCCGGACTGGGAAGTACAGATAGCCTACTTTTATGCTTTTTGGTAGCTCAGTTATAAACGTGAGAGGCCGTGCTTCCTGGGACGCAGAATTTCTTCCTTACGATATCTGATTCGTCTGGCGGTATGGCACTTCAATAAGTTCTGGTTCCGAGAAAATTCCATGAGAGAATGTCAAAGATTTGTGCTCTGAAACAGTCACTGTCACTTGGCCCATTGATATCATTTTCATAAGGTTTACAGACTGAATAAAGTTACTGAAATAATGTACCTATATATCAAAAATGGGAAAAATTCAGAAGTTCATCATTTGAGCTGCTTACAAAGAGAACCCTAGCAGGTAGATCATATGATGTTTCCTTGGCGTTTGCATCTATCCGTGATTTTTCCCCACAGTGTCAGGATCAGCATTTGATTCAAAGATATTTAAAAGAGTCATGTTCGAGAAATAAGAAAGATTCGGCCTTGGCGACCTCACCCTCAAAGGAGTCCAACAAGGGGACGCATATTCCTGCGCCAGGGCTAACAATGTCTATTCGCAGTCTGTAGCCCCACAGTCAGCTTTCCCGAAAACAAGAAGTTCCCGAAATCTTATCGCCGAACCTTATTTCCAAACCCTGTCCTTGAGGTCTAGTGGCCAATTTATTGACACTAGAGGGGACGGGGTAAGTGCCTCCCGCTTCCATCTCAAGCAGAGGTCAAAGCTGTGCTTTGAAGACAGCACTTCGCCCCTCAACTATCAGGACCCTCCTTTCCAGTCTTACGTAAGAAAAGGCTAATAGTAATATAGGACTCTCTAATAAAAGCCTATGGAGCTTTTACAGTTTCATACTGGAGAAAAGGTAATTTATGTACCTTCTAGTAGTGATATCACTCCTGCAATAATACTGTTTTTCGGTTCTGGAGGGTTCTAGGAGGGGAAAGATGCGTTATAGTACCCCTCCAAAGAGCGTTCTAAACATGCTCTGTAGATGTAACTGTGGAGATATGAGATCTGGCTGGCCAATTCCCCAGTTTATATCTTGGTTTTCAGAAAAATGACTCGCCAGATTAGCCATATGTGTACAAAAGTTGTTGTCCATAAAATTTAATTGAAGGCTAACTGCTCTATAGAAAAGGGGAACATAGAAGTCTTTCCCATACCTTTGAGTAGTGACAGATCCTCTGACAAAAACATGAAAACCTGTGCGCCTATCCAACATGATGCCTGCTTGGTTAGGCTGAATTGGGACTCATCTGTGAAGAGAAAGGTTTGCCACTGGTGCTTGGTCCAAACTCGATGTTCTCTGCTCCACTCTAAATGGGCTCACTTTTTCGCAGACTTAAATGAGGGGCAAACGAGATCTTAGATCCTTATGTTCGCCTTTTCAAAAGCGCAACTGGTTGTTAATTCATTTTTATTGCTAACATTCCTCATTGACGTTGGGCTAATCTACAGTGTATGATTTTCTTCAAAGCGAGGATATTAACTAGTTGGACTGGCTAGCTAGATCTCCAGATTTACACTTTATAGAACATGTCTGAATTTCACTTGGGAGGAATATTGCTATTCTCCTTCCCCTTCCCAGAACCTCAAGGACCTAATAGCAGCGTTACTAGGAGGGGGACTGACTGCCTCGCAACAACTCAAAGACAGCCTCACTTGCATCACGGTGTGAATTTGTGAGAACATTATTACTATTGGAGGGAACCATACACTCTATCAAAGTTTGTTTTTGTTCCACTTTGCAACCCCTATTTTAGACCTTTCTTATCCGTTAAGCCTTAAACGCGATCATAAGTGTGTTTCATTCCATGTTATAGGGTATTCTTGTATTATATGACATTATGTCCATATCAAATTTTATTAAAATTTGTCCAGCAGTTATGTAGTTAATTAGTCAAATGTAAAAATTCTCCTACTTTTTAATACCAATGCGTCTCCTTAGAATCTGGTAGTTACTAAGAAAATTATGCCAAATGAGAAATCAGCACGTGTTCTAAAGCTTAGCTGTCAGATAGGAAACTTTTTGATATCATGGCAGAGACCTTTACTGCTGTCCTTTACTGCTTATGCTGTTAGTTTTCGAACTATATGGGTCACTACCTTAAAAGTGCTGCAGGACTCGCACTGCTGAGCAGTAAAGCCTGAATCCCTGCTTGAACATATATTCAAGTTTCGGCATACTTTAGCACTCTGGAGCAGTAGATTTGTTAGCAACGATTTCTGAATTCGAATTTCGACGCTTGCTTGGCAGCCAAATAACATAAACAAAACTTCCTTCTTCGGAACCGACAGAAATTTTTATTTATATGAATAGATTTAAATGTCAAATTTATACTCGCTATAGTTTCCGTTAGTTTCTGTGTGTTGTAGAACACAATTAACATGCACAGCTGGTTATGCAGTTTTAATAACAAATGGTATCCTGTTACTTTATTGCAGTTAGATATGCCAGTAGCGTAGGCACTGCCTCAACAATACATGGTGAGTCGGACTCAAACTTATATGCAACACAAGGCATAAACTTCGAAACCCTTCTCTTTATGAGCTATGCTTATCTTGATCAGTGATAGGATATCAGAATCTATATATTCTTAATACTAGCTTAAAATTCATAGTTGACAATGAGACTTTTGTCAGTCTAATCAAGCAGTCTACCAGAAACACTAGTATTTCATCTATAAATATTTCTTACTCAAGGTAGTTATTTAAAAAGTTGACACTCACGTTCCTCCTAAGGTAAAATAGAAGTGAAAATAAAGGACTGGTAATACTAGCTGAAGGATTTAAGTCCTCCAGACTTCTGCTCCAAAACAACTTCTTATTTTCAGGCAGATACTGACTCAATTTTTGCAGTGCACAGGCTGTTTGTGTCATTATCGTTTCGGACTCAGAGGTAGTAACGTACCTCTGATCAGGTTACAGATTTAATATTTGCTTATTCATATGTTTGTCAGTATCACTTAAGAAACGTAGCCTCCATACAAATGATTGATCTTCGGTAGTTTTGTTCTGCTCATTTTTTACTCAAGTTGTTATTCATAGTTTAATATTCATATGTCATTATTCTTCTAACTACTTTGCTCTGATCTTTGCATCTAATGAATTAAAAACTCCTTTGACCATTTACATTGCGTATATTGTATTTAGATTTTCACGTATTTAAATGTAATAACCGCTTTCGAGAACTAAATGTCTGCAATTACTGTTTTAATCACTGTTTCTAATGCCTTTTCTATTTATTTTCTTTTATTTTATTATATTTTTGTTTTGATACTAATCGTATTGTTGCAACCTTGCTCATTTTCTTCTTAGGACATCCTGTATAATATTTAATGCTCACTTGCTTATTTTTCTTTATAAAACAACTCCTGTTGTATGTATTTATTTTCGTTCTTCAGGGCTCTTTTATTTCCATCGTTTACTGTACATTCTTACGATAGCATTATTCTCCATATATGATTGTTCATATAATGTACCACAATATTATGTACTGTGATAAATTATTAAATGCAACATTAATTCTTTATTGTACACAATCTGTCCCGAAATAAATCAGAATAATTCTTGCGTGTAGGACAGAAGAGCCAGAACACGAAAAGGAGTGGTCAAAGCATGTGAAAGGCGATTTCCAATATACACTCACGTTTGTGAAAATTGCAACACCAAGAAGGAATCGTCATAATTGAATGCAATTTAATACACAGTTGAGTGGTAGTGGTACAAATAAATGATTAAATGTTCAAAGCAAACAAACAAGAACAGGAGATCAGAATCAGTATTTTGTGTGGCCACCACGCGCCGCAATAAGTGCTGCTACACTACGTGGCATGGAGTCAAACAAAGTTTGAATGTCTGACTGAGGAAGAGCATTCCATATCGTTTGTACGCGTACCCAAAGTTCGTCTGCAGACGCAACAGGACGAGGATCACGAGCAAGACGCCGACCAATGACATCCCACACATGTTCAATTGGCGACATATCCGGGGAACACGCAGGCCAAGGAAGAAGCTGTACCTGCTGCGCTGCAAAGAAGGATTTAACAATCCGAGCAGTATGAGGGCGGGCATTGTCCTGTTGAAATACAGCGCCTGGCAAGCTTTGAAGGAAGGGAACAGCTTCGGGCTGTAGAACTTCACGGATATACCGGTTGCTGTTCAGATTGCCCACAATTCGTAGCAATTGAGATCGTCTATGATATGCTATGGCGCCCCAGACCATAACTCCGGGTGTTCGTCCACTGTGGCGTTCGATAATGCACTCCGGAAGGTGGCGTTCACCGGCATAGCGTCTGACACGAATGCGGCCATCATGGTACCACAAATTAAAGCGGGATTCGTCAGAAAACACGACATGCTGCCAATCAGCACGCCAGTCTCTATGCTGATTGGCCCATTGTAGCCGCAGGCGGCGATGGTCGTGCGTTAGGGGGATCCTGTATAAAGGAGTCCGTGCGCGCAGTCCACACTGCAGCAGACGTCTACGAATTGATGAAGCACACAATGAAACACCTGTAGCTATTGACCACAGTGCTGCCAATTGTCTAGAGGAAGCTGTACGGTCCGTCCGCGCCATGCGGACCAGGTGTCTATCATCGCGAGCTGACGTCACATTTCGGGGTCCACTCCCGGATTTCCGAGTTGTCCGACACTCGTCCGTCCACTGCTTCCAAACGCGCATCACTGTGCTGCTGTTACGCTGCACACGAGAGGCTACTGCACGATACGACAATCCAGCTTCACGAAGGCCGATGATTCTCCCTCGTTCAAACTCTGTAAGTTGTTCAAATCTCGCTCTCTTTCGTCGACGAGGCATAAGTACAGATTGAGTTAACGTTTACCACTAGCAGATAACCACCGATAACCATACACGCCTCGCTACAGCCGTCTATTTATTCGGATCCATCAGCCGTTCAGAGGGCGCTGCTCAGCATACGCATGCGCTACGGATTTGCAATTCTAATCATTTGCATATCATGCGCTACTTTGCATTTCCTGAAAATTTCAGCTCACTTGCGTAAGTCCTTCATGGTGTTGCAATTTTCACAAACGTGAGTGTATAATTTGACAATCCTTGGTTGAATCCACACTTTTGTATCAGGTTTTAATTTATCAAGTGCGTAGTAGTTATTGGGTCTTGCCATGTACCCTAATTCAAAGAAATCTAAAGCAGAGTTATCAGATAAAATTTAGCCTGAATCTCAGAAATTCCTGAAGAATATTGGAGTTGTTTAGGAAAACTTATGGCGTTGCTGCTTTGATTTTAGATCAAGTTTCTGGGTATATCAGGCATCGTCAAAATCTTTTTAAAATATTGATGGAGAAGGAAGAACTCTAAAAGGTTGTTCTTCAAGTTCTAGTACTGCGAACAACGGGGTTAAGGGAGCTTCAGATATATACAGGTACTCAAAAATTTGAGATCAAGATTTGCACGTGTCTGCCATGAAATAAAAAGAGCATAATTCCTTCATCACGGTAATGCGTCAAATCATATATGAGCCAAGACAGAAGAGAATTGTGCTTACTGACATTTAAGTCTTTTCTTTTACTATTATTTTACAAGCACGAATGTGTTTGCTGATATTTGCATAAACTATTTTGAGGTCAAAGTATTTGAGAAGCTCTATTTTCGTCTGTAGATTCACTACGAAAACAACCCCTTCCGCTTTTTGATTCTAATAAAGAAGATTTATCCCATATTTTATCTGTTATAAATTCGTTAGATCTGGCCAGTCAATTCACGTTTGAAAGTCAAACTAACAATACCCTTCCCTTCCTTGATATTCTTACATTCCGCAATGAATCTGATTTCAGCACTACCGTTTACTGTGAACCCTTTTCTATTTGTTTGCCTCCCCGTGCTAAGTCAAGTCACCCGGCTAAGCAAAAAATGTCTTCTTATTACTATTATGTATTTCGGGTTCTCAAAGTTTGTTCCTCAGAACCTTTGCTTAATGAACTCAATTATATGACATCAGCTTCCACTGATCGAGAATTTTCTCTCTTCGTCATTAATAAAACCTTTAAAAATTCTCATCTTGCCATCAAAGATATTACGCTGTTAGAAATAGCATTAATAGCCTAGTCGGGCTTCCATTTCATCTGTCTGTCAATTACAAAATTGCATGGATCCTCTACAAGTTCAGTTTTCAAGAATTTTTCCCACTTATCAATACAATCAATGGTCCGATTGTTAATGATTCCATTTCTGACTTTAATCTTTGTGAAATTTATAACATATTTTGTTTAAATGTATTATATCGGCCAAACTAAAGAGGAATTAAAATTCGTATCAAGGAACACGAATCTTATGTCCGTAAAGGCGAAATTAACAAGTCTTCGATAGCTAATCATAGTCGGAAATTTAATCATAATATGGACTTAGGGTTTGCAGAAATTATTCAAAAAGCTTCTTCCATCTGTGAAATGGATTTTCTTATCATCTGCTTTTCATATTCACAAAGATTTATAGTGTTTAATTAATAACTTTAATTCCACTCCAACACTTCCTAACGTTTCTAAAATTTTATTAACTTAATTTTTCAATTTTCGTTACTGCTCCTGCCATTAGATGGCACTATCTTCTAGTCTACTTTACTCCTTATGGGTATAAACTCAACCTAGACTTTCCCTTCGTTGCAGATTTCTTTGCTTCTAATGAAGAGAGACATGTACCTGTTTGCCCTCGAAATTGATTAAGTCTTGACTAAAATGTACGCCAAACACAAAATTGCTACTTTGCTAATTTCGTGTCACATATGAATTTTTGCTATAAAAAAAGATCACAACGTGTCCCGTCTGTCATACAGCCCTGACTAGCCTAAAGGAGACTTATGTTTCTGCTCAAGTTCAAAATATGCCTCAAAAGACGTCTTCTTGAGACAGTTGATAACCTCCAAGTGGTTCCGGTGTCAGATTTGAACATCTCAAGGAAAACCTCTTCGTGTACTATGAAGATTTATAGCAGCGCTGGAGTGCTGTACTGTGTCATATAACATCTGTTCTGAAAATGTTAACTATAATTGTATTTAATAATATTTTTAAAGCGTTCTCGTCACTTGTGGGATAGATCATGGATGGTGCCTCATATAACTGTCATTTGCTGTTGTAATTAAATAGTGTTGCATATTATTTATTGACAAGTTTACTACTACTGTTACCTTTTCTTGTAGTGCAGCATTAGGTGAGTAATTACGCATCTGCTACCTGTATTTGTATAAATATTTCATATAATGCTCAGCTTGCTGTTCATTGTGTAATATTACGGTATTACTAACAAATGACTACTTAACACTATGTGCTTAAATTACCTCATAGTTTAAGAACAATTTCAAAAACAAGTTTTATCTTATCATAAATTTCACTTTATTAGAATCCAGTCTAAGTATCATGTTCTGCAGTGTATAATTTATAATATAATCAAGCAGCGTGAACTCGTCTGTAAGCATTAGCAATTAATGCCGTCTACCTTGCTATCCCAGTCGTGTGGTGGTTCGATAGTTACTTAATCGTTTCCGCGAACGGACATACACTGGTGTGCAAAAATTAAGGACGAGACGGTTTTTTCAATATAACTTTGTACAAAAGCTTTCCAAATCAACACATTTAATACCGTAAGATCCCCAATACGTAAGGACATGAGTAATGTAAGCAACACTTACTAAAAGAGAAATCAGAGTGATAAAAAGAAGCTTTATTGAAAAAGTAGCATGGAGCGCAATGCGACTGAAGGCCGAAACATCCCTGTGATGGGTGTCCAGCAAGAAACATCCGGTCTTTAATAGGGGATATGATCTCCCCTGACTGCTAGGCAGGTTTCACATCATTTGTGCATGCTGGATATGTGGTTGTTAATGAGCTGTTGAGACACTGCTGCTCGTTCCTCTTGTAGCACCAATCGCAGTTTCGGAATCGTTACTGGCGATAAGTTACGTGCTGCCACGGGTCTCCCTAGTAAGTTCCGTACATGCTTGACGGGATTTAGATCCAGAGACCTTGCCGACCAATCCATGTGTTCAATATCTTCACTCTCCAACAGCTCTTCGACAGTAACTGTGCGATGAGGTGGAGCGTTGTCGTCCATGAAGAGGAACTGAGGACCCATAGCCCTTGTGAAAAGACGCATGTAAGGAAGAAGAACCTCGTTACAATAGCAGTCCCAGGTGACGAACCTCCTTGGGAGATATGAAGGTCGGTCCGGCTACCAAGCATTATGTCTGCTCGAACGAGAACTCCGCGACCTCCAAAACAGTCCCTTTTGATGATGTTGAAGGGGTTATTGCGTGTTCCCCGCTCTGTCCAGATGTGTATGTGTCTAGAATCGCAACTCAGACTAAATCTGCTCTCATCTGTAAAGAGTACTCGTCCCCATTCATTGTCTCTCCAATTCCGGTGTTCCCGGCACCACAGAGAACGCCTTCTCCGATGGGCAGGCGTTAGAGGTACACACCGTACAGGGCGTCGTGCAAACAGACCACCACCGTGCAGTCTTCTGGCCACGGTAAAACGCGATATCGGTCGTCCAGTCGCCTGTGTCGTGTGTCTAGCGATTTCTCCCGCTGTCTGCCGCCTGTTTCTTCTGGCCTGTAAGGCAATATACCGGTCATCTGCGGGTGTGGTTCCTCGTGGACGACCACTACTAAACCCCCGGATAGCTGTTCCTGTAGTTTGAAATTGTCTCCAAAGTCGTGAAACGATGCTGTGAACAATTCCGAACTCTGCAGCCACACTTGTCACACTGCGGCCTTCCTCCAACTTCCCAATGATTCGACCTCGGGTAAAAGCATCCAGATGTCGTCTAACAGATTGATTATTCGCCATTTCTCGCTGAGGCAGCAACTCGGTGTGATTTTAACTGCTATACGGCGTGCAATCTCTTTGCCAGAAATACAGATCTTACGCCGACAACATGCTTTATACTACTCAGACACTCCCCCATTACGTCTACCTGCATATCTGCGCATGTGCTACCGTACATCACCTTACTTAATCTCCTGATTGGTCTTTCTGTCCGCTCTGCCTCTTCGTTCAGCTGATATGCTAATTTTTCGACTTCGTCCTTAATTTTTGCACACCAGTGTATACTGCCTGAGAATACGAAGAATTCGGCTAGCTACCAGCTAGCCATCCAACGATCGAAGGGTCTTCTTAATCAAGACTGGGATAGTCTGTAACCAGGGATAGGTCGGTGACTAGCGCTTAGGCCTATGGTTAGCAGCTATTGCTGAATCTAGAGTTCCTGTCATCTAGATGCAATTTTATGTAGAGTTCCCATTGCTTTTTTTGTTTAAATGTAATTAAAATATAAATGTTACAAACCCAAAACACATATTTGTTTATGAAAAATGTGTGCTTTGGAAAATACCAACGCTACTAACACAGCAAAATCATAATACACGAAAAGGACTTCCTAAACTAGAATTACAAATATATAAGTCACCTTTTATTAAATACGCAGAGTATGTCCAAGAGGAATATATAACGACGCCAACAACTGCTTAATTTTTTAGTGGGAAAGGAACTGAAAAATTATACGTGATAAAATTTATTTTCGTCAGTATTCTGACCGTACTTGCGAGAGGTGTGTATATCCGAATATGCACACTTTTCGCAAGTACTCCTTTGAGTGAAATGACAGAGAGTTCAATCATTCTGTCCTATAAAGTGCTACATTGTTTAAAATTTCGTCATGAAAAAGAGAGAACTTATAAAATTTTCTTAATGAAATTGATCAAAATTTGCCTACATTACATAACCAAAAACAGTACTTCAACATACAAGTACATAACTAAAAATTAGCTGTAAATGAATACAAAATTTAAATATAAAATGTTCAGTTAAATATTGGAAATATGAGTGAAAATAGTTTTAAGAGAAAATTACACAATTTAAATCAGCTTAAATGCTGTTATTTAATAGGGCAACTAACGCTGATGAAAATTTAAATTTAGGCAAAACGGCAACCTTAGATTGGAGTACATTTTGAATAAAATTGAGTTTTACTCTTAAAATTACATCGAGTGCTAGGATCTCTAGATTCAGAAGTAGATGCTAACCGTAGGTCTAATTGCTAGATATAGACCTATGTACTTCTGAGAACGAGTTGATTTGTATTCTAGTTTTGATTAAGATAACCCTTCAGCTGTTGAATGGCTAGCTGGTAGGCTGGATTACTTCTTAGCATTCACAGCAGCGTGTCCGTTCATGGAAAGAATCAAGTAACTATCGAACTAGCAGATAGCCAGGATGGCAAGACAAACGATATTAATTGCTGCACTAAGACGATATACAAAATATGCTTATAGATGAGTTCACGCGGCTTGATTACACTATGAATTAAACATTGCAGAAAATGATACTCAAACTTCTAAAGCTGTGTTTTAGTCAAAACCTCCGTCAGTCTACAATTCCTATCTGGCGTAATTTTAAATATGACATCAATGCGTTTTCTTCATGTAACATAACGCGTTTCCAGTTACATTTGATATAAACGTGTTTCCAATAAATTTGGGAAGAATAAATCTGGGAAGCAAAGGAGTTGTGTCATAACAGATGTCTTTTTGAGATCTAAAGAACCCATGCTTCTTTGCTTTAATACATATTCAAAATGCTACATCGCACCAAATTGTCAAAAAATGCTTCAAATCGGTGTGCACTACAACATGAACTACGCTGTCCTGGCAGTGATTTCCTACATTTCCTCCAGGAAAAATCTCTTATTGCCCTCTGACACACAAAGACGGTGCCGCATCCTTATAGAAGTTGGTGGCTGTTCGAAAATATATAAAAGTTCATCATAACGAAGCCGTGGCATCAGAGAGTTGCACAAATAGGTCAGTTTCTCGCTTAAAAATTATCGTTAGCACCCTTATGCTAGTCCGACGTTTTCCATAAGGGGCAGCATCTGCATTAATTTACAGAAATAGGCGGCAATGCTTTCTGGAAACAGATTTTAAACACTAAATAAGCAGGAAGTGGGATTCCCCAAACATGGGTTGCGACGTGAAATCATTTTTGTTCAGCAGTGAAAAGATATTTTAGAATTTTTTTACAGTTATGTATATTTATTTAAATTATGAATTAATTTACAATTATTAATTAATTTTATTAATTTTTTACAATTATTCATATTTATGTATTAGCAATCCATCATAACATTATTTTCTTCTGGATTCCTTTCTCTTTCATTTAGAGCAAATTTTTTTTAAAGAGAATTTCTTGAAAGAAACTTTCTTCCTTCTAAAAAGCTCGTAGGTCGTGATGTTAAAAAATTTGAGAAACACTAAAAAAAGAAAATATTAAATGGGGAGGGGGATGCGAAATATTCCATTATTAACAATAAATATGCTTTTTTTTAGTCCAAAGGGGAAATCTGCCGGGAAGGGCTATTAATTTCATTTTGGCCTTTTGCATCGTCCGCAGTTAAATGGCATCTCACATTTCAAATTGTTGCCACCAAATATTAGATCCCTGCATGATATTTAAAGAAATTAAATAATGAAGAATCTGTATGAATGTATATATGTTTCTCTTATTATGAAAAAGCATCAGTACCTAGAGACATCAAACTCTGAATAACGTAGTCCTCCACTCAAATATGGGCGTCTGGAAGCCCAAATTTGAAATTTAGAATTTTTTTATTGTCTATTTCATATTTTATAAAACTTCAACGAATTTTTGATTAACAAACTCAACGATTTCGAAGCGAGCAATGGCAACTCTGTTCGAGAAAAAAAAGACATTTTTATCTTCAGCGCACGAAACTGCGTATCGGAAATTCTAAAGAAATGCTCTTTTTTGTGCTGTTGAACTGAATTTTATGGTTTAAGTGAGAAGAATATGATATTTAATAAATAAAGCTAACACACAAAACGTTAAAAACGCCTCTTTGGGCGTAATATAAAATCTGAAGGCTTTCAGATTTATTATTATTATTATTATTAATTATATATTTGAAATCGACATGTACATTGGTAGCCGAAAGAAAATAGGATACTTAAATTATTAGATAGAACGTGTGAAAAATTCAAGATTTATTATAGCACACTTTTATTAAATTTAAGTCTATATATTCATCCACATCCCCCCAAAAAAAGATTATGCATATATTTATATATATCTTAGATTAGACAAATATGCATAAGTTTTTTTCCCTCCTCATGTGTGTAGCAATTTGTCATTTTTGCAAAAAAAAAAAGTTTAATTTATTGAAATACCCGAGTCCTCTTCCGAGAAGTACAGCCTGAAAAATTGCTTTCATTGACGAAAACTTCGGCACCCTTAACCAATCCTCTGTGTCTCATAAAAATATCAAGGGCATCTTCATGATAATCCATCATTTTTATAAAAGTGCGGGTAGCTTTATAACAATTCAATATTTTTCATAAACATGCCGAAAAAATTTATTTCGCCACCTGCTTCATTAAGCAATCAGTAATTGAAATGAAAATCGGACTTGCGTAAGAGTGAGTATATCTTAATAAACAAATGCAGTATTGATATAAGGGTGCCAACGATCAGTTTCAAGCGAGAAATTAAAGTTCAGTTTGCACACGCTCCCTAATGCCGCTGCACCGTTATGAAGATTTACATCCTTTCGAACAACGGCTAAATTGCAGGAGTTGTGCGGCACCGTTATGCAGGGGCACCTGATGAAGGCGTCACCCAAATTCAAGAATTAAAACTTTCGTGCACATGACATGACTTTTCAGTTTTGAACGCATGGACGTTCATCTTTCTATATGTGTGTCAAATATATGAGCGTGTGTATGTTTGTGTTCATATAAAATATTTAGAAAATTTAAAATGTATAAACTGATGAGGGGAAGATGATATAAAAAGCACTTTGCCAAGAGGTTTTACTTGTGTATTAAAATAATGAGAGTACTAATGCTAACTTTAAGGCAGGCTTTATACAGCATTGTTTTCAGCACTAATATCTGTTAAGGAACCTTAAACGTTTCAAAATTTTTTAAAACTGAATGCAGTTCGTATATATACATACGAGTAACACATGAAATTTTCTATTTACAGCACATAATAAGGGTAGTTACATCTGCAAAAAGATGATGAAAATATTATTTTGTGTTCTTAAGTGCAGCAGTGTTCCAAAGACAATAGTCTGCATGCTAGCGGACAAGTGGCAGTGGCCAAAAACATGATTACTCAAAAAGAAAAGTTGCGTGTGGTCTATGTGATTTTATCTTTGTCTCGGCGGTAGAGGATGTTTAGTTGACGTCTGAACGTCATTAGTATGGCGGGTCCATAATTTATTCCCGGAAGTCAAGAATCTCTAAACCATAAAGTGGAAGCTAAAGATTCAACAAATCACATGATGTGCCAAGCTTTTATGTGTGACCGCTCTGAAAATATGGCACGGGTTTCATCGACTCTGCTATAAAAATACACGAAATATATTTAGGTGCCATATGATAGCTGAGGTATGCAGTTCAATGCTAAGAAGAAAATACTAAGGTAGCCTAAGGCACTATACATGTTGCATATTTCCTTAGTTTACCGTCAGAATAAGAGTCATAAAGATTCTCTGGATTGTTTATTTATTGGTTGAAAGTTCAGGATTGTTTCAGGCAAACTTTATGACTGTATCGAATTGCAATAATTCTTTTTCTCATAACTTCTCTACTTACCCGTATTACACACTTGAGCACATTATTATAGCCATTTTTATTAAGTTATAATACTTCTTCAGTTTTTTAACTATATATATAGATTAATTTTAAGTTTGCTTAAACATTAAAGTGTTATTTTCATTTGCTGAATCAGTTCTATTTTTTCCTAAATAGAGGTTTAATTTTAAATTTGGTTTTAAATATAGAAAAGAAAATTAAATTTCTTAAACACGTTTTATATATGATGCATATCATAAAATTGTTTAGAAAACACGTTTTTAATACAAATTTAGCTCTCACATAAATACGTTGATGCGTTTTGGTTCATAATTATGTTGTCTTTCAGCATACATGGTGAAAATTTAGTTTAAAATGGTAAATAATATTATGAGAAATTGCCTTATATTTTTCATTGAATATCAGAATTGAGTCCAACCTTTTTATAAACTGAAAATAATGAATCCAACTGAAAATCATCTTCGTTGTTTATAACAAGAAACTTATGCTAGAAATACGAGTTATGTCTAAAGCAGACACTGTATTATGAATTAATTCTTTGTTAAAAAGTCCTTTGCTTAAAATTTGCATTCACACGGAACCATTATGTTACTAATGCTCCACATCAGCAAAAATTGTGAACACAAATTATTGTGCGCAGCTGTTTTACATTTTTCAGTCAATATAAGAAACATAGCCAAAGAAAATTTTTCAAATCGAAGATAATTGTTCAAAATAAATGTGGGGCTCCTTATTTATGACTAGAATCGTGTAATAAAAGAAATGACATTACGTTTCCTTGAAAAGGCTCAGTATTATGAAGCAATTCTCCAGTGTAAAATTCCTAGCAAAAATATGCATCCAAGAGGGAACATTATATAATTAATGCTTTGGTTTAGCAGAAATATATGTAAACATAATATTTCTTTTCCAAAGAAATTTTATTTTGCTTCATAATACAAGAAAATATTTAAAATAGATTTGTGGGGTGGAACGCACGCAAACATTCCTCACTACATTTGATGTGCAGACACATTAGTATTTGTGCCTTGTTAATAATTTTAATTAGAACATAGGATTTTGATAAACCAGCTCTTGTATAGTTATAGCAATTCTTTTACAGAGCGTAACTGATTTTAAAATATTTGCTATCAGTGTTAAAAATTAATGTAAAATGTGTTTTAATATTCCCAATGCAATAAAATGCTCATTATTTAGGTCCTTTAGTCAGAGAATTTCAGTCACAGTTTCGTTATTTAGGTTCTTCAGTCAAGTTCGTATTCAGTCAGAGATTAATACTAAAAGCAATATTTTAAAGTACGTTATCTGTTTCACATCGTATTGCTTAGCTCAGTGATTTTTGTAAAGAATTAAAAGCATTATTTTGAAATGATCAGCACATGCAATTATCAAGTGGAAGATCTCGAGCTCTTTTTCCTGAGAAAGCACGGTTGATTTTTCAGATTTCTTGATTATAAAAAAAAACAGATTATTCTACAGTTGCAGCCGAACTAAAATGTGGTGAGCATAACTTATCACCATTTTAAATCGGTCTCGCCTCCTCGCCCTTTCGTCATTTAAGGAATGTAAGGAATAAAATGTTTTCCTTTCATGCGTCCTTCGGGTGCTGCCGTCAGCATCACAGCCATCAATTAGCTGCTGCGATTCCCGAAGAGTGCTCAGTTTCTGCTCCAGAAAAATCTAATAATCTCTACGTTTAATATTTCTGAAACTTATTCGGAAAACTTTCCACTTTTAAAGTTGGTTTGTTGCCTGTAAATCTGCAGTAGACGATGAAGTGGTAAGCAAAAAGTAAAAACCTGTAACGTGTAAAAGAATAAAAAACATACCTTCACCAGAAGATTGTGAGAAGTTTCTTGAATCCATTAAAAAAACGTTGCTCAGAAAACAAAATAATATGTTTTAGAGAATTACAATCAACTCGCGATGAACCTTAGAGGGATTAACTGAATTGTGGCCTGTCTATAAAGAAATTAAAATCGCGAACCATCAGCGTAAAACAAAACTGTGCGAAAATTACAAAAATGGAAAAGAAAAAAAATGTGCGTCGTAGAAACGATAGCAAAGGACGTCATAATATTTGGAAGTTGTTTATATCCGTAACAGTTTTTTATTTAATTGTAAGTAATACCGTGTAATTATATGTAATATATAAATATTGTTGAACTAAGTATTGAAAGTGAATTGCTCAACTGTAAAAGTAATTCATGTGTACAGCCACTAATTTTCTCTTTCACGTTAATTTCTAATGAAGCACAAGAGTAATGAAAACGAAAAGGTTGTTCTTGGCTCCACCAGTGCCCGAGGGGTTAAGATCGCTAAATGATGAAAGCTTTACCCAGGCCCGTTATCATACTAAAAGAATCTCTGCATCTTTCACTTTCCCCATGTGTTAATAAAACAACATCCAATTTCTCTTCGAAATTCCTCTATGAAGACATCCTCCCCTTAGGCAGATGACCCTCATTTCCTTTTTTATATACAGATAACTTACCCATTGTTCTTTTGTGAACTTCAGATTTTTTACTAATATTATTTACTGCTTGAAAATGTAAGCACAGTCTTAATAGTATGTTCCTGTTAATTATAATATGGGTTATTCTTCCATCTTCTGTTTTTTAATTGTACTCATTAACAGTGATTTTAGACTGACCACGGGTATAGTGCACAGTATTCTCCCGTTTAATAAGGAGTTGATTATTCTATAAGAAGAAAGCAACGGTAAAAATCCTAATTAAAAAAAAGATTTTAGTGCTTAATGTGAAATATTACTAACTCCAAAAGAAACATATATTCTTATAATTATTTGTTACAACTTAACAGCCCTCATTGAAAAGTACTTGATGGAAAAAATTCACGTTATGCCCGTTGTGTTGTGACGAGACTCTTGGTAAAAATTGCAGCAAATGAAAATAACCATTCTTAAGAGCAGATATATTTAATTCGATTTTAAGCTCCACATTCACAAAAACATTATAACACACGGACATAACAAAAGAAACAAAATTACACTAAACAAAACATAACTGATCGCTACTACTACATTATTATCGCGCTCCCAGAGGATCATGGGAGTGGCACTAGCTGGCTAAAAATGTAACGCCCTCTAGTGCATCAAAAGAGAAGGTATTAGTAAATATACCCGTTACATCGTGGCACTAGCTGGCTAAAAATGTAACGCCCTCTAGTGCATCAAAAGAGAAGGTATTAGTAAATATACCAGTTACAACGTCCTATTTTAAAATGCAGTACCTCTTTCCAGCAAATATTAACTTAAGATTCTTGAAAAATGTCTTACATTAACTAGTTATTATGGTTTCGGCCTTTACTATAGGTTCTGCTTTCCGTATCCCTCATCAGAATGCAAATTAGTTGTTTGAGTATTTGAGTTAAGATCCTGGATCTTGAGAGAGTGTGTGTGTTAATGGCATCAGTTGCTACGTGGTTAGTTTCGGCCAGCTCTTGAGGTTATAATTATTCGCCTTTGCGTTTCTCTCGCCGCCAATATTTTAAACCTGACACGCCGGTAAATTATTGAGCCAGATATAATTTTCCTAAGACTTTGTCGTTCCGTCTCAGACACAGAGATAAAACTCTACACGTCTGTTAGGGTTATAGGACTAAAGTAGGATTACCACATAAAGTATAATCCTACATTCTGCTGGACAGAATTGTGAGTCGTTCCTGTGTTGTTTGATTTTATAGGTTTATTCCATATTATATGTATATTACTTTACGTATTTCATGTTATTAAGAAATGTAAAACTTACACACTCTTCAAATGGAATCAGAACATTATTTCTTAATGCGTTTTGTATGTTAAGTAACACATTACTTAACACACAAAACCGAATGTTAGGCAATTATTTTTTTCATATTTTCATATTAAACATAATGCGAGAGACTGCTTTAAAAGGTAACTAATGATGATTATTCAGCGTAAAATTAAGGTAAGAAACTAACTTAAATGCTGACTAACGCTGTTTATTCACACCTTAAATGCAAGTAAAAATGAAGTTTGTTAAAATAGTTATGTAAAAAATGTGAACTATATTCGGTCATTCGGAAGGCTCTGCTGCTTTTCGAATCAAAGGTTATTTTCTTCTAATTATTTTGTTATCGCTGATAAGGCGTGATTACGATAGAAGCGAATATTGAAACATGGTCTTTTCTGCTCATGTTGCTCAATTCTTACTTAGATTATTAAGTAATTCTTTTCCCAGAGTAGTGCTAAGAATGAAAAAAAAGCCAGAAGTTCACTTTCATCCCTTTTATTTTAAAAACGAGAAAATGCTAGTCAGACTGCTTGTAAAATTTGGGCTTTATACACTGGTTATCATAAATTAAGGAAAAATCGCAAAAATCACGATTACTGGAAAAGTTACATGTAGAATTTTATGAAACGTACCCACAATATAAGCACATAGTAAGGTATCAAATAACATAAAAAAAATTACCAGACAATTATGGTAGTATAGAAATTAGCACATGTATAAAATAAACAAATCGAAGGTGTCAGTTTGCTATAGGAAAAGTGCCTTCAATATGGAATATGATCGCCTTCAGAAGCAATACAGCACATACAGCGATGTGTGATGCTTTCAATTATGCGGCCTATCACTTCCATAGGAAGCGAGAGCCATTGCTCTTGCAAAGCAGTTGCAAGCGCGGCAAGGCTCTGAGGGAAGACGTCTCCCTAAAGCATCCCAAACGTATTCCACAGGATTCAAGTCCGGAGATCGAGCTGACCACTCCATGAGCATAATTGTTTCCTGTTGAAGATAATCGACGTGAGCCTTGTGTGGTCTTGCGTTGTCGTCCTGTAACAGGAAAGCATCACCTATTGCCCCGGCATATGGGCGCACATAAGCATCAAGGATGTCATCTCTATAAACCTAAGTATTCACGCTTCCGCTTGGAAAGACATGGAGGTCTGTGCATCCGCCCAAAGAGATGCCACCCCAAACACAGACACTGCCCCTTCCATATGCATCTCTTTCACGGATGTTTGACGGATGATAATGGGTTCCAGGTTCTCTCCATATCAAATAACTATCGCTTTCTAGACTAGACCTGAACTTATCCGTAAAGAGAACAGCCATCCATTGATCAGGCGTCCAGTGGACATGTTGTGCCCATTGCAAACGGTCCCTCCTATGGCGTGACGTGAGCGGCACGCAAATGGCTTGTCGCCTCGCATACAAACCACCTTCGTGAAGTCTTCTACGCACAGTTGATGTTGACACCAACCTTCCGGTGGCTGCAGCAAGAGAGGACCTAAGAAGAGTCGGAGTAGCGGTTCTATTCCTGCGTGCACATAATGTCACATATCGGTCATCGGCGCTCGTCGTAACAGTTGGCCGTCCTTGGCTGAACCTCCTAGATGTCGAATCTGTGGTTTGAAATTGCCTCCAAAGTCTATGAACCACAGAAGGACTCACATTTAGCTATCTGGCCACTTCTGGTTGACTTTGTCCTGCCTCTGGTCTCCCAATGGCTCTCCATCGTAGTTCTGCAGGCAAATGATGCCTGGAGGTCATTGTTACTAATTGGCTATCTCAGATTTCTGATGTCACTATCACAGTGAAATATGTGGGCTTGCTCTCAAACATGGGCATTTATGCGACAGTGAAAATTTCTACTGTTGATGACGACCAATTTGAAGTAAAATATCAAGTCCAAAAAGTGCGGAAAGTTAGCTACGGATGTAATATTATTTAAATTTATCGCTGCTGATATGCTGATTCTAATTTTAAAAATCTGAAGTTTTTGTTTAAACGATCATGTAAAAGCACATGACAGCTATCTACCTAAGGGGAAAAGGAAAAATCACGAAAACACTATTGCAATTTATCCTTTGAATTCAGTCGAACTGTCAGGTTCAGAGTCTTAACATTTCGGCCACTGATGAGCAGGCGCTTGCATAAACTTGGTAAACTGTGGAACAAAATCCTCTTACTGTTGATTTGTTGTTGTTAAATTGGTTTAAGACTCTTAATTTTAGATATTTTGATAAAATTTTGTTAAAATATGGGACAGTAGATTGCGTACCAAAAAATAATTATGGTATTAGGTTTTGCAAAATCCAAGATGCGTTGCTATTAAGACAAATATCGGTTACCAGGAATCAATACCTTTAAATTCACGAACACTGGTACGAAGCTTAAAATTACTGAAAGCAAGTAATTTCATTCGATTTCCTAGAAGCATTGCTAAAACAATGAACGCGGGGAATTGTAGGGCATCTCATGCATAAAAATAAATGTAATTCTTCGTACAGAAAACTATTTAACGAATTATCTAAGTTTCCGAACGCAGAGCAAAATATCAGTAATGGTAAAATTTATGCAACCTTATCAAATTAAATACAACGCAAGTAAGGAAAGACTTCGCATATTTCTTGTAATCTTTGCGGAATAAAAAGTTTAATTATAAAGGTAAAACATTTTATCTATTTTTTTCAGGTGTATGATGTCGTGTTAAACTACATGTGCAAATTTTAACGTCATCCTTTTCGTAATCTTATTCTACAACATAATATTAAAGCTTCTGAATTAAAAACACTGCCTCATTCAATGATTTTTATGGCTTAAATGAGCTTTTTTTTCTTAAAATTATAAATTTAGCTCCTCGTTGCTGCTGTTTATGCTATAGTAGTACAAACTGGAACGTTTAAAAGTCGTTCACTAAGAAGTCATTTTAAAAGCCATGCAGTTCGTTGCAGAAAACTAAACCTAATTTGTTTTTCCTGCATCATTTTTTATAAAAATAATCTAAATTTGGGAAAATGTTAAATAGAGTGTAGGAAGATTATAATGCTTCAAAAGTATAAAATTATTTTCCTTTTTAAAATTTAAATTTGAATGAATCAGTTCGTTCACTCAAATTGTCAAAGCTAATTTTTATTTTATTTCTGTCAATAGCATAAATTTTCCTGTTTATTAAAAGCAATTAAGAATGTTCTAGAACCGTACTATAAATTCTTTTTCATTGGCTATCTCTAAGTCAAAAATTCCTGCAACGTTCTGAAAACAACTTGAATCTGAAAAGGAAAGTAAAAACTCTCTCAAGCAAAGTAGTCTCAAAGAAATAAACGTCACACTTTAGTACAGAATAACATAATATTTTCTGAGACCCCACAGGGGTCTACAGCCCCCCTCATATCATACCGTTGCTGTTTCGTCGTAATATGCCGAAACCTGTCGCCATGGCGGCGCGGGCAAAGCTTGTGCGGTCTTCTGAATAGGAATGGATGGTATCTCGGCGAGCCTCTGCGATGGCTTACGATTAATCATCCTCTGTTTCTGTCGTTTGACGAATGACTACGCCAGATAGGTCAAGGTGGGTTTGCTCTTTAAACGATCTATGAATATTTATTCGGATTTGCTCGGAATGTGTCAGCACTGTACTTGCCTTTGATTACATTCACTTCAGACTCAACCTCTGAAAAATTGGTGCAGAAAGTGTTGGATAAAAAAAAAATTCTAATAGGAGCGTGGGAAAAGGAAATCTGAGCTTTCGCATTGTAAAATCTGGTATACATTACGTATCGCGGACCTGACATGAACGATAATAAGAGTGTTCAAAAAATTTTAAAAAACAAAAAGAAGAAACATTTTTGGTGTTATTAACGCAGAAAACAAGAAAAAGAAAAGAACTATAACATTTATTGAAGTCGCACTTAATGAAAGTTATTGCTTTATATCCTTTAAAAATGTTTGCCTTGTTTATTGCTTTATATCCTTTAAAAATGTTTATATTTTTTTAAATTAATTTATTTAAAATTTGATACTTTTCTTAATACTTGGAGATTTTAAAGCCGTATTCGTGTTCGGATGAATTGCAAATCAATTATTAACATACTGTGAGCTTTTTAAGCTTGTTGTTATTTTTCTGAATTGTCTTAGATTAGTTGAAATTGGGAAATAATAGTTGAAAACTTAATTTTCTGAGACGCTAGAGACATCTTTCATTAATTTAAGCAATTCTGCTATCTTTTATAAATGTGAATTGGGTTCTAAATTAAATGCATTTTAAATTGTATCAATTAGAAATGTTATTTGAAAAATGGAATTTAAATTAATAAGAAGTGCGTATGTTACTTTTAAATTGCTCGGTTTATTAAACAGTTTTAATTGAAAGATTAGTTACAGATCTTAAGAGATATGAAATGCAGATCTTAGAAAATTGTAAATTAAATTTCTCATGACTGGTGTTATGGCTACAGTTGTCAAGCGAAATGGACGATAAATCACACTGTAATGCGATGGTCCAAAAATCTTAGAGAAACGCCTCCAAAAACTCTTTCAATGTTAAAACAAATCCGTTTTCTTTTGTTTTGACATTGAAAACCTATAATTAAGGTGGCATATAATTAAGAAATCAGTACCTACAAGCGGCTGTGCTGGAAAGTAACTGAACATTGCGCAAGTTGATAAATCAGAGTGACTCCGTTTTCTGAAGATTTAGTTTCAGACATATTAAAACTCAGAAAGGTTTTGAACAACAAAGGAATATGTTTGTGCTTGTTTGTGGTTTGTCCCACCCAATCGACAGTACCATCAGATCAGGTCCATGAACCCGTGGACTTCAAAGGCCCGAAGAACAGAACAGGTGAGCATTTGACTCCTCTGGCAAATAAATCCTGTACGACGGACATGGTAGTATCTTCAAAATTTTTATATCGACAAGTCATGAAGATGGATATAAAGTGCAGCTTCAAAAGCTTAAGAACCATGTGACACCAAAAGTTGGATGTCTGGCTTTCACTGCAGTGCTATCTGGGCATAATGGAATGGCCTTCACGCCTTGGGTGGCCCTACCCGGAGTACACACTCCCAAAGTACTTCACTCATTCCGCCCAAGAACACCCCGTCCAGGAACAAAGGAATATACCAGAACCAAATGAATTTCATAAATTAATTTTTTCTCTATTTTTATAATTTTGCAGGTAGGTAGCAAAATTATAATGCACTACGAAAATTTTTAAAATTTATTATAATCACTGTTTTCATTGCATAGATTTTTAGGAAACATTTCGAGTTAACATACGTACTTTATAAAAAATACCTATTTATTTATTTAATTTTAGCATATTTCTCAAAGTATTGAAAGAAGAAAGAACATTTTTTGAAAAATGTCCCTATTTTCCCTCAAACATTACTTCTTCTGTACCTCTGAAGTAAACGACTGAAAATATATTCACCTTGTATTGATCAAAAAGCTGTTGGACTTGCTCTTAGTTTTTATTACACATCATGCAAGTGCCTGAATGAAATCGTGTTTCCCACTGCTAGAGAATTTAAGTAATATTGTACCAGTAAGCAAAATTTTTTATTGCGTTTTCAATGAAAACCGACCGAATTCAGTGTTTTATTATTAGTTTGAGTTCCTATGCGTAACAAACACATTCAAGCATCGTAATCAAGATATACTACATGAACATTTTTCTACTTTTCAGTCATTTTCAAACCATTTCATTTTTACTGAAATTTGATTCTTTGCCAAGTAGTAAAAAAAATGCTAATTTCTCTTCCGAATGCACTTTTGTATCTTAAATATGCCCATTGCAATAACTTGAGAAAATTGCAAGCAAATTAGAAAATTTTGTAAGTTTCATTCAGGAAAGTTTACATAAGCACCCTCATTTTTAATCCTTTAATGTTTCTTTTCCTATATGAAGGCTAAATTTTCGAGCTTAAGCTCGAAACTTTATCTTAACATTTTCATTTTCCAAGGAATTTATTTGCGAATAACTGCAATATTATTATGTTTTCAAAAAAGATTCTTTTTAGGAAACTCTTTATCGATAACTTTTGCACACTTAGAATAAGTTACCTCTTTTTACATTGCTATCGCTGCTAATCATGAAATTTTCAGTTATTTTCTTGTGACTCCTTATCTTTTTAAACACCTCCTTCTAAGGAGCCGGGAACAAATTTTATTAAACTATTACTGTGGTTGATTTGATAATTTTTTGCGTGTTCAGAAGATTCAGCTTGAATGGAATTTATATTAGCATACTACTGCGATAGATTAAATATTTCTGACACTGATATTATCTAATGAGGGTTACGAAGACTTTTACCTTTTACCCACTTCATATAGACATTAAGAAACATATTGGGTTAATTTCATAAGAATTATGTCTAAGGAAATACCATATCTGCATAATAAAAGCAACTTTATATTCATTTAAATTACCAGGAGGATAAGAATCATTATTTTGCAATTTTTTTCTCTTTGACTTAAAACTTACTTCTTGATCACATTAGAAACGAACCATTAACCATACATAATCAGTGTCCTTCACTGATGGACCAGGTTATATTTCAACTTATTTTATTACATACATAGCGAATATTTGAAAACATTCATGTTTACTCCTCTATCTGCGTAATTTCGAGTCGATTTTTCCTGATACACAAAATTCTTTACTGTAGAATCGCCACTGGGCGCAGACGCGAGGAAGTTGCACATCCGTCGTTACCTTCACACCCTTAACTGAGAAACATAGACTGAACTCTACAGAAATGTTCTCTTACATAGCTTTCTAGACGCCGGCAAGAGGCAACGCTGACAGGAAATCTGCATATTTTAAATGAAAAAAAGTAGAGTATCATGGATAAGAAAGAAACAAAACTGCGTTGCTTTTTCTTCGACAGAAGCTGAGTACATCGCTCCAGCTTTAACTTTGCAGAAGCTACAAAGGATGAGACAACTAATAGAAGACTTAGGTTTTATTCAACAGAAAGCTAATATTTTATTCGAAGACAAAATATTCTGCATAAATCTTTTCAAAAAAGAAAAAAGGAGCAGTTACACAAAACACATCGATGTAAAATATCACTAAGTGTGTGACTTACAGAACCAAAAAATCGTCATAGTACAACACTGCAGCAACAAAATGATGTATGCAGACATGTTCATAGAACTTTTGCCTAGACTACTATACGAACTGGGATTTTTGTTGGAAAGAATTGGTCTTTTACTGGATTGCACAACTCCTCGTGTGGGAGATTGTAGCATCTCAGTTGGATGCGGAAGGTCCCACTGGACGTTACCTTCACTCCATTAACTGAGCAATACAGATTTGACCCTATAGAAGCTCTCTCTCTTGCATAATTTTTAGACTACTGACAATCGCACACATTTTTTATTGTCCAGTCATTGCTGCTGAATTGTTAAAAATTTGGGTCTTGTTTAAAACACCGAATCTCTACGATAATAACATTTTGCATATTGCCAGGGCTGTCATCTTCGTCCAGGTACTATTTGAATAAGCTTCATCATAGACACACCAACAACAACATCATTTCCAGGAAAATTCAAGATGGCGAGGTCCTTTCCAGGCGAGACGTAATCCAAGATGACGGCGATGGCACATCAAAGATGCGGGCCCATTGTGCCCTTCTAACGTCATCTATTGTTCTATTATGTAATGACTTCCGGGGTAACATCCTTTGGGATCCCAAGGACCTCCCTTTACTACTCAAAAGGAGGAGTGAAACATTTTATAGGATACTAGATGAACATACATTTAGACTAACACGGGAATGTTATGTATCTTCTGTATAGTTGCAAACGGGAAAACATAAGTAATGCTGTAGAGTCATTAGGTTATTTTGAAACAAGAGGCCTGAGAAACGCGCGATGCCCTCGCCGGGACTTGAACCTGAACTTCTCGAATACGCGCCGAGTATGCTACCGTTGCACCCATTCAAATTAAAAAAGGTGAGAAAATAATATGCTTAAGAATGCCATCTATTGCTTTTAAGTGGTTTAGTTTTTATAAATCAATATAAAATTAAAAGGCATGTCTTAAAAATTTTCGAATGGCAACAAACTTGAAAGAAAGGTGAAACAGGGAATTTACAATAGGCAATATAAAATCGAATTTATAGACTATTAACCCTTCTGGGCTAAAAAAAATCATTTTGAAAATAATTTGCACTGGTCCATTGGTATTTGTTTATGCAAAATTCCATGACTTGAAATTTACTAGCTGAAATCAGTTCCAAATTAAAGTTGATCTTGTAAATTTGTAAAGTCTTGTACCAAATTTTATTATAAAAATAACCATTTATTTCAAAGCAAAATTAAATATTGATTATTGTTCAACTTGAATACTGGTATTGATTACGAGTCATCTATACCGGTATCATAAAATTTTAAATATGTATTTTATTCAATACAGAAAGGCTATTATGAAATTTTACTGTATGTTTTCCACAATGCCATTAAAGTCTTTATTTTGAAATCAACTCTACCAATTGTTGAGACTTCTGAATATGTTCAGTGTAGCCTTTCTGCTTAATACATGGTGTGTAAAATTTCTCAAAAATTTATTAAATCATTTTATTTTCAGATGAGCTGTACCCAATTCTCACTGCCTATAAAAATGTTCAGTCCACATTTCATTTTGTCTCAAAAGAGAAAAGAAAATGAATTACAGTCATCCAATGCTAAAAATATTTACACTTCATTTATGAAAAATTTCTTAAATCATTACATGCAAACATATGTTTATTTAATACATAACATTTTTCAGTTTGACAAATGGTTTGAATTCGAGACTTTTCACCAGACATACCATTTTTTCAAATGTCTGAAAATTTTGTTTTCCCAAGGAAAGTGTAATTACTCTTCTACCTTCAATATATGAATATTGTTAATGTACTAGAAAAAAAATACTTAATGCAGAATAAAACGAATGTTTAACCACTTATCTCAGGAACACATTACAGAAAGTAGTTTAATTAGATCTGTTGTTACAAATACAATAATAATTCTAAATCCTCCAACACTAGTAATGTGATAAACTTTGTAAATCTATTTATTTTGCATGAAAAATAAATACATTTTGAAATTTAAGGCACTATCATATGATCTTGTTTCACTTTAATTAAATGCAAAATAATAACACACTTTTCAAAATAATGGAAAATGGTTTTTATTAATTCAATTTATCACATTTTCTTTTAAATGGCAACAAATCTAATTTATTTTTAAGAGCGCAAAAAATGGCATAGTTGAATGATAAGCCACATCTTTGCAGCTGTCTTTCACAACACCAGGAAAAAACTGAAAATTGACAGTTGAGCATATGAAATTAAACACCAGTACAAAGCAAATAAAAGGAAGCATTCAAACAAATTTTAGCATTCAATATCTGTAACCAGAGTAGGATGATTTGCTTAGTTGATTATTAAAGTAAACACGGGGAAAGCCCTTTGTTAGAGAAACTGGCTCGCATTCGTATTACAAAAGAAGAAAATAATGAAAACTCCATGCTGATACTCTTATATCGGGAACTGAACTCAAATAAAGTTGAAAATGTGGGCAATTTTTATCAATCAGCCGGTTGATGATATCCAGGAAGCCAACTTAGATATCATCAGCATATAAAATTGCTAGGATAAAAAAAAGGAAGGCAATTTATAATATGACATCTTACCTAATTAATATAATAATCACATGTTACCTAATCATAAGTTATTTTAAATTTAACTTGTAGACAATTCAAGTTTAATTATACCAGATATTTTGAATCAAACTCTTATCAACTTCGAGGGCAACTAGACACGTCCCTCTTCTTCAGGAGCTAAAAAAATGCATTGAAAATAAGAATTCGGTTTTAATCAGACCAAGGAAAAAGGGATAGATATTATTTGTAAAAGCTGCATAGCATAATAAAATTACAACACAAATATTCTATAGTAAAAAAAACTTATTTTTAATATTAGACAAAATGATAATGATATTTCAAAAAATTATTTGTTCTTGAAGAAACAAGCCTGTGTCTGATCGTTCTCGAAATCGACAAATTTGTTCAAAATCTATGGTAATCTAAGGTAGCTTTCGTTTCTTTTCTTTCTGTTTGCTTTATTTTAAAATGAAGAAAAAAGATAACTTTAATTTCCTTTTCTAAGTACCATTTGTAATTTATTGACATGAAATGGCTGCGTGATATTACATACAGTTTTGAAAACTCTGCTGTATCTAACAAAATGTCTCGAGTCGATCGACTTAATTAGCACCTACATCATAATAATGTATACCCTTACATTTTTTTGTGTTGCCGTTGAATATTTGGCTAAGTAAAATATTGAATGTGTACCATATCCTTACAACAACCTGGACTTAGTTCTGTATCACATTTCTGTTCCGTTATCTGAAATCAAAGTTGCAGGTGAGTATTTCAATGGTCCTTTTGAAGATAGGAGATGTGATTCTACAGACAGTTCAAAGATAGATCCTAAAACATCCTATAGGACTGGCATGTGAACATGGGGATTACTTCAAGAAAGCTCTATCGAGCTGGATTCCGCAAAATTTATTTCATAAGTTCATTTTCATTCTTATTGATTTGACCTCAGAACTTAAATTAGAATTACTTTCTCTTGCTAGAAGAAAAAATTATCATATATAATAAACTTCATCTTGAGAATTTAATTCACTCATTTTAAATACATACTAAACTATTAATTTTTTTTTCTTTAATGTTAGGATAACAGAAATAAAATTACAGCAATATAGTCAGAATTCTCACCTGCAAATACATAAAATTTACTTGAGCAATTTTAAGAGATGAGATGTAAACATTTTATCATTTGGTTGGGTTTGACTAATTACGGCAAAGCCTCGAGGGCTATCTGCCTAAGGGAAGGGAAGCCTTCGCGGAGGACTTTCTAGCGAAGACTGGCTTGTATGCACGTCATACAAGGGGAAAACCACGGAAACACCCACGAAGCCAGCCCGTTCACGTTCAAACTTCGGACCGAACTACCAGTGTTCAACGACTTTACCGCTCGGCCGCTGGTAGGCCTCAACTTTATCGAAGAGTAATTTGTTAAATTTAACATCTTTCATAATAAGATTACATTATTACACGGTGATATTATAAGTTTGAAAAGCAAATTATATGTAAGATGACATAGATCTTAGTCGTAAAAGAAATACACAAAATAAAAAAATAGATTATCGAAAAGTAAGATATATCAGTATTTATAGACCATATGATTAAACTGCATAGAAAACTCACTGTCACAACCACATTATTATGTGAAATGCATCATTTAACACCTCAAAATTTTTAAGACAATACGTTAATGCAAAACTGTGCGAATGAGCATAAGTTAATACGTAAAACAAGGGAAAGAAAATTAAAGAATAAACATCATAAAATTTGTTAATCTAAAAAGCAAGCTGAATTCAATTTAGAAGTCATTCATTAATAAAAAAATTATTTTACAGCTTTCTTCATTCAAAATTAATTTAGAATTAAGCAAAATATGATATAATGAATAATACTGACCTTCCAAGGAATCCTTCAATCACAATTTTATCAAGCATGAATAACGAATTCTATTCTGCATGATATTACATTCTAATCAGTTAAGATCTCTACATAAAAAGCGAAAAGTCACGAATTCATTGGCAATCTTGTGAATTCGCAAAAAGCATTTGTTTGTTTATATTTATGGCTCACAGTTACTGTTCTGTTCGAAAATAATAATAAAAAGCATTTTTAAGAAATTTTATGAGACAAAAAAACAACCTGCGTGGCTAATATTTACACATTTTTACAGCCAGAAGAAAATTGTTCGGGAACTGGTATACTCATAGCATAGCTTTCTATTATTGCGTGTATCCTCTTGCAATTTTAGTGAATGTTAAAGCAAAGAATGCAGGTAATCGGAAAGTGCAAATGTTTTTATGCATAAGAAGGGACTTTCCTTATGACAGTACCTTAATTTTTAGCATTTATATTGATAATGGCGCATTAGAAATAAATGCAAATATATATAATAAAATGATAATTGCACGTTAGTATTTAAGTTCACTTTTCAAAACGTCAGACTTTGCACCGAAACTGAATTCTTTGATATGAAAATCCGAAAATCCATTTCTTATTCGCAACAAAGTAAATAAATATGTAATAAAATAACATTTACAAAAAATGGGCATTTTCATGAAGACCATCATTCTCCTATGATGCCCACTTTTGGAAATGCTCATTATTTCGCAAAATGTAGTTAAATTATTGTATTGCCCCGAGAAGGGGAACCAATACCACGGAAAGTCAAAAGAACCATCGAGCATAAAGCACAGATGGACAGCAAACAAGAGTGTGGAAACCCATGTGCTGGGAAGAAGCCTTCCAAGGAAGGGGCAGCTCCGCCTGAATGTTCCGATGAGCAAAGTAAATCCACGAGAATAAAACGACCGAATCCCATCAGGGCAAAAGGTCAGAGGATGATAGCTATCATTTCGCATACGTAGATAGATTGTTTTGATTTGGTTTATTTGATTATGGCAAAGTACTGAAAGGCTGGCTGCTTAAGGGTAGGGATGCCTTCGTGGAGGATTTTCTAAGAGAAGCTAGTTCGTATACAAGTTGCATATGGGGAAAATCACGAAAACGCTCATGCAAGCCAGCCTGTCCCCGGGATTCGAACTGCGGATCGATACCTGTGTTCAGTGACTTCACCGCTCGGCTGCTGGTGTGCGCAGGCGTATTAGAGTCAGCGGAAGTAGGAAGCGACGATACCTAAATTAAGTACACAGAAGAAGCTTTTCTCTTAACGTAATAATCTACTTTTAAGAATTTCATGTTTGTGCGTATTATGTCACTATTTACCATTATGTCACTTTAGTCCAAAAGAATGCAATGAATAGAAATCAAACTGCAAATCAGGCATTTAGTGATGATACCAATGTCGTAGTCTTTTTTTCTGCATCCAAAATTTCTTTTTTTTACTTTAGTTCCTGTTACACCAGAATGTTTAGTTTCATGATGACTTCGCTTAATGATGAGGCTTGGTAAGTGATATAATTCATTTAATATTACTAGATGAATTTGATTTTAACTTAAGGAGGCATTCTGAAGTCATCTACTAACTAGGAATTTCATCTGGTCGATAAAGAGATTCGAAGAAAATATTCTCGAACTATCAATACTATTACTTAACTTTCAGTTTATAACTTCATTTCCAAAATTTTCTTCTTGGTATTTCTTTACCCAATAGCATTTCTGCTTGTTTCATTTCTTTTGCTGTCAGTAATACTATTCTCCTTAACTTTTCTAAAATTGTTTATGATTCTAAAAATATATAAAATTATGGGATACACTCTTTTTATATCACCAAATTTCTTTAATTAAAGAATTTGGTTCTTCTCTTCAATAATACTTTCTATGTTTTCCTTTTAATTTTTCGTTTCTCTTGATCAGCTGTTTTTATAACTTTGTAGAGTCTTCTTGTTCTTTTTCGGAGCATAAACTGTAGACACTATTGAAAGACGAAAAAGCGAATTCTTGCTATGTCTTGAAAGAACAGATGACTACAGATGAAGATTATAACAACATTTTTAACAAGTAAAGGGAGCAGAACATGAACTCACTCGGCGCTCACAAATTAATCACCACTTGTGGCTAAGTAACTTGAACACAAAATAGTATGTACAATCACAATGAATTAAATTTTAGCTACACGACTAGCTCCTATTCAATGTAATCTGCTTAACTGGCTGCACACAGCAAAGCCGAGCCTAGAATATCAATATAATCTAAAGTAAGTGGCTAGCACAAAAATATTCAGCTACAAAGCTAGTATTATTTCAAACACACGGCATAAACTCGTAACTTAACTCTCTTACTGCGAACTCTTAAATTCTGATGCTTAAATACTATTTCCGAACTCATTTAGATCTGCATACACGTCATTTAAATTTACATTCTGACAGGAATTAGAACAAAGTAAGGTCAAAGGACAAGAATTAGAACAAAGTAAGGTCTTTGCAACTTTAGCTTTCGTGTTACTGATGGCCTTAATTTTATGATTCAGCCATTCTTTGGCAAAAAAAAAATTGCGAGTAATAGCGGGAAAAAAATAATATACTGTTCTAATAAATATTGATATATAAGCAAAATATTCTCGCAGTTCAAATTTGTCATTAAATAAAAGGACAAGTAATTTCGAGAACTTCCGTTGTCACCGTTATTGATTGAAATGTGTACACAAAGTAATGCAATTAGTAATAAATGAGCCGCCCCACCACAACAATCATATTGCTCTGTTCCTTACGCATCAAAAGCAACTACCCTCTCCTTCGCTTTGTCCGTGGGCATAGATAAAACAGGGATTTATAACCCTTTTCTTGCATGTATTCCCTTACACTTCATAATATACAGCACACAACATAATCATATTACAAATAATTGCACATAAAAAACTTAAAAATAACAATTAGATAAGAATACGAAAATATAAAATTAGATTTAAACGTAAAAGAAAAATCTGAAAGCTTTCAGATTTTATATTATGCCCAAAGGGGCGTTTTATTTAACATTTCGTGCGTTACCTTTATTTATTAAATATCATGTTCTTCGCACATAAGCCATAAAATTAAATTCAACAGCAAAATAATTTTAAAAGAGCATATCTTTAGAATTATCAATACACAGTCTCGCGCGCTGGAAATAAATTTCTTTATTCGTACAATGTTGCCATTGCTCGCTTTGAAATCGTTGAGTTTGTTAATCAATTAATGTTCATTAATGTTTTACAAAATATGAAACAGATAATAAAACAAATTTCAGATTCCAAACTTGGCCTTCCAGATGCCCATTTTCAAATAGCGGACTATGTTATTCAAAATTTAATGTCTGTAGGTACCGTTGTGTTTTCACAGTGCGAGAAACATACGTACATTAGTGCAGATTCTTCATTGTTCAATTTCTTTAAATATAATGCAGGGTTCTAATATTTCTTGGCAACAATTTGAAAAGTAAAACAAATGAAAGAATGCCACAAAATGCCAAAACGAAATTAATAGCTTTTCTGGGCTAACACCCTTTGGGCTAAAAATGGTTTATTACAGAGGGTGTTTATCCATTTTTAGAACGATTTTGGGGCCGTTTAATTAATGTTTAAAATGTAAAGAGTACTTTTTTAATGTTCGATATGATAGCCTTTTTCTGACTAACTTTTTATTGTGATTTCCATGACAGACGGGCTTTTCGTAAAATTTCCAGTTGTATTGATTTTCATTACTTTCCAGAGTCCATCAAGCGTTGTGAGTTGGCGATTAGAAAGAGCTTGTTTCAAGAAGGGACCGAAGTCACAGTAGTCTATAGATGAAACATTAGGGACTCCGCAGGAACACATTGAAGTGTATGTAAAGACATTAGGTTTGTTTCTTTTTTTTTTTTTTTTTAGAGCAGGAGATGTGAAAAATGAACAATGCCCTCGCCGGCATTCGAACCTCGGAATGCAGAGGTACTAAATATGACTTGTTACTTTCTCTTGATAAAGTTTTACACTCTAAAAGTCACTGGGGTAAAGAAATGAAATTTCTGCTGTATATATTGGACAACGTTCTCTTGATAGTACGTTGAGTTGATTTTAACATTTTATTCCCCTTTATTTTTAATGCCCCATTGTAAGAGAATCCTACGACAATCATAAACCCATTACTGATACTTTCTTTGCATTCACAGAACCAGCTTTGTTTACTTTTTTTCTTAGTTTTCAATAGTAAATATACCTTTCTCTTTGCAGTTACTTAGGCAAACCCCTACTTCATCACGGATCACAATGTAGTTACATTTAGCTCCTATTAAATAGCTTCAAGCCATTATTTATTGTTAGGTTAGGTTATTCAATTATGGCAAAGCACACGAGGGCTATCTGCCTAAGGGGAGGGATGCCTTCGTGGAGGACTTTCTAAGGGAAACTGGTTCGTATACACGTTACACATGGGGAAAAGCACGAAAACGCCCATGCAGCCAGCCCGTTCGTGGGATTCGAACCTCGGACCGAACTACCAGTGTTCAGCGTCTTTACCGCTCGGCCGCTGGTGGGCCCCATTATTTATTATAAAACGCCTTGTATAAAACCACTGGCAGCCAACGTATTTTCAGTAATGAGTCATGCAGTTCTCTTTCTTTGCAACTGTGGCATTTAAACCAGATAGAGCGCAGATTTATTTTAAAGATTTTTTTTCTCCCTTTTAGAGTTGCTAACTGTGAAGTGTTGGTTATATAAAAATGAATAAATAGTCGAAAAACAGATCTTCCCACAGAAACGAAATATCATTGGTTATAACTCTGATTTGAAATTTTCAAGAAATCTGTGAGTCTAACATTTGAGGGCTGGGATAAAGATATTATTCTGATAGGATTAATCTGAGCAATAGTAAGTAATTTCCAAATAACAGCCCTTCCCAGAAGAAAAGAAAATATTCTCATAAATATGGATCTTGAATATGGAAAGTATGGACCTTCACTCATAGGACATGAGAACAGCCCTAATCTTCCCAATGTATGTGGGGAAGTTTAATCAAATGGGAGCTTGTAACATCCGTTACTCACCCTTTTTTTTTTTGCAGACTATCTAAAATGCATAATGTAAAAACGTATCCATTATCAGCTGACTAAGATAATAAACATATGCTTGAAGGTTTCTGATGTAGGATAAAGTATATCGCTAAAAAGGGGTAAAAATTACGTAATTGCTGAAGTTTAGACAACTCTTTGTGCTTAAAATGGTGTTCCGTGCATGTTTGAAAATGAATGTGCTCCAAAATTTGTAACACTGCATTTCGAAGAATCAAAGAGATACCTGATACTGCAGCATCGACAGTAATTGAGAGAATAAAAAATAGTCCATTCTTCTCTGTATAGGTTGACGAGAGCACAGATGTATCGAAAATTTTCAATTTTGTTTTTTATTGAAAGCTGTATAAATGGTAAACTTCAGAGAACTATTCCTGAGTTATTTATTTCTTACTCAGACGGCCTTTCATAGGAAGATGCGCAGGAAAGAATATTTTTAACGTCATTAATGATTACGTTTGGTTTTGTTTATTTAACTATGGCAAAGCACTCGAGGACTATCTGTCTAAGGAGGAGGGATGCCTTCATGGAGGACTTTCTAAGGGAAACTAGCGGCCGAGTGGTAAAGTCGCTGAACAGTGGTAGTTGGGTTCGGTTTACAAATCCTGGTGAACGGACTGGCTGCATGGGCGTTTTTGTGGTTTTTCCTATGTGTAACATATATACGAGCCAGTTTCCAAAATTTGGAAAAAGACCGTTGAACTATTTTTGAGAGAAAAGTACATTATTTGAGGCTAGTGTGTAGTGTTAGTGTTTCTGGTGATAGATACATGTCTCTAGTAGGATGTTATACTTGTATGCGAGAATGCGTCAAAGAAATAAATCCCGCGTAAATTGGAAGTTAATTTTTTAAACTTTTCTCACAATTATTAGGAAAAGTCGAATCTGTGAAAGTTATTAATTTCACTAAATTCAATACAGGACAGCCGGAAATTATATCCTTTCAATGACTGGACTTATTGATTGACTTTATTCGTCCTTCCAATACAGTTTAAAGCAACCTCAAAATTATTCTCTGGGAAAGAATAATTTATAGAGCTTTCGAACGACTCCTCCTTGAAGATCATCTTTAAAAAAAACGTAATTACTTCCTTTTTGGATTCCAACAAGAGAAAAACATGAAGAAATACGTTATAAGTCATTAAAATCTTAATTACCGTTTAAAAGCACTTGTGTGAAAGAGCATTCTCATCTTAAATGTATGTTAAAACAGCCACCGTAATAAACTATATGCTGTTACGTGACTTCAAATAGTTAAACTGAAAGAAGCAGGCTCAAGGATTACATTAATAATGAGACTTGAACAACAATTTCAGTCTATTTTCTTAAGGTTGCTGTTTAAAGTTTTATTAATTTTTAAATATTCAATAAAACTCTGTTTTATTCTGCTTGTGTTTAAGTATAAGGACTATTAATTTTTTCCTCATAGATCGAGTTTTTGTCTTAAATGTAATATGAACGAAGTTCAAAATAATTTTGACTCATTAATAAGGTTAAGTTTAGGTTTAAAAACTATGTCTTATCATAGTGATTATTTAAAATAAATGATGTAATATATATTTTTCTGTCCTTTTTAATTATACTTTATTAATTTTAAGATGTTGAAATAAAACAACATGAGATATACTTTAGAAAATACTCCAGGAGTGTGGTGAAGTCACATACTTTGAAAGATAACGTTACGGGTACTCTATAAGTCTTATTAATGGGGATAAGGATACAGATTTATCATAGGTATGTAAGCATATGGTCCGATTGGGCAGTCATTTGCTCAGTAAAGATTTGCCAAAGATGTCCTAAAACTTTCGATGAAGTCAATGCTCCAAAGAAAAGGAGGTGGAAGTAGATTGGAGATGTTTGTCCCAACGCAGGAATGAATTTGAGAGGCAGTTCTAGGAATAATATTCCAAATGCCTACAAAAATTTCAAAATGTACAATGCTGTACAGCTCTAAATTCTAAAAACACTAAGAACACAATACAAATAATAGCACAAATTTAAGGTAAAAGAAAACCAAAGCAAAGACCTGTGTATTAATCAGACGCATACTAATGATTACAAATTACAAATCGAAACATGAAAAAGGATAGAAATATTTATATGTTCAGTAAATTATCAACTAGGAAAAAACATCATGGTTGCCTAACAGCTGCACAGCGAATGGTCTAACACGGCTATCATCTTCCTGCATCATATAACTGATTATTGATAAGTAATTTACAGTAGAGCTCTTAATTGCCTTAGCAAAATAACCTTTCGTTGATATTTCTGAAGTGCTTGCTAATCAGAGGGACTTTTAAATCTCTTATGCAGCATCGAACTTCTGATAAAAATGCAAGCATTAGTGATAAGTACCTTATTTTAGGTAATTTGCAGTGCCTGACATCTGCCAGGACAGCTGCTTACCAGGCTGGAAAAGCATACCCTAAAATATGCCTCATATTCAATATTCAAAATATTTCTTTTAGCAAGTTATATATCTCAACGAAGTTATCCTTTGACCTTATGATAAGACTTCTTTTTCAACAGTTTCTAATAATTCTTCGATCTTACCTATTAATTCAGTTCGCATACGACAGTGGATTATGTGGTATCGAAAGGAAAAATGAGAGAGTTATAATATCCTAAAATATCCCCCCTCCGACCATGAAAGAAAAAAATAATGACAGACTGAAACCGTTGGTGCCTCCGAAGTGCAGTGATATGAAATTCGCAAGATTCGTCGGAAATAGTTACCACAGATTTTTGACTGGCATCTGGAAGCGATGCTGGTCGAACATTCGTCGAGACGTGTTTGCATCCAGATTTCATATGTGAATTGTAGATTATAGAGTATCGCTAACTGAAAATTCGCCACGATTTATAACTGTTCATAATACATTGCTTATGGTCTAAAAAAATGAAAGAACATCATTATAAAATGCCAAATCACATTTCATTTTCCCCCATTTGTTAGTGCATGGACCTGACAAATGCCTAGTGAGTGTTACTTATCAGACTGCACTGTTTCCATTGTAAAAATTTTTGTGAGGTAATTATGGTGTCGGTTTATTTCTGTTGGTTTATTCTTGGTTCACTAGTTTTTCTGCTTCTAACCTTGAAAGCCGGAGCCTATGAGACAGTATTAAACACATACTATCCAACTTATGGTAATAGCTTGAAAAGATCGCTATCAGTTTCAGCATGACAATTTACCCGTTCATAAAACAAAATTCATAACTGTGTGATTTGAAAAAAAGGAGTGAATGAAATTAACTCCCGTTGATAATGCCTAGATTTCAACGCAATTAAACATCTGCTTAGACAAACAACCCATTTATTCTTCATCTATTCGCACTCCAACTGTGGCGAGTCCGATGTAGTGATGGTACACAAGTCCTTATACCTAAACAGTCACATAACGTTCAGCATTCTTGAAGTGCAATAAATCAGCAGCTTCTGAAATTTAGAAGGGTTGTGGTGCACGGCTGCAAACGGATGAGATGTCACTTCAAGTACCGACAGAATTTCTCTTAGAAATTCAGTACTATTGTCAGCTTCAATAGAGTTAGTTTCCTCGTACATTGTTAATCATCGAACTAGATGATCGAAAATACACTTGTAGGGCAACATTTTCTAAATATTCACAGAACTCAAATTCTTCTTTAAGAAATAAATTAAGTATGTAGATTTCTACAGTTCAGACTAAATATTTTACCCTCACAATATTCTCATAATAAATTTCGTTCTTGAGCGAACGGTTTTATATTTTTAGCTTAAATGAATGAATTTGAATTTCAAAATTTAGAATGTATGTTTCCGAAACGGTGGCGACGGCGGTGGAAATGATTTTTCTGGCGCAAAACCTTAAAGGTGTATGTTCTGTATTTCCGAAATGTAATACAGTTATAAAAGTGCAATAACTAACCTCATAATTCAATAACTAACTGTATAAGAGTTATGTTGACTAAGGCGCTTATGAAAACGCAATTTACAATTATTGACCAATATTTTGCATAATAAAATAAAATACGAATTAAATTTTGATGTAAATCGCACGATTAAATGTTAGACTAAGAAATTCATAAAGATTAAATAACATTTTATATGTTGAATGATGTTAGTACTATGTGTATAAGTGTGTCATAATATTATTTCAAATCTTTTCATATTGTTACATTAATTGTTGATTTTATTAAATGGTTAGTTTCAAATTAAGTGCCTTTTATATTCTACGAAATAACTTACTGAAGAGAAAAAGTTCAGTCGATACAAAATGCTAAGGCAAATGAATTACAGGCGATGAAGAGGGTGAGATGTTTTTTAAGAATTTAATAACTGATATCGATGCAGTAATTTCGGAAATAATGAAACAGTAGCAAAATTTTTAAGAAAAAAAATCATATTTATAGAGAAGGAAGACTAGGAAAATTAAAACAATAGTATAAGGAATTAATTAATATTTTAACAGAGCGACAATATTTTATAATAAATGTATATATTATAATTTTTGAACGACTTGTAGAAGCAATGCGTCAAAGATTTGAAATCTGAAAGATATTTTGAAAGGCTTTCAAATAGCTATATAACATGAGCGATGAAGAGCTTGGAAAACTTATATCGAATTTAATAAGCAATTATAAGCATCACTTGAAACATTAGAAAATATTCATTGTTCCAATAGTTACGTATTGCATAATAATTGACAGTTTGCAGTAGACTTCTTCTAATATAGAACGAATTTTAAAATATTTCTGATTTTTGATGGTATTTGGAAAGATGTGCACTCATGCTGAGTGGAGACAACACTGTAAAAAAAATTCTGTAAGGTTACTAAAAGAACTCATGGAAACTGGGATGCCATGGGTTATTTGAGTAAGAGCAACAGGTGCATTTTTTGTAACTTTACAAGGATTATTCCTGTAAAGGTAGCAGATCGTTTCCTTGTAATATTACGCAAATAGTTATATAAGCAAAACATATTTCTCTCATGTAAAATCCCAAACGATGTATCTGTAATGTTACAGATTATTTGCGTGTAATGTTACAGAAAGTAATTGTGTAAAAGGAACATGTTTTGGTCATGTAAAATCCCAATAAATATATATGCAATCGTTACAAGTTATTTGCTTGTATTATTACAGCAAGTAGTTATGCCAGTAGAATGTACTTTTCTTATGTAAAAATCTCAAATTATATATCTGTAAATGTTACAGATTATTTGCTTCCACTATCACATTATATAATTATATATGTAGAATATATTTGTTATAATCGAAGTATTAAAGTATATATTCTTTAGATAATAAATGTTTTGTCTAAAGTGATGCTTATTATAATAAAGTATGTTGAATTCGGTATTCAGTATGTTTGAGTAAAAGAATGGTATATATGTATACCATTCTTTAACTCAAACATATTAGAAAGAATATTCTGTTGCAGAGTACTTTTGGTTTATGAAGAGAAACTTATGTCCGATATAACTGAAAGGTCTTTCAAATTATTACCAATCTGAAGATGGATTTTGATTAGTTTAAAAGCTTCAAATTGATATGCTTCTCCTTACATTAAATTACTTGTATATTCTTTATATTAAATAACAGAAAGGCATCTGAAAATTACCTTTGTCCTATAAAATAGCTAAAAAAATCAGTATGCCTCATTTCAGTATCAATTCATAAGGCATGTTCTAGAACTTTCTTTTCTGTTCAGTAATCGTAACTGAAATAGACAGATACTGCTTTAGATTTAACCTATTTGAGTAAATGTATTGCAAGTGCAGGATGATATGATTACATTGTTACAGTACAAGATATTTTGCAAAGTATTTCTATTAAGAACTCAAAATAGCCTTTCTCCATGCTTCAAAAGGATTATACTCTCTCCATCTAAGAAACAGTATTTCCAGGAATACAACACACTATTGAACCTCATTTTGTTATCACAAGGTTCCAAAATTTGTATGCTTGAATTACATAGCTCAACTAATTTTTTTATTCTTATCTGCACTCACTGTCTATCAACAACACGTTACATTACAATTAGAAGTTTATTCAGTCTACTACTCTTTGACATTACAGATGGTAGTTGCGTAACTTTTAATTTCCTCTGAATTAATAGTTGGAACTCTTTCATTAAAAATCAAATTTTATACTTTTTAAGTAAGCACAAAATTTCACAAACTGAATTTTTCAAGCCTTGCTTCCATTAAAATACTTAATATAACTATGCCTTTAAACAAATTTGTTTAAAAAATTAATACTTCAGTTTAGAGTAAAAATAATGTACTTTAATTTTCTTATAATTTTGTCCCCCCACTTCCGATAGATTTATAAACAAAATCTGTAATAAATCTTATTTTTTACAAGGCACCCAAAATTAATCAGTTTGTCATCACTTTCAAACTACATCAAGTTTCAAAGTTAATTCTATGGAATAAAATCTTACAAATCAATTAATCATTCTTCAAATGTTTTATATCAGTAAAAACGTTCTCATTTATTAAATAGTTCAAAATAATCTTCTCATTACCTATCAGTTAAAACTTCGAAGCTTTTAAAAGTTATACAATGCTCGCTTATACTATCGTGATATAAAATTAAGTTTTGGAGTAAAAGTAAATAAATAATTTCAAAGTTCAACAAAGTCATAATTGTTTATATGAAAAATTAATTTAATATTTTCAGTATGAAATAATCAGATGAATTTGCATGTATAAACGAAGCAATTACGATGCAGCAGTCAAGGTTCATATCCTGAAAACAAATATTGCTGTTAGATGAATTTTAAATGTAAAGCATGTAAAAATGCCATTGAACTCGTATATAATTTATTAAATTATATTTAGTGCAAAAATCTGAAGTTAGTATTCTCTGCACTTTTTAATAATGAATTTCACTACACATAATTATTTGATTATATTATTCCAATTAAATTTGAATTTTATTAAATTATTAATTATTATTTTATTATTAAAAATTAATTAAAAGCGGCAAATTATCAAATTAAGGAAAATATTTTAAGATAAAAAAATAATGGCCCACAAAACTAATCGATAGTAGATAGAAATAAAAGATGACACTTTAAAAGCATGCACACGGGTTACTCAGTTGCGTTTTATGTATTTATACATGTATTCCATAATTATAAACTTCAAAAAAAGTACTTTTTCGTGACATTTTAAGCATTTATTTGCATATATTGAATTTAAAATGCTTTTCATTTTATACACCTATCTATATACTTTATTAAAGATTCTTCAAATTTTCTGCCTCTTTGATAATCAATTTACTTAATTTCAAATTGCAAGCATTTCCACTACTGGTTAAATATATTCTTCGTTAACAGGTTATAATGGGAAAAAACTTGTAAAATAAAATAAAAAAAATCAGTTTTCGTAGATTAAAAACAGTTTCTTTTTCCAACTCATTTTCAGATACTTTTTTGCTATAGAGCAACTAAATTTAAGTCCTTTGCGACATCTGAAATTGCAGATTACAGATTATGAAATTATGTTTGCCAATTCTGACCACTAAATGTAAAGGCTACTTTAAAAATGTACTACTTGTACATATTATGCTACACAAAAACTAATTTTTAATTTTTTCATAATGTTCTTTCCTTAAAAGTTGCCTTATATTTTATATTCTTTTTACTCTAGAAAAACAATACTAACATCTTTTTAACTTTAAAATGCTACAACTTCTCATTTCTTGCATTACAAATTGCTTGTTAACCGAACTTAAAGCACACAATAGGCATCACAAAATTTTCCATAATTTCGTAAATGAAAGGTATGAATTTTCAACACCTACTGCGCAATCAATGGTATATAGTTTCCTTACACTTTGTTCATTATCTGCTTCTGATCTTGTTTTATAAAAACACATAAATGCTTTTAAGTGTTTCACACAAGACAATGATTTATTTCTTAATTTAATTTAGTGTTAATTTCTAATAAAATTCAAAATTTTTTGATATTATTATAAAATCTTAACATAATTACAAATAAGTATGATTCAATGAAAAACATAAATGTGACATTGCCTTTTTTATGGCCAAATTATTAAAAGATTCATTTCAATTCAAAAACCAATATCATTTAGAAAGTGACATTAAAAAAATATTCCCATTTATTATAAATTTTGACATTTACATGAAAATTGTGAAATATACATGTGACAACAGAAAACGAACTTTATGCCATATTCCTTCAGTACAGCATGTTAATAAGGAAGTTTATTCAATTTGTAATTTTATTGCAAAAGTATTTTACTAGTAATACTGTGAAGCAAAAATAATAGGCTAATAATAAAGATACAGAAATAAAAATAATTTATTTTTATAATAGTCAAAAATTAATTTAATAATAAATAATTTATTATTCAATTCATAATAAATTTATTATTTAATTCAAAATAATATATAATTTAATTCATAAACTTTACATAAAATCTTAAAAAGAAAAAGAACTAATTTAAAAATAACATGATATTGCATTTGATTAAATCTTGTCTTTTGACTATGCTGAAAAATAAAAGAATGGTTCTTCCCTCTTTGCACATGTAAAGCATGTCTCCTGAAAAAAATTAATTAAATCATGCTCTTAAAATGTTTATAAAAATTATTTTTATAGATGTTTTAAACATTTGTAATATAACATTTTTAATTACATTTCTTTATAATAACTAATCTTAACTAATTAAGAATAGCTTAAATTATTTTAAAAATTGAAATATAGTGAACTGTCTCATTGCGATTATCTGCCTCAATCACTTGTTCAAATTAACCTGTATTTCTCACAAAATAACTAAGCATAACTTAGTAGACAAAACAGCTCTAGCATGCCCACTTTTATTGAACATTAAAATCTTCAGGAATCTTGTAGCTTAGAAAAGATTCACTATGCAAAAAGAGCAAATATGCAAATTCTTTCATAAATGAAACCATTATTGATGGTAAACATAATATACAGTATACTTATTTTCAGAACAAATTTTTCTAGCATCAAAAAATATTAAATTATCCATTACCTTTAAATTTCTAATACAATATTAGAGATTTGTGCCAAATGAATCACTAAATCTCAAACCCTAAGTACCGCATTTACTCGAACATTTCCTCCTAGCTTTCTTTTAACAACAGGATTCTGAATTTTTTTTAATTATTTACGTAATTTTCCCCCTCCTTCAGCCGTTCATACAGTGAGTTTCCCTAAATTTTCATTCATGTAGTTGCCGTTTTCGTCTTAATAACTAATTTGCTCTTGGATTTTGGGTGCATGGGCCAGGATTAATAAAACAATAATAGTGAACAGCTTCAAGAAAATGGGGGTATCTAATGCTCTTGATGCCGTATTCCCTAATTTTTTAAACTATTTTTATCATCTGAAATCGAGAGGGGAAAATTAGGCAAAAATTTTAACTTCCAAAGGATACAGTGAAGTAAGAATATAAATTCAAAGTAATCGCAGATAAACTACTAGTAACTATCATAATTTTATTTCTTTAAAAGAAATCTACATTTCAATAAGAATCCACGTAATTACGACATTTAAAAATTTATCTCATTTCTACTTCTCTATAACTCGAATTTCTTCCATTCTTACTGTCATCTTTGCTACTCCTTAGGCCTCAAATCTTACATAAATAATTAGAGAATTTGACTATGCAGCTGAAGTGTCAAAATTGCAGAGTGAATATTGATTGATGCTTGCTTCCCTATAATGGATCATTTCTTGTATTAGGCTGCAATAAAGTCCAACACTTACATAGGAAAGGTTCAGCATGGCCTTCACAGACAGTAAGCAAAGTTTGTCTTTCTTAGCATGACAAAAACAATCACTATGTGGCCGAATCTATTTTAAAAGTTTGAGAAATCATTGCATGAAGTAAGGCAGACTGAATGATAATGACTTGCATACTTCAGAAGATGACACAAGCTGCAATTTTAGAAGCAGTAAATGCTTTGAGATGCAGGGAGTAGCAGTGGATGAAATTAAAAGCAGAGGGAAGTAGGAATGAAATTATCTTATTAGATACTGAAATGTTAATATTACAAGGCATTCTTACTGGAAAGTAGGTTTCTTTTAAATAAATAATATTGTGAGTAGTTACCAATAGTTTATCCTTGAATACGTTTTATTTGGTATATTCTTACTGTAATCACATCCTTCAAAATTAAATTGATAGAATAATTTTCCTCTCTTGATTTTCGTACTATAAAATTAATAAAAAAGGAAAAAAATCTGTGAGTAAACATGGTAACACCTCGCTCTCTCCATATATATAGACACGTATCTTCATGCAAAAAAGCTAAGGAAAATAAATGACATTTTTTCTTTAAAAAATGTATTAATAAATAGGATGAGAATTAAGTAACTTTTTAGACTTATGGTACATGAAATATACTCAATTAAAATAAATTAGAAAATTAAGTTCAAATAAATTTTAAGCCAAATTATGTATTTAAGTTGCAATAATTTAGTTGTAATAATTAATATTAATAAAAAATAGCTTTTTTTGTTCAGCAAAGTATAAAAATTCTTCTGCAAAATTGCAAAAATTACCAACGTTTTGATTTATCTGATAATTGTTAAATTCTTTCCTTCGTTTTGAATTTAGAATTATAATTTTAATTTTTCACAGAGCTTTGTTTTGGTTTTAAAAAAATTCACTTGTCTTAATAAATGCAGTACATTTTTGTACTTTTCGAAATTTTGCAGAATTTCTACTTTAACAAACAAAACATTTGAATTTTATTATAAAATTAATATTAAAAAATCAAAACACGGATCAGAAACTGCATAAAATTTAACTAATAATTATTACTAGTATCATGCAAAATACTGGGAAGTTAATAAGTTGAGAGTGATATTTCACATCTTCAAAGTTTGGAAATGTTATGTTTAAATATTTTAAAAAAGGGTCCCTTGGAACACTGGACATTCTGCAACTGCAACTTGCTTAAATTAGGAATACACTTCAGGTCTTTCATAGCATTGCTTTTCTTTTTGCTAACAAGAAAGATTACTTTCACTTATTGTATAAGGTGTTTTCTCGCTCCTTCCATCATGTCTTTGTGGTGTAACGATAGCATACTCGGCGCGAATTCGAGAGGTCCAGGTTTAAGTCCCTGCGAGGGCATTGCTCAGTTTTCATGTCACCTGCTTCAAAATAGCCTAATGACTCTACAATTAAGACTTCTAACAAAGATGCTATTGAAAGTTACAAATACTTACTTAAATGTGAAATTAATTTGGCTAACCTAAAGTAATTTTAAAAAAATCAATCTTCATGTATGTGTCTAAAAATCAGATCCTCCTAATTTTCGTTTATTTAAAAGATATTTGCATTCTATATTAGTTTTGACTAGCAATTCATTGGATAACTAAACGCCAAGCTATAAGTAAACTAATGTAGCTTACAAATGCACAGAATTTTATTTCCTGCATTAACTTAAAGCAAATTTTTTGCATATTTATATCACTTTGGTGGAACATGGCAAAGCATGTAAAGCTATTTGCCTAAAGGGACGCATGTAATTAGAGGGATTTCTAATTAAAAGTGCCTTGTCTTGACATTGTATTTATGTATGTTTATATTCTTAATTCTAAAATTAAAGTTTTATCAAAAAATATTATTATTAGTTATTAATTGATTTTTAATACTGACATACGTGTATAGCATGGTTTTAAATTCCACACAATCACAATTTATTTTTTAAAAGAACGTATTTTATGATTTACATATCATATTACCTGATCAAGATAAACCTTTGTCAAGGAATGTATTAAACTTATATTACTACATTCATGCTATCTTAGTAATAAGACTGATATTCTTCTAAACTGTATTAAAACTAGGCAAAATAAATTCTACATTAAATGTTAAAACATTATAAACATCTAATGGCAGCTATAGATTATAATAAAACTTGTAATTTATAAAATATTAAGGAAATGATATTTTGGGGAATAAAGTACAATATGTCAGTTTTTGTTTACAACTAGTTTAACGGATTGCTAGAAAATTACTTAGGTCGTTTTCACTTTATCCCTGTTGATATTAATATACTAAAATACATGGAATAACGAAGTTGCACATGGTTAGTAAAAACGACGAGCACCTGGTAGTAAGCACCTGGTTACGAAAATTATCATACGATAAATTTTTAATCAAATGTAATTACTTCATTTCGGAATTATAAAATTTCCATACGAAATGAATACGATATCACTGCTTCAATTAATTACTGCTCGTTATACAAAAATACTGGTTATAAATAAATGGTCAATTAAAGGCTTAATTTATTGGATTCACAATCACAAATACTATTACTAGATCTAGATTTAGAATAAATATTTTGCACTATATTCAATGCTAATAGTGCTTGTACTTGCTAGATACTCGTTCTAGTCCAAATCACCCTGCCGTTAGACCAAAGAATATCTATTGTATAGAAAGAGTATAGAGAAAAAAATACATATTACGAGCATCTGAAATAGAACACATCCTAAATGGAATACATATTGCGAGCATTGATACGTACTAATAGCAAAGGGCTAAACATTAAAATACTTAATCAATATATCTTATGCACTGGTAAAGTGCATAAGAATAATCCACATAAAATAAATAAAAATATTTCAAACAGTAACTTTGAAAGTTTTACTTACCGCTCAGGAACGTTACGAATATGCAGACAGCCATGTATATCTGTTACTATTTTTTAAACAATTTGGTTGTCTTCTCCTGATTGGGTGAGTATCCCCCCCCCCCGCTTTCCAATCAGTCACGTGATTCACGCGCGCGAAACTGAAACCCTCGTACTTTGCTTGTAAGTGTACTCGTAAATCGTAAATCGTTTGCATCCGGCACTATTTCATTTCAGACTGTTCACGTTACAGGAAATTTTCATGTAACATTTTAATTTCTGTAACAAAACTTTTGCCTATAAAGAACGACTTTTTTTTTAACAGTGAATCGCCACATTCAACCTAAAAAGAAATCAGTAAAAGATCAAATACCAGATAAATGTTTGATTGTGTTGATGATCATTTGATACATAATTAACGTAGTTACGAATGAAGTTAAAATAAAATACTATTTATGTTTTACTTTATGCTAAGCGACTGCACACTACGCAACAATAAATATTAATCCTTTATTTTAATAGCCTGTTGATATCGGAAAATTTTTAACTATTAAACGATAATACTTTTGCCAACTACTGAACTGTTAGCAAATCGGATTAGGTGAATGAGCGAGCTTTTCTGATTTTCAGTGTATATAAGAAAATTGCTCTTCAAATTTCCTTCAAAAGACTTCCAGAATTTAATCCCTTCTCTTATAAATAAATCCTTAGCATAATCATTTATCTAAATTATAGTATTTATCACGGGTGTTTCTCAATTAAGACTGCAGCATCTTCATTCGCCTGTAAAATTAATAAAATTACATGAAATGCAAAATTGTTTAGAACAAAACCAAAAATTGAAATTCCCAAACATCAGTTAAAAGAACAGCTTTCCAACCCCAAGATAATAATATTATAAATTCAAATTTTACTTTTAGCTATTAGAAAGTTAAAAAAGGAACATATATTACACCACACGATTAAACTGGTAATCCTTTTATTTTCTAATATGACGGATAATTGAACTCAAAGAAATTAAATTTTGGCAATGCAATCACAAATTACTGCATATTATTCCAATGATAGAGATTATAATAAAGGTTTCGAAATTATCGCCTCAAATGGAGGAGAGATTTCTTACTTCTTAATTGTTTTAGAAGATAAATGGGTATGATTTCTTTTTTTTTCCCGCTATCGTGCTATTATGCTTTTACTTTCGTACTGTTCATTGGTATTATCATTTTTTGTACCACATTTTTCCAAATGTTTTCTCTATCGGAAGACGAAACAAAGCAGTCTGAACCTTCATTTAGTTATCTTCCTTTTCGCATCGCATAAATCGTAAATCTTAAATATGTAAAATATTAAATAATAAAAAGTATGAAAATTATATCTCTATGATCAGTAATTAAAAGAATATGACATTTTAGACACAACAGTATTCCTTGCAGAAGGCATTTTGCATTTTTTGCGAAGAATATAAAATGTCTTCTTGCAAGAAGTACTGTTGGACTTAAAATAGCGTGTCCTTTTAAATTTTCATGTTCAACAAATGTTCAGGTCAAAGGAAATAACGAGGACATGAAAAATTTTAAAATGTTCAAGCTTATAAATCATCGCCAAGTTCATGTAAATTAAATAGAATTTTGTCATACAATAGAGGCAATAAAGTTAACTCCCAGTATGTGCAAAATTTTTACTGACGTTATGATTGACTATCACTTAGTACTACTGTATCTTGAAAAGTAAACATTCCCCTTCTTCAAATTATTTGTTGCAGCCATTAAGTTGGAAATAATTTATTTGTTGGTTTTCTATTACAGTAAATATTAATGGCAGCAAAAAAAAAGTAAGATCCCCTAAATGACATTTCTGACAAGCGGATTGATGCGCGCAAGGCGATGTCAAAGTTGACACGGAGTTTTGACAGGCGGTTAACTATGTGTTGATATTTGTAGAAGTGCTATGTTTTCACAGTTGGTACTTTATGATCGACTGAGCGTGCTTAAGCGAGAAAATTGTATCTCCGCTTCCGTTTCAAGCGACGAAGGGTTGCCATTTGAGAAAGAATTAATAGTCGCGCCAAATCTGCTAGATCTCTAAAAGCAGTCGCGAATTTAGAGCGTAGAGCAGAAATGTATTGAGGATAAGTCTAGACATTTTTTTAATATCCACAGTTTAATAAACAGAACTTTTTCTCCTTTTCATTTTTAAGAATTTAAAGAGTTAAGTAGTATTTAAACTTACATAAGTTATAAGGTTCTGATTTGGATATTTAATAATACTTAAATAATACATACTTGGACAGTTCTGTAGCTTACTAAGTATGTAAATATTGTAGTAAGATTTTTAATCTATTGATGGCACTTAAAAAGCTGAAAGTTGCCCCAGAGTATAATAAACTCTGCCTTATGTGGAAAATACTGCAAGAAATTTTCGAACTCTCCCCTTGAAATTTTAATGGTTAGGTTAGTTCGTTTAGATGATGATGTTAATTCAAGATGTTAGTTCGTTTTTTCACACATTTATCATGGAAGAAATTTTAATCAAGATGAAAAACTCAAATACCAAAATAGGTAAAATATTTGCATACATTTAGCCTAATTTCGAATTTCACTTAATTTTCTCTGATTTTAAACAAGTTTTTGTTATTGCCAAAAATATTACTGGACATAGTTTTGGAATATCATGTTAAGTTTAAAAATAAAAGAAAGTTGAGTAAATAAAAGAACCAATTTTCAGTTCAGCATTGTTTCAATTTGATGAGAAATTTTCAAGTTTGGCCACAATAATCATTTTTAAATAACTACATAATGTTGAGAAGGAAACCTATTATACATGCATTACAGGATTTCGTTTCCGATCTTCAAAACAGTTAAAGCTCTTTTTGCAGAATTATCGAGTATCATGAGGAATATTCATGGCAAGCAGAAGCAACATTTTAACTAAATAATTTGTTTACGGTACAAGTTTACGGTTGCACTACCTTCTGTATTTATTTCATCCTAATGCAAGTCACAAAGTATGCATATAGCTACCACGAATTACCATTTCCACTTATTTCTGCAATATATTAAGAGATCTTTATCAAAATTAAATGAATAGAAGTTAATTTATGAACAGCTTGCAGTCTGTTGATTTACATTAGTCTGATGATGAGCTCCAAGTAAAGGCATTTACGGTTATATAGAGTAACGAGTTTTACAACGTAAATCTTTATTTACATAAAAGACTGAAACTCCGGTGGACATTTTCACGAAAGAGATCACATCAAGATGGATTTTTTTTTTTTTTTCAAAATATGCTAAATTTTGTAAGTAAGCAAGCGTTTTATGAATATTTTTATGTATTGCTTAAGTTATCATACGTGGGAGAAATGCCTCATAACTTAAATATTCTAGGTGTACAAATAATAATAATAAAAAAATAATAAGCACTTGTTATTCTCTCTTTGTTATTGAATAAACAGAGGTAGAATATATATAGCAATAAATATAAGCAAGTATATAATATAGCAATAAATATAAGAAATATAAGCAAGTAATTGACATAAGATTTAGGTGTATACACATTAAACATAACCTATTCAAACACAACAATAATCCAAGTGGTTTTTTTTAATATTTTCCTGCTTCAAATATATCAGAAAATGATAGCGTTTTAGATTACAGTGAACATAATTTTGCGTACTTGAGGTATTCCGGCTTCAGGGTAGGATACTAAATGCATCCATTAGCCAATATTTTTCAGATTTGTAAAGCATGCTAAAACATCTTAAAAAAAAAAAGAAAGAAAGAAAAGAAAAGAAAAGAGAAGTTTTATGTGAGTAAATTTCCTTTGCATGTATAAATGTGCATAAATTTTATTTTGTAAATTGTATGAGATATGTAAAGCATATATTATGTTACAAATCTTATTAAGTTGATTATCTGGAAATATTATAATTACGGGAGGGACATCTATAATTTTTTTATTACTTTTTTCATTTAGCAGGAGAGCGAGCTTGTTATTTTGATGCATGATATGACTTCATGTTTTAGACAGAAATATAATGTAACTCTTATTTTCAAATTCGTTTTTGGAAATTCATGTCAACACAACTTATATAAATTATTTAACTTAAGGGTAATAACACTGTTTCTTTGTTATTTTGGCTGCCGGAAATCAATAACCAATACTTCGCTTTATGCGAAAATTTTAGGAATTATTAAAAGAACAGTTATCTTCTTTAACATCTTTTGTTTTATTGGCTTGCATTTAATTTCAAAAAGAAAATATATATGAAAATCCTGAGTTTTAAAAGAATTTTTCTTTAAAAAAAAAAAAAAAA